>JAWNNJ010002215.1:0-416894 GCA_035045125.1 Hypselothyrea guttata | reverse complement strand
AAAAACCGACGATATGCTTGCTGGTAAGACTCTCCAAGCATATCCAGACTCATTTTAATCGGCAGGCGAACCGAGTATTCGCCTGTAGGCAAGCGCTCGAAATTGCTGACAAAATGACTCTCACAATCCTGTTCTTCTTTCGTGTATGTGGTTGCAGACTCTTCGGTACTTTCAATCTCCCAAATTTGCGCACAATTTCATCCATTCTATTCTCGACTTCAACATTATCTCCTTGAGTAAGGCTTGCCAACGCTACGGACTTATGGGGCGCATTGTTTCCACCGCTAACTATCCATCCAAGTCGAGTTTTTTGAAGAATAGGTAGGCCAGGCGACAATTTGATTTGGCCTACACAAAGGAGATCAAAGAACAGCTCTGCACCAATCAACAAATCAATTTTTCTAGACTTAAAGAACTCCGGATCTGCCAGTTGAATATTAGCAGGAATATTCCAAGTCTCTGGGCTAATGGTTGAGCTAGGTTGATTTTCAGTGATGGCAGGTGCAACTAAGGCCGTAATGCTAGTTGCATAATCTGCAGTTTGTGATTTTAACTGCACATCAACTGAAAATCCATCAGAGCGAAAGTGGGCATGGCCTAATCCAGATACTATATCAGCAGATTTGATTCGTCGCAGTTGTAATTGATGAGCCAAGAACGAAGTAATGATGTGCAGTTGCGATCCAGAGTCAAGCAACGCACGGCAAGGTACCCATTGCCCAGAACGATTTTTTATGTTAACTATAGCAGTGGCAAGAAATACAAAGTCAGGATTCAATTGCTGAGCTAACAGAGAAGTAGAGTTGGGCGAAACGATAGGCTTGTTGGATGACGATCCATTTTGGTCAGCTGTTGTAGGCGAACAGGACACGCCTGGGGCGCGAGGCACGCTAGATTGCGAGTTTAGGTGCAACATAGTGTGATGCTTACAGCCACAGGTTCGGCATCCACTAGAGCTGCAATTTCGTACCTGATGTCCCTTTTTCAGGCAGTTTAGGCAGAGCGCTAGCCTCTTGCTTTCCTTTAGGCGTTGCAGGGTCGAAATGCTAGCGAATTGTGGGCAAGAATATATGCTATGATTTGTGCCATTGCAATAAACACAATCATTGGCGGAAAAGTTTGTCGCAATTAAGGAGTTTCCACTGTGGTTACTTTGTCTGTTCTTTCCCACCTGAGAAGTAACTGCGTATGCTGCAGTTACATGCTCCACATTTTCCATTTTCAAACAGCGTCTCTCCAGAAAGCTGCAAAATTGCTCACAGGTTGGAATCTCTTCTGTTGATGCTGATTCCTCCCACTTCGCCTGTGTCGCTCTATCAAGCTTCTGCAGCAGCAAATGTATGATGATGGTGTTGGCAATTTGCTCCACATTGCCAATAGATTTTAACGCCCGAAGATTAGCGTTAACCACATCCGAAATTTCCCGAAGTTTTACCGCAGACGCCGACTCTACTCTCTGAAGACCCAGAATGTTGACTATATGTGCCTGAAAAATTAAACGTTTATTATTAAACCGTTTATGTAACAATTCTTTAGCCACTGCATAGTTAACACTGCTGATTTCAAGCGAGTTGATCGTATCCAACGCTGCGCCCTTCAAGCAACTGCGGAGATGCTGCAGCTTTTCAATATTTGAAAGCTCAGGATTCTGGTCAATAATGGTCGAAAACATCGATATAAAGTCTGCGTACTTTGTGTAACCACCACTGAACTCTGGCAATTTAAGTTCTGGTACACAAATTCTTCGCGGATATGGCACAGATGGAGAATCCATAATTATGCCTTCTCGCACAGTTGAACACGCCTGAACTACGTTTTTTCGCTCATTTATTTCGCGCCGTAGAGTTGATTTAAGCGATATTACGAGAATTTCAAAGTCATCGCGCAACTTGCTACCAATTTCATCAAAGTTGGATTCTTCTAGACTGTCATGCGTAAGATAAAATGACGCCTCAGTCTTTTCTACTAGCTCTAACCGCACTTCGAGCTGTTCAACATGCATTTGGTTAAGTGGCTCACTATTTAAAGCATTTTCAATGCTAATAGCATGTTTATATATTGACTGAGCCTTGCGTTTGAAAAACTCAGCTCTTTTTTCAAACGTTATCACTGTATCGTTGTTAGCCATAGTTCACTGTATTAAAGTTGCAGCTGACGAAAACTGTACAACTTGCACACACAATTTCGGGATCACGCACAAAGAGAACTCTGCAAACAGGATCAATAAACCTTAGCCAACGTTGCGTTAGCTAAGCGATAGCGAGAGTGTGAAGCGTAGGCGGCGATTACTGCAAGCTGCACTCGCTTGTACGAATTACGGGAAGTGTTAACTTGCACGAAAAGGGCCAAACGCGAACCGAACGATAATTGCAGATAATGTTCAATGCACAATTATTGTTTGTTTAATATGTAATTAAACAACGATATGTCTATGCAATATTACGAATTAATAATCACGTCGGGGTCACCAAAATGTTGGGCTATTAAGCTTTTTTAATAGCCGTCGAATACGCGAAATGTTGCAAAAATTAAAAACACTAGATTTCTTCACAATAATAAATCACACAGGGCATTTATTTATAAAATCTTCTAGTAATGTTTAATCACAATGTTTTTTGCAGCAGGCACGACACAAATTTGCCTCTGCGTTGAGTTAGCGATTCAAGTCGATCCAAATGATCGATGCGTTTTCAAGACGAAACAAAATCGAACTAATTTAAAGCAAAAGTGCAAGCATAGCCGAATGCACAAAGGGCTTGCAATAGATAAGCAAAATAGATAATTGTGAGCGTAACTTTAACATAATGAAAGAGAGCGAGTTACGTTAACATAGTTGGCAATATGAATTTAGGCAAAATATATTAAATGTTAATGTTGCTGTTGCTCTGTGTTGCCGGCATCTGGCTGCATAACCAAACACACCCATTATTAAACTTAACTAAAATTACACTAAAAACATACTAAACAATAAGTAAAAATGGAATAAAATCTAAATAAGTTGAAACTTTAATTTAATTTAATTTTTTTGGATTATGAACCTATTCAGTTGAACGAAAAAAAATGATTAATTTTGTTACCCTTTCAGAAAAATAAAATAAATATGGAACAAATAATATGTTTATGAAAATCATACTTTTATATCTAATTAATATAAGATTTAAGAACTATAAAAAAAAAGTTTCACATAAATCGGAATATTCGTTAAGAACTTACAGTCAAATTAAAACAACAATAATTGTGAACCTATTCAGTTGAGCGGCAGTGTAAGTCTGCACTCCAATATGCCTTAGAAAAGAGCCCTTTAGGGAGCCAATTAAATGCCCAAAAAGGTAACTTTTAGGAGCCTTTTCGGAGGGTTTTAAGAGCCCAAAAAGGTAACTTTTAGGAGCCTTTTCAGAGGGTTTTAAGAGCCCAAAAAAGTAACTTTCAGGAGCCTTTTCAGAGGGTTTTAAGAGCCCAGAAAGGTAACTTTTAGAAGCCTTTTCGGAGGGTTTTTTCGCCGCATTAGGAGGGTGAAAGTACACTTTTATCGCCCTCCTAAAGGAGTCCGAAAGAGTCCGATATGAGCTAATATTCCACCCTCCTAAATCGCGACGTCCTACGTGGAAAAAAACGCTCCTTCTGCATAGTAAAATGAGCGCTCCTAACTCTGAAATTACCCTCATAAAAGAGTCCCAAAATGCTCATATTGCTGGCTGGGACTGTTCGTACAAACACACATACAAACATACAAACAATCATACATATACATTTTGTGCAAGCGGTATATTTTCGCGCCTTTTTTCTTGCCAACCTTTCGCAAGTGCAAGTGAAAATTTCTGTACATTTTCGTTTCGCGCCGTTTTGCTTTGCCGACCATTCGCAAGTGCAAGTTAATATTGCGGCACCTTTTCGTTTTCGCGCCCGCAACTTGTGCTTACAGTGAACACTCGCTATGACCACGAACAATACTGTGATTGAAGTGCCTAATGGCCGTGCTCCACTGCTACCAAGTGAACCTGACTTTTTAAAGGCAAAAATATCAGCTGTTAAACGCCAGTTGACGGCGTTTAACACATTTATCATCGAAGATCTGGACACTTTTGATGAAGCTGACCTACAAGTGCGCCTCGATACTGTTGAAGGCATGAAATTGGAGTTCGAAACATCTCAATCAAAGCTTGAGAAGCTGGACCTATTGGAACTGGCGGGAGATGCTAGACCTGAGTTCGCACAGCTTTATTGGCAATCAAAATCGAAACTGACTCGCAAGCTCGATCTTTTGACCAAATCAAGGAACAGCTGCGCCAACTCCACAGCTGTCGGTGATCATCATTTCGGCCACCATAGTGTACCGTTGGCCAGAAAACCTCGCTTGCCCGAGCTACAACTGCCCAAGTTCAACGGCTCCTACGAGGATTGGCCAGACTTCATATCTATGTTCAACACGGTGGTAGGCAATGATGAGGATCTGAGTAAGATTGAAAAATTCCAACATTTGCGTTCGTGCTTAGATGGCCCTGCATTAAGCACAATCAAATCTCTGGAGCCTTCTAACGCCAACTACGATAAGGCGCTAGAGCTACTTATAAATCGATTTGATAATAAGTTACTACATTTCCAGGCACACATACGGGCTATAATTGGGTTTCCAGGTGTCGAGAAACGAGTGTCGAGCGGACTACGTGAGCTGAGCGACGAGATCAAATCTCACCTTCGAGCGCTGAGCACTATGGCAACCACTACACAGCTTGCTGACGGTCTTCTCATCTACATCATCAGTCAGAAACTCGACCAATCCACCCGCGAAAAATGGGAGGAAGCCCTAGCAACAGACAAACTGCCAAAGTGGGTCGATATGGAGAAATTCCTGGAAAAGAGATGTCGCATGTTGGAAAATTTGGAAAGCGCTGTGGCCAACACGCCCAGCCAACAGGTGAGCGGACACTCATCGAAATCATCTCGTAGCACTCTTATTGCATCATCCCATAATTCATTATCATGTCCATTATGTAATGCCAAAGATCATGTTCTAGCCAAATTCTCGAAATTTATCAGTTTGTCTCCTCACATGCGTCTTAAAGAAGCAAAACGCCTTCACCTGTGCTTAAACTGCCTACGCAAGGGGCATGGCTTACAGCAGTGCAAGTCTGGGCACTGCAAACATTGCCAACTAAAACATCATTCGCTGTTACATCTGGATGTTAGCCACACGGCTCAAACAACGCAGCCAGCGCCAGCATCCACCATCCGCCATCATGTTTCATCAAGCTCATCTTCGTGTCGAAACCTCGTACAATTCTCCACCTAAAACTCAAAGGCCTGCGGATTATGTGTTGCTACCAACTGCCATCATCTATGCTAAAACTCGATCTGGATCATTTGTGCCATGCCGAGCCTTATTGGACTCTGCATCTCAGCTGAACTTCATCACCGCGCGTTTAGCCAACCAGCTTCAGCTTAAGTTGCAGAGATCTAGCATTTTGATCTCAGGCATAGGAGAGTCATCATTCTCTTCAGACAAGTCCGTGGAAATCGCAGCTCAGTCCTACGACAAAGGCTACAGCACATCATTCCCAGCTGTTGTCACCCGCTCTATAACGGATTATCAGCCGCACTTCAATTTGGATGTTGCTGGATGGAACATACCGAAAAACATCAATCTGGCTGATCCATCTTTCTTCGAATCGCATCGCATAGATCTCTTGCTTGGAGCTGGTCTTTTCTTCGACCTGATGTGTGTGGGTCAAATTCGCATGGCAGACAACTTGCCATGTCTGCAAAAAACCAGAGTCGGTTGGGTCGTGTGCGGCAACCTCTCGCACTCTTCGAAGCACTCCTCTTTAGCAGCCTTGCAACAGCAGATCATGCCTGTTGCAGATGAGGAACCATTGGCAAGTATTGTAAAGCGCTTCTGGGAAGTCGACAGCTGCCTTGGCTCTACACCTGCAATTTCTGAAGAAGACGCGCTTTGTGAGCAGCTATTTATCGAAGGATGCACGCGACTAGACTCTGGGCAGTATTCAGTTCGTCTTCCTGCAAGGTCAAACTTCGACGCATTGGGGGATTCGTATCACATTGCATTACGGCGCTTCAAGTCACTTGAGGCCAAGCTCGAAAGAAACCCGGATGTAAAGAAGCAATATGTGGCATTTTTGCAGGAGTACATTCAATTGGGGCACATGTCACCGGCATGCACGCATCCTAACGCTCCTCAATTCTTTTTGCCGCATCATTGTGTGCAGAAGCCTGACAGCACATCGACCAAGCTGCGCGTAGTTTTCGACGGCTCTGCAAAATCGTCTTCTGGCTCATCGTTAAACGATCTCTTGATGGCTGGCCCATCTATTCAACCCAAGCTATTCAGCATTCTAATTCGCTTTCGTCTCTTCAAGGTTGCATTATGCGGCGACATTTGCAAGATGTACAGATGCGTACGTGTATCTCATCCAGACGAATATTTGCAGTGCATCTTGTGGAGAAACAACCCAACGGAGGAAATCAAATCATACAAATTGGATACAGTCACATACGGGACAAAACCGGCAGCCTTCCTTGCAATACGCGCTATGCATCAGCTAGCCTACGACGAGAAGGACGACTATCCACTCGCGTCTAAAATCGTTCGCGAGGACTTTTATGTGGATGATCTAATCTCCGGAGGTGCTTCTGTGGAAGAAGTGGTTGACATTCGTCGCCAAGTCAAAGGCTTGTTGCTGAAAGGAGGATTTCCAATTCGCAAATGGTGCTCTAATGACCAAGCTGCACTTATAGGTGAATCTGAATCTGACTGTGAGAAATTAATCAAGTTTCATGACGGATCTGACATCGCTAAGGCTCTTGGCTTGGCCTGGGATCCCACTTCGGACAAATAGCTCTTCAACTTCTCCAACATCGTGGCGGAAGATCGAGGAACTAAGAAAAGCATATTGTCAACAATCGCCAAATTATACGATCCGCTAGGATTAATCGCACCTATCGTTACAAAAATGAAAATATTCATGCAAATACTATGGAAAGAGAAGCTGAACTGGGATGAGAGTCTTCCGCTGGATCTGAACTCCGCTTGGATCGACCTCACATCGCAATTATCTATCGTCAGCAGCCTCAAATTCCCACGCTACGTTATGGCTCCACTTGCTAAATGGGAGGTTCATGGCTTTTGTGATGCCAGCATGGCCGCTTACGGCGCTTGCATATACATTCGATCTGAATGCAACAGCGTCTACTCAACAAATCTTATTTGTTCAAAGTCCAGAGTCGCGCCATTGAAAACATTAACCATTCCAAAGCTGGAACTATCGGCTGCGCTCTTATTGTCAGAACTCATCTCTAATGTATCGAAGTGCATTAAATTTGATTGCTCCTACTTTTGTTGGTCGGACTCAACTGTTGCCTTGGCTTGGATTCGAGATATTCCTGCTAACTACAATGTTTTCGTCTCCAACAGGGTCTCGCAGATACAAGAGCGAACAAAGGAAATGTCTTGGCGGCACGTCCCAACGCAGATGAACATTCTTTCCAGAGGATGCACGCCACAGGATCTGTTGGACTCCAATCTTTGGAGAGAAGGACCTGCTTTCCTGCAATTCAACGAGTCTGCTTGGCCGCAACCACCTGCAACTACAACTGATATACCAGAGCGTCGTCACAACGTACTCAACGCATCAACACATGCTGATCTGTCATGGAGCTGCAAATTCCAGAACTCCTTCGGCAGACTGCAGCGCGTGTTCACCTACGTTCATCGCTTCATTACAAACTGCAAAGGAGATTCGTCAGCTGCTAAGGGTCCACTCATGGTTGAGGATATCAAGCGCGGATCTCACCTACTCATCAAAAACATGCAAATGGTACACTTTGCAGAAGACTACAAGGCCTTACGCGCAGGCAAACCACTTCCAACAAAGAGCGAGCTGCGTTCGCTGCTACCCTTGTTGGATGTACACGGATTGCTTCGCGTTGGAGGGCGACTGCAAAACTCATCGCTGGAGTATGAGGCAAAGCACCCAATGCTGTTGCCAAAACGACATCCAGTCACCGAAGCATTGATCATATTTTACCAGCGCAAATTTCTTCACGCTGGATAGCAGACTCTGCTTGCTGCATTGAGGCACTAACCATACATCATATAGACTACTCATTTCATACAAAGCAAATGGACACACAAATTTCTTAGCGACAGGCCCCAGGGCCGTGAAAGAGCGGCAGGCCCCGAGCTCTCTCCCGTCAGTGAGCGCGTCCCGTCGCTCTCTCGCTCTCTCATTCTTATGCCGACACTGATTGCTATCGTTCGCTCCGAGCGAATCGCTCGTTCAGTCGCAGAGTTGCGCATCTTGATAAAGGCTGCTCTGCGCTTGAATTCTTCTTTATATGTATGCGTGTTCATGCATTCACGTACACGGGTGCATGTGTGCGATCATTTCATTTCGACCCAGCAAGAATATTTGGTCTTTGGGATTTTTCATACTAGGTACCCTAACAATATGGGCATATTCACTATTCGGTTAATGGAAAAAATAAGAATATTATATGTTATAATATATTTATTAATGTTTCAGCAATATACAAATCTTCAATTTTTATTTAAATAATATTTTAATGAAAAAAATATAATAATTTAAATTAATAAATAAGTAAATAAATAATAATAATAAATAAATAATAAATAAATTAATAGTTTAATTTTAAACAAAATGTTTTGCATATACATATGTATGTATTCGAATGAATAAAAATCCACCTACTGAGATAGGAACAGGGCATATTGCAGTCGGTGTCACTTAAAAAAACCGACTAATGTTATGTGGTTGAGAAATGAAATCAGCTGTTATTGTTGTTATGCGAGCGAATGGTGCCTGCATACCCTACCAACGATTGCTTTTTAGGGGAGCGGGCAGAAACAAAAACAGCTGATTGGCTTTGTTTTGTTTACATTTTTTAGGACACTTGTTTTGAAAGTTTTGTTTAATGATCTTGGGTTGATTTTTTTTCTTTATGATTCGCAGTGTAATTTTAATTGTTATTTGCCTTTGCTATTTCTATAATATGTTGTTTTTGGCAATGCAAGCAATAGGCCGACTGATAACATGCGCGCCAAATCTATTGTTTTTGTTTGGTTTGTTTTGATTAAAAGCTTGGCTCGCATTATGCATCCATTTGCACGCGCCTTTCACGCCCCACTCGATAGAAAAAGTCAAGCATTTTTCACGTCGCTTTTGATTGTGCTTCAGTGCGGTGATATTTAGAGTGCAAAACTTAAAAAGTTAAATAAATTAAATTAGAAAGCGTGTTTTTTTCAAAACGCCTGTGCTGCTGTTCCGAGTGTCCGTGGTGGTATCGTTTTCAAATCAAGGTTAAAATAGATTGTTTTGTCCAGGTATTCCTTTGTATATTTTTGCAATGGATGAGCATATTATTAGGAAAAATGGTCGGAGGTGTATTATTGAGTGCTGCAGGAGGAGCTATAGGGATTCATCAAGCTCCTTTCCATTTAAGTTGTTTTCATTTCCATCAGATGATAATAGACTCAAGAAATGGGTTGAATTATGCCATTTGGATGACAATTTTAATAAACGAACTGCGCGAATTTGTAATAGACATTTCGAAAGAAAATATATTGGGCTAAATAGGCTAAAAATCAATGCCGTACCCACTTTAAATTTAACTGACAACTTCCTTTTGCGTCCGGACAGTACTGTTCCTTGTGAACAATTTGAATTCAATGATGATGGCGCGGCAGAACCAATTGGCATTTATGAAAACCCAATTAGATTAAATAATTTTTCTAATAGTTTAGATGTTAGCCCTTTATATTTAGAAGCACCGCAGTTAGATGTTAGCTCTTCTAATTTAGAAACTCCTAATGCACAGCAGTTACATGTTAGCCCTTCTAATTTAGTAACTCCTAGTGCACCGCAGTTAGGAAATTGTTCTTATTGTCAGAAAAGGGAAGAAAATGAGTTGTTTTATAGAAACAAAAATTACGAGATGTTTCTTGCAATAAAAACTTATAAAGAAATAAAGAAACCAGTAAGGACGGAGCTACAGTCGGACGCAACCGACTGTAGGAGACTCTGTACTTTGTGTTTTCTTCGCTGTTTCTTATTCGATCGTAATGTAATTCACATCATCGATGGGAATTGTCATAGTCTACGTACATGCCACATCCCAAATCTTTAGCTTTAAAACTTGAGCTTTAAAACTGCAAACTGTTGCTAAATTGGTTTTTCGGTTAGCGGAGGAATGAGAGGAGTTATCAAAAAACCCATACTAACTTGATCTGATGGTTGCATAGGAGAATATAAATACCAAAAAATGGTGTTTCTAGCTCTTATAGTTTGCAAGCTCTAGACGGCTTCTCTGTCTGCGCTATCTTTGCTGTTTCTTTTCCGTTGGTAATTTAATTCACAGCGTTGATGGATAATGCCATCGGCTGCGTACATGCCAAATCCCAAGTCGATAGCCTTTAAACTGTGGCTGTAGTGGCGCTTACATACATTTATAAAACAATTCATTGGTGCATAACTTCGCTGTTTCTTCTCCGTTTGTAATGTAATTTACAGCATCGATGGATAATTCAATAGGCTACGTACATTTCAAATTACAAGTCTATAGCTTTATTATTGTGGTTGCAGTGACACATACATGCATTTTGAAAAAAATTGTCTCTTGCATATCTTCGCTATTTCTAATTCAAATCATAAATAAATTATAAGCATCGGTGGAGAATACCATAGACTACGTACATGCCAGATTACAAGTCTGTAGCGCTATTATTGTGGCTGCTGTGGCGTTTATAGTTTTCGAGATTTTTGAGGTAGGTGTAGATTTTTGATGATTCGCGGATGAAGGAGGCGAGATATCAAAAGTTTGAAACAAACTTGATCTGCTTGCATTAGCTGACTACCTAAATCCGGAAAGCTGGTGTATTTAGCTCTTATAGTTGCTGAGATCTAGGTGTTCATACGGACAGACGGACAGACGGACAGACGGACAGACGGACAGACGGACAGACGGACGGACGGACATGGCTATACCAACTCAGCTCGTCGTCCTGAGTCAGAATATATATACTTTGTGGGGTCTACCACGCTTCCTTCTGCCTGTTACATACATCTGTCAGTTGCACTAAACTAATAGACTCTTTTACTTTTTTAAAGTACAGAGTCTAAAAATTGAGAAATTAAGAAGAGCTAATATTTTAATGAAAAATGCGATGAAGCGCAAGAGTAAGAGAAATAGCAAGAAAAAGTGCATAAATATATTTAATATTATAAATAAAATGCCTCATGTTTCTGAAGAGGCAAAAACTATATGCAAAATGCTACTTAAAAAATCAAATTCTTACAACAACGCAGAAAAAGTAATAGCCCAAAATATAAACTTTTATTCATCCCGAACATACGAATATATGCGGGATGTTTTAAATTTAAAACTTCCGTCGAAAAGTACGTTGTCTCGATGGGCTTTGTTTAAAAATATGTCGCCAGGATTTCAACCTGATTTATTAGAAAACCTTCAGAGCATTGTTGGTGAAATGAGTGAGAAAGGTAAAGAAGCAGTTATCTTATGTGATGAAATAAAAATAAAAAAAGGACTGCAATATAATACCGCACTCGATGAAATTCAAGGATTTGAAAACGATGGCGACAAAAGAACACGTTTCTTGGGGCAGCAAGTATGCGTTTTTATGGCCAGAGGATTATTTGAAAATTGGAAGTACGTTATAAGTTATACTGTTTCGGCTAACGGTATTAAACATGAAGCCCTCATGAGCAAAGTTGAAGCAAACATTGGAGTTATGCAAACTTTGGGGCTTAACGTACGAGCTATAATATGCGATCAAGGCTCAAATAATAGAGCAGCTTTCAAAAAATGGGGAGTTAACATAAACAAGCCGAGTTTTAATGTTAACGAAAAAGAAATATTTACAATATTTGATGCCCCACATCTTATAAAATCATTAAGAAATATAATAATGAAGAACAATTTAATTACGCCTGATGGCGAAGTATCTTGGGATATAATAAAGAAATTGTACCAGATTGAGTCAAGAAACTCAACACGACTTTGTCCCAAATTAACTGCCAAGCATATTAATCCAAATTCATTTGAAAAAATGAAAGTTAAATATGCTACACAAATATTTAGCCACACTGTTGCGGCCGCAATACGAACAGTGATTGATTCTGGCGGATTTGTGGAATGCCGAAATAGCGCAGCAGCTACGGCAAATTTTATAGAAAAAAATAAATAAGCTCTTTGATTGCCTCAATAGCCATGTTTTATATGAAAGAAATCCATATAGATGTGCAATGCAGAATAATAATAACGTGCACAAGTACCTCGTTGAAATGAGGAAGTATTTTGGAGAATTTAAATATCCACAAGCAGTGCATTGCATTGACGGAATGATTTTGAGCATGTCATCTGTACTTGCACTAGCTGAAAGTGTGTGGAGCTCGAAAATATTTTATATATCAACCGCGAAATTGAATCAAGACCCCTTAGAAAACCTATTTTATTCAATAAGAGCTCGCGGAGCAACAAATAATAATCCAACGATGTATGAATTTAACATCATAATGTCCAAAATGCTATCAATGAAAATATTAACATCGACATCAGTATCTGGTAATTGCGGCCCAGATGATGATACAATGTTAATAAATGTTATCCAGGACTGCAGCTTAAAAACAATTTGCAATGACGTAAAAACCGATAAAGTAGAAAGTACCGATTTCGATATGTTCTCAGATGAAGAGACGGAAATTGAGCATATTTTTATACCCTGTGCCCATTTGAAAAATGGGAAAAACAGGGTTAATAACTTTGTGCGAATGTATGTAACAGGCAGAAGGAGGCGTGGCAGACCCCCCAAACTATATATATTCTTGATTAGGGAGACGAGCTGAGTCGATTTAGCCCTGTCTGTCTGTCTGTCCGTCTGTCTGTCTGTCTGTCTGTCTGTATGAACGCTGAGATTTCCTAAACTATAGAAGCCAGAGAAGCCGTTTTGGTCTCTTTTGAAAGGTGTGTACCATACACAGATCAAGTTTATTTCAAATCTTGGATGCCACGCCCCTATCGCCTACAATGAATGAAATAAAATACATTCGCCAATTTAAGAGTCACTAAGCTATTTGCATAAATTCTGTCTTCAGCAGTATGTAGGTCTATGTCATACGCAGATGAGGTTTTGTTCAAATTTTAGATGCTACGCCCCCTTTACGCCTTAATCGATAAAAACCGAATAACAAGCGTGATATTGAACATAGAATGTTGTTATTTGGTATATATACTCTCTTTCATTATATTCAACTATCCTGAAAAGCGCATTGAAATCGGTTAATAAACACAGGAGTTATTAGCGAAACAATATTGCAGGCGGCAAGTCGCTCGCTCTCTAGCAGCGCGGCCGTTAAAGCTGGCGCACATAACACAGTAAGAAGAAGAATTGCTGCTACGTTTTGTATGACAGAGTTGTATTTTTTTATATTTAAAATATTTTATACTGTATTTGCGAGCGCGCAGCGCGAGCTTTGGCACAGGGTATAAGACAGTCGGGCCCGTCCGACTGATCTGCTCCGCCCATTCTGGTTGATATTGCAACTGGAAACGAATTTGATAGCAATGCCTTGCGATATTTTGCAGGCTATATATTGTTTAAATTTCTGCAAAAAAAAGATTGCGAAATGTGTTCTGATCTATTAAAAACAAATATAGAAGCACAATGCTCCACAGAATATTTTATTATAAATAAAAATTATGACTGCGCTGATAAAAGTTTGAAACTGAAAGCTCCATCAGATTACTATTTCTCTTTAATTCAAATGCATTACAATATTTTTAAAAAAATATTTGACAAAAGTCCTTACATGAAAAGAATAAAGGAAAAAATTAAACAGTCCTGTATACTCGCCACTGAAAAGTCTAGCATTTATTCAAATTATTTCCTGTTATGAACACAGGATGAAAATGCTAGATGGATTTATTTTAATTTTACTGAGGAAAAACAGTAAATGGCTGACAGAAAAAATGTATACGAAAGGAAAAGCTGTATCAACAGCGAGTGCAAGAAAACTAAAAATACTCAAACAGTAATAAGTTTCTTATAAAATGGCGGTCGAGCGCCTGACAGTTCTCAAAGACCAAATATTCTTGCTGGGTCGAAATGAAATGATCGCACACATGCACCCGTGTACGTGAATGCATGAACACGCATACATATAAAGAAGAATTCAAGCGCAGAGCAGCCTTTATCAAGATGCGCAACTCTGCGACTGAACGAGCGATTCGCTCGGAGCGAACGATAGCAATCAGTGTCGGCATAAGAATGAGAGAGCGAGAGAGCGACGGGACGCGCTCACTGACGGGAGAGAGCTCGGGGCCTGCCGCTCTTTCACGGCCCTGGGGCCTGTCGCTAAGAAATTTGTGTGTCCATTTGCTTTGTATGAAATGAGTAGTCTATATGATGTATGGTTAGTGATTGAAGCAACGATTCTGGCCAATTGGCGGCATAAAGGCGATTGCAGCTGTAATCAACAAATGCATCCATTGTTTCCGACTGCGACCAAAACTACAACAGCACGTTATGGCACCGCTTCCAGCTGAACGCGTTCAACAAAGCACAACATTCTACGTCGCTGGAGTAGATTTTTGTGGACCGTTCTATTACAAATCTGATGTTCGAAACAGGCCCCCAGTGAAGGCCTATATTTGTATATTCGTATGCTTCGCCACCAAGGCAACTCTTTGGAACTGGTCGAGGATCTGACAACTGCAGCATTCATCGCAGCCTTGAAGCGCTTCATCAGCTTACGTGGCAAGCCGCATACCATTTGGTCCGACAACGGCACAAACTTCATAGGTGCCAAACATGAATTGGCTGAGCTGTCGCATCTCTTCCTGAGCGACCCAAATCGAGTTCAGGAGAACTGTGCTACGCTTAGCATCAATTGGCGCTGCATTCCCCCACGTTCCCCTCATTTCGGCGGGCTCTGGGAAGCTGCAGTCAAGGCAGCCAAGTACCACTTTTATAGAGTAGTTGGCAAATCCATTCTTTCATTTAACGAGCTTCGCACCTTAGTTTATCAAATCTCTGCTATGCTCAACTCACGACCACTTTGTCCCATTTCAGAGAGTCCAAACGATCTAGAAGTCCTTACGCCTGGTCACTTCCTCTGGGGCAAGTCAAATGCCACAATCGACGAGCCGGACATCACTCATCTAAACATTGGTCGTCTGAGCCGTTGGCAGCTTGTTTGTCAGCTGCAACAGAAGTTTTGGAAGGTCTGGAGCACCAGCTATTTGTCACTGCTGCAAGAACGTAGCAAGTGGCAAGCGACTCATCCTAACATTCAGCCGGGTACCATGGTACTACTCAAGGACGACAATCAGCCTCCTCTGAAGTGGCCCCTTGGACGAGTGGAGACCACGATCCCTGGAGAAGACGGCGTCGTTCGAGTCGTCATGGTGCGAACTATAAATGGCGTTATCAAGAGAGCTGTCTCCAAGCTCGCTGTTCTACCAATTGAAGCTACATCAGTTGGAAGCCTTCGACTCCCAACGGGGGGAGCATGTTCGCAGCAGACAGCAGATTAGTTAATATATTTACATTTATTTTATATTTACATTTTGAAATCAATTGTTTGCATTAGCGTAGAATTCTATCACATATTGTACTCAAAATGCAATGTTAACGCACCTGTTAAGTGCATTGCTCGATCGAACATTGCACGATCGAACATTGCACTATCGAACATCGATCGAACCTATTGCTCTATCGAACTTTGTACAACGCAACATTATACTGCATATACACCAGTGCTGCCAGGTTTTGGGCACTCGCATAAGCTAGATTGCAAGTAAAAATAAGCTAAAAATAGCTAAGATATTAAAAAATATATGCTGAATTATAAGCTAGATTTAAATGCATGAAAAAACACAAAATTATTGCAAATTTGTTAATATTTGTAAATTCTCAACATTATCGGGCAATATAAAATAGAAGAAACATATAATTTGCCACTGAATGTTTACAGACGCAAAGTTCAGTCGGACGAGTCCGACTGTAGAGTACCTCGTACGTTTTATTTTAAATTTAAATTATACGTTCCATTTTTAAAACAACGCTTTTTATTCTGATTTGATCAATTAGGGCGTAAATGGGGCATGGCATCAAAAATTTGAAACAAACTTCATTTGCGTAATATATAGACCTACCAACTCTGAAAACATAATTTATATAAAAAGATTTGTGTCTCTTAAATTGGTGAGTGTATTCTAATTATGTTCATTGTGGTCGGAAGGGGCGTGTCAGCCAACATTTGAAATAAACTTGATCTACGTATGGTGTACAAAAATTACCAAAACGGCTTCTATAGCTTTTACAGTTTATGATATCTCAGCGTTCATACATTCTGACAAAGTTATTCCCCATGTTTTTTTATTTTTCAATGGGTACAGGGTATAAAAAACTAAATTTATAGGAAAAGTTCTGATATTTTTATGCAGCGAAACATTTAAGAGTTATAAAATATATTCTTTGAATGTGGAATACGTATTTAAAGCTAGAACAGGCTAAAATGAACTTGAGAATATGCTAAATTTAAAGCTACAAGCTAGATTGAAAATTTTCAAGCTTTTCCATTTCAAAATATGCTAAATCTAGCCTATAATAAGCTAAACTGGCAACACTGATATACACTTCTAACGCGAACGCCAAAATAAAGAGATCACAAACTTTAACTCGCACGCGTATTACATTAATTAAATGATTGGTTTTTATAAGCGCGAAAGGTGGTGTAAACTAACATCTCCTCTAAACAATATATATATATATATATATATATATATATATAATATATCAGGCAGGAAATTAAACAAGGACACTGAATGTAGCAGATGTGGCCGTACAGGTCACTCGGATGATAGCTTGACCTGTCCCGCACGACGAGTAAAATGCACGCGTTTTGGGCACTTCGCCCGTAAATGTAAAACAAGTCTTAACCCACTGGACCAGGCGGCGATAGTTCGCCAAAAACTGTCGTAAACGAGGTCGCAAACGAAAGAAAAAGCGAAGCTAGTCGCTCGTATTTCGTATTCGTGTTCGTATTTTGTTCTCGTTTCTACGAATTGTTCGCTCTCTCTCGTGTTCTCTTCTCCGCGACGTTTTTTGTTTCGTTCGCACTCAGCGACGCGCAAGCGTTCCCTCTCTGTCTCTGTCGTTCCTTCTCAGTACGACTCGCTGGCCGCGTTGTTGTTGTGCATTTTTCGTATTCCCTTTTTCATTTGCGTTTTCGGCTGTGTCATCGCGACAGACGTGCATAACATTTGTGGTGAAATAAGGAAAAAGTTTGATGGTATGTAAGTATTTAATAAATTTATAATTATTGAATTGTGATATTGTTTGTGCAATATAAAAATGTGGTCATTTTTATTAAAAACAATAACTATAATTCAATAATTTTATTGTTTTAATTGCGCTTTTATTTATTTCCATTTTTATTCGCAGCTGCAAACGAAAACGACGAAGTCGCAAATAAAATGTGTTATGATTTTATGTTATGTGTATGTGAAATAAAAATTTGAGAAAATAAAATTAAATTAATTAAAATTATTAAAAAAAAGTATCGCAAAAGGTTCGCAAACAAGTCGCAAAAGATATCGAAATTGGCTCGTAAACGATTCGCCAGCGAATCGCAAAAGATATCGCCGAAACACTCGCAAACGAGCTCGAAAACGAAGGTTCGTAAACGAAACTTTCTCTGCCACAAACTGAGCGACGGGTGATTCGTTTGAGAATCGTTTGCGAGAGCGTCGGCGATAGTCGTCGTTCGCCAATGTTTCGCCTAAATCTCGTAGGCGATATCTTTTCCGAGCTTTTGGTCCAGTGGGAAGCGTCAATTCACACAGCCTAGCAATGGTGGCGCAAAACGATCGCGGCTTGATGTGCGAAGCATTCAAGAAGAAGGTGCCCCTTCCAGTGTAAAACCGGAAAAGGAAAATTGCTTCCGGATCTGCAGCGATGATGAAGGGGATGAACTAATAGAATGTCTAATCGGTGGCCAGCGCGTGTCACTAATAATTGACTCAGGATCCCGTTTCAACTTGATCAGCCAAGCTGATTGGTTATTAATGAAACAAAAGAAAGCGGTAGTCTTCAACATCGGATCCAACTCCGAAAGACAGTTTCGTTGCTATGCCTCAAACCAATTGCTTAACATAATTTGTGTTTTCGAGGCTCCCATATCGAGATACAGCGATACAATTAAAGGTCCTCGCATTGGGGTTGCAAGTCAATCGGACTGAATGCGTTGCTCCATTCCCCAAATGGAAAGGGGTTACTGTAAAGCTGTTAATTGACCCGAAAATATCACCCACACAACAACCGATAAGACGCATCCCGGCCGCCATCGAAGAAAAGCTATTATCTAAACTGAAGGAGGCTTTAAACAGCGACATAATAGAGCCAGTGGTCGGCCATAGCCCTTGGATCTCGCCGATCGTAATTGCCTTTAAGGAAAATGGCGATATCCGTTTGTGCTTGGATATGCGGTTGGCCAATAAAGCGGTGATAAGGGAACACTACCCACTACCTTTGAGTCGTTCATTAGACCCTGTATTTTAAAAAAATAAAGGGGTCTATTAATTTAGTGCAAATGACAGCTGTGTGTAACAGGCAGAAGGAAGCGTGGTAGACCCCCCAAAGTATATATATTCTGACTCAGGACGACGAGCTGAGTTGATATAGCCATGTCCGTCTGTCCGTCTGTCCGTCTGTCCGTCCGTCTGTATGAACACCTAGATCTCAGCAACTAAAAGAGATAGAGACACAATTTCTTGATATGCAGGTTCTCTATTATCCTAAGCAGCACGAGTTTGTTTCAGATTTTGAATATTTCGCCTCTTCATCCGCGAATCATCAAAAATCTACACCTACCTCAAAAATCTCAAAAACTAAAAGCGCCACAGCAGCCACAATAATAGCGCTACAGCCTTGTAATTTGGAATGTACGTAGTCTATGGTATTCTCCACCGATTCTATAAATTAATTTGTGAATTTAATTAGAAGTAGTGAAGATATGCAAGAGACAATTCTTTTCAAAATGCGTATATGTGCCACGGCAGCCACAATAATGAAGCTACAGACTTGTAATTTGGAACGTGCGTAGCCTCTAGAATTATCCGTCGATGGTGTGAATTACATTGCATTCGGACATAAAACAGCGAAGTTATGTAACAGACAATTTATTTATAAATGTATGTAAGTGCCACTACAGCCATAGTTTAAAAGCTACAAACTTGGGATTTGGCATGCACGCAACCTATGGCATTATCCGTCAATGCTGTGAATTACATTTCAAACGGTAAAGAAACAGCGAAGATAGATCAGACAAAGAAACCACCTAGATCTTGCAGACTATAAGAGCTAGAAATACCATTTTTTGGTATTTATGTTTTCCTATGCAGCAATCAGATCAAGTTAGTTTGGGTTTTTTGATAACTCCATCCATTCTTCCACTAACCGAAAAACCATATTAGTAACAGTTTTCAGTTTTAAAGTTACAGTTTAAAGCTAATGACTTAGGATGTGGCATGTACGTAGTCTATGACAATCTCCACCGATTCTGTGAATTACATCACGATCGGATAAGAAACAGCGAAGAAAACACAAAGTACAGGTTCTCATACAGTCGGTTGCGTCCGACTGTAGCTCCGTCCTTACTGGTTTTTTTTTTTTATTACTTTGCTGTTATTTATTGAATCTTCTCTTATGAGACTAACAATAAGTTTACAAATCTTATTAATTATAATTAATTAAGAGTTTAATTAAAACTATTTAATGGCTGCACGTTCCTAATATTTATAGCTGGATGGGAAGATCGTTACGGCGGAGACGAGAGTGACTGCATACTCGCGTTAGCGCTCTTGCGAGATGATTTGGGTGTAGGGTCAGCTTGTTGTGATACTTTTCCATGTGTATTGCTATCTCATCTCTGATGGGAAGTACGTTTAGGTCCCTGTGGATGTTTTCGTTCCGAACATACCACGGTGCCCCGGTGATAGTTCTGATGATCTTTGACTGCGTTCTCTGTATTATCTCAACATTACTGTTGCTGGCGTTGCCCCACAACTAGCATCCATACGTCCATATCGGTTTTAGGACTGAATTGTAGACCAGGATCTTGTAGTCTAAGCTAAGGGGGGAGCGGGCGTTTAGGTGCGTTCTTTTATTTTCAATATGGTTGCGCCAGGTGAGCCGCCGGTCAAGATGTACGCCCAAATACGTAACTGCATTTGCTTTAGGAAGTACAGTATTGTTTAATGTAGAATCTGGACAATCTTGTCTATTGAGAGTGAACGTTATATGTTTACATTTTTGTTCATTTATTTTGATTCTCCAGTCAGATAGCCATTTCTCCACAGCCACCAGATGAAGAGCTAGTTGCGCTGATGCTTTTAGTGGGCATTTCGAGCGGCTGAGAATAGCGGTATCATCGGCAAATGTAGATGTAGTAAGTTGGCTGCTAGTAGGGATGTCCGCTGTGTAGAGAAGATTTAACATTGGTCCAAGTACGCTGCCTTTAGGAACTCCAGCCTCGATGATACAGTTATTTGACATGGTTGTATTACATTTTACTGCAAAAACCCTGTTGTAGAGATATGACTTCAGAAGTTTGTGGGTGTTGTGGGGAAGCATTATTCTAATTTTATGCATAAGGCCATCTAGCCATACTCTGTCGAATGCTTGGGAGACATCCAGAAAAACAACAGAACAGTATTCTCTGTGCTAGAAAGCAGTTCTTATTTCTGATGTTATACGGTTGACCTGCTCAATAGTGCCATGTTTTTCACGAAAACCGAATTGATGTGCTGGAATTTTGTTGTGTCTTCTCAGGTATGGAATGATCTTAGTAAGAAGACATTTTTCGAAGATTTTTTATAGACATGGTAGTAAGCTTATTGGTCTATACGATGAGGGAACTGAATGATATTTGCCAGGTTTTGCTATTATTATAATGACTGACTTTTTCCATCTCTCTGGGAAGTGGCCAAGCCGCGTTATGGCATTGAAAAGCTGGCAGATTGTGCAAACTGCACAATATGGTAGTTCCATAATCATCTTTGGATTAATTAAATCACAGCCTGGAGACTTGTGTGGTAGTTGCTCCTTAATGATTTTTGTGATATCATTTGGTCGAAGTTCAATTGGTTCATAGGGAGCTGCATCATCGCTTGTTGTCGAAGGTAGTACAGTTGCGTTTGTTGATGGATTAGGCTGGAACGCATTTTGAAGGTGGGTGGCGAATGTGTCAGCTCTGTCCTTGTCGCTACGGGCCCAGTCTCCTGCAGAGTTCCGTATAGGCGATACAGATACTGTCGGTGAGCTTACTGTTGAGTGAGCTTTCCACAGCGGGTGTTTTGAAGTCGTTCATGACGAAACTAAAGGATGCGACATATTTCTCCCGACTGGATTTAAAGGATGCCTATCATCAATTAGAGCTGGGTGACGCAAGCCGACAAATAACAACATTTATAACGCCAAAAGGATTGTTTCGCTACAATCGTTTAATGTTCGGCATTAATTCGGCACCCGAGATATTCCAGCGACGGCTCGAGGAGTTACTAGCGCCATGCCCTAATGTCCTTAATTACATAGATGATGTCATAATTTTTGGATCAGATGAAAGAAACACGACGAATCTGGCAGGAAAGGGCTGGAAATATTTCATAAAAATAATGTAGTTTTAATGACTCAAAGAGCGTATGGAAAACACAGCACTTACAATTCTTGGGCCACATTCTTTCGGACAAGGGAATTAGTGTTGATCCCGAAAAAGTTACAGTCATCACTTCATTTCGAGACCCCAAAAATAAGGAAGAAGCGAGAAGCTTCCTAGGACTTGTCACATACGTAGGCAAGTTTATTCCGGATTTGGCTGATCGTACGGAACCGTTGAGACAACTATTGAGGAAAGATAATTAGTTTGTGTGGGGCCCTAAAGAATAGGAAGCATTCGACGATTTAAAAACTCGCCTGGCTGAGATACCCAGACTATCATATTTCAACATAAAGAACCGAACACGTCTGATTGCTGATGCTAGCCATGTAGCGTTGGGCGCGGTATTACTGCAATTCACAGAGAAAAGCGAACCACTGATAATTTCTTTTGCAAGCAAAAGCTTGTCTGATGTGGAGAAGCGATATTCCCAGAAAAGGAAAGCTTGGCACTGGTGTAGGCGGTGGAAAAGTTTTACTACTATCTGGCAGGATTAGAGTTTGAGCTAGTTAGCGATCACAAACCTCTGGAGGCGATATTTAAGCCGACATCGAAACCACCAGCCCGTATTGAAAGATGGCTTCTTCGTTTACAAACTTTTAAGTTTAAAGTAATTTATAAAGCCGGGAAGGAAAATATTTCCGACGTGTTGTCTCGATTGTGCAGTATCTCATCGACAAACGACTTCCATTCCAGCATCAATGAGTATATTGGAAATAGCCGAAAGAAGTGTAGTTGACGAAGAGATCGTAGATGCTATAATTTGCTTGAGTGATGATTAGTAGGACTCTGCAGCATCAAACAATCTCTTTCCATTTCGTTTTGAGCTATCCACCGTCGGCCCAATCTTATTAAGAGGAGACCGACTAGTTATTCCAACTAATCTACGCCAGAAGGTACTGGAACTAGCGCACGAGGGTCATCCGGGGGAATCCGCAATGAAGCGCCGCTTGTGCTCTAAGGTATGGTGGCCTGGCATCGATCGTGATGCTGAAAAGTTTGTTAAATCGTGTAGGGACTGTCTTTTAGTTTCTCAAACAAATACTCCAGCACCGATGAGTTGAACACCATTTCCAACCGGCCCTTGGATTTGTATAGCTTCCGAATTGTTGGGTCCACTACCAAATGCGAATTTTTGCTTGTTTTAATTGATTATTATTCGCGCTGTATCGAATTTAAATTCCTACGTTCTATAACCTCAGCGAATATAATTGATGCAATGAAAGAAATTTTCTGTAGACTTGGGTTTCCAAAATCCTTACGTACGGACAATGTATGACAGTACATCAGTCAGTATTGCAAGCAGTGCTGCCAGGTTTTGGGCACTCGCATAAGCTAGATTGCAAGTAAAAATAAGCTAAAAATAGCTAAGATATTAAAAAATATATGCTGAATTATAAGCTAGATTTAAATGCATGAAAAAACACAAAATTATTGCAAATTTGTTAATATTTGTAAATTCTCAACATTATCGGGCAATATAAAATAGAAGAAACATATAATTTGCCACTGAATGTTTACAGACGCAAAGTTCAGTCGGACGAGTCCGACTGTAGAGTACCTCGTACCTTTTATTTTAAATTTAAATTATACGTTCCATTTTTAAAACAACGCTTTTTATTCTGATTTGATCAATTAGGGCGTAAATGGGGCATGGCATCAAAAATTTGAAACAAACTTCATTTGCGTAATATATAGACCTACCAACTCTGAAAACATAATTTATATAAAAAGATTTGTGTCTCTTAAATTGGTGAGTGTATTCTAATTATGTTCATTGTGGTCGGAAGGGGCGTGTCAGCCAACATTTGAAATAAACTTGATCTACGTATGGTGTTCAAAAATTACCAAAACGGCTTCTATAGCTTTTACAGTTTATGATATCTCAGCGTTCATACATTCTGACAAAGTTATTCCCCATGTTTTTTTATTTTTCAATGGGTACAGGGTATAAAAAACTAAATTTATAGGAAAAGTTCTGATATTTTTATGCAGCGAAACATTTAAGAGTTATAAAATATATTCTTTGAATGTGGAATACGTATTTAAAGCTAGAACAGGCTAAAATGAACTTGAGAATATGCTAAATTTAAAGCTACAAGCTAGATTGAAAATTTTCAAGCTTTTCCATTTCAAAATATGCTAAATCTAGCCTATAATAAGCTAAACTGGCAACACTGATTGCAAGGTTTGTGGGATATATCAGATCCGAACTCCACCTTACTAGCCCCAAGCTAACGGGGAGGTGGAGAACATAAACAAATCGCTAGTAAAGAGGTTAAAGATTGCGTATCAAAACAAAAGTTATTTTTATAAAGAGGAGATACAAAAATTCGTCCTTATGTACAATGTAACCCCACATAGTAACACTGGAACTGCTCCTTCAAAGTTAAAGTTTAATAGACTAATCCGAGATAAGATGCCTGGGATTCAGGATTTAGGTGGCGAAATGTTAGATTCAGCTGAGCGAGATCGTGATTGTGTCATAAAACAAAAGGGAAAAGAATCAGCTGATAGAAAGAGAGGAGCGAAGGAAAGTAATATTGGAGTAGGAGACAAGGTACTAGTTAAAAATGTTGTGTTTCCACATAAGTTAACACCAAGTTTTGACCCTACCGAATACGAGGTAATAAGTAGAAAGAAAGGGCAACATAGCCATAGTTTCAGAAATTGATCGGGTTCTAAGTAGGAATATCAGCCACCTGAAAAAAGTACCAATGACGAGCTCGTCGAACGATGATTTACAACCAGGTTCCTTCCCTAAGCAGCAGATGATTTCCCTAGATAAATTGCACACTGAGAGAATTGGCCTTCTACCAGCTCAGGCACCCGAGAAGGAAATAACAATCGTGGACCAAGGTCTGAAGCTGAAACTGGTAAAAAGAGGAGGTATGCTGGTTCCCAGCAGCAAAGAGCGAATCAAATAACAGCGGCAGCGACGTCAGCGTCGGCGTCAACGCTGACAGCGATGCATAAGAGATTTGTAATTGAGTTATGTATAGACCGTGGATGGACCAACATAGTGCGTCCCTGAATAAAGTGAACATTCTAATATAAAGTCTTTTATTAACTAAGTACGGGTGACTTGCGGGTTGATACAGTAGATGTTCGATGGTCGACGTTCAAACTTCGTTGTTCGATGGCAGATGCTCGATGGTCGATGTTCGATGTTTACTGTTGTTTGATTGCTTACAACTGTTGGTGTTTTTGTAGCGTTGCTCTCACAGTAAAAAGTTCTGCCAAATAGGCCGCGCAAAATAGAAATATTTGATTGGCGAGATACCTTTATTTAGATTGCGAGACGACAAACTAAATAATGTAGCTTTGACAATGGCAAAGAATTTACAAAACTTATCTAAACAGTTCAAACACGATTTCTACTTTGTAATAAATAATAATACACCGCACCGAAATAACACGTCTGTTCGCTTTCAATGTTTGCTCAATCTTATGGATAGAAAAATTAGAACAACAGCGAGAAAGAGATAAGGGAATAAAGTTTCTAGTGTTTCTAACTGGAACCGTAAATCTAATTTGGGATATCAACACGGGAGAGTCGACTTAACGTGTGCATAAACATGACACCAATCATTATTTTACGGTCAGAAAAAAAAGGAAGGAAGATTAATTAGCAAAAGTCTACTTCGATACGGAGGAAGACGAGTGTTAGTATCCCAATTAAGATTACGCAATGCTGGATGTTGGAGCTGCCAATCAGGCTACTTTGGAAATAGCGGCCGATCTCCGAGTTCACGGCGTGCCCTGTGTTGAGGGAGAGAATTTGAAAACTATTTTCAATGCGCTTTGCTTCTCTCTGAATCTCACACCTCCACCAAAATCGCGTGGAATCTTCCGAGTCAGACGCCGCGACAACACAAGCAGTATTTTGGATCTAACTACCATAATTAAGTTGGATCAAGTCCGCGACAAAGTGGCTCTGCTTCGCCGAATTGGAGAATATCGTAAGGCCAACCAACAACAACTAAACTTGACGCAATTAGGCTTTGACTCAACAAAAGCCTTTTATGTCAATGAGCAGCTAACGCCCATTACGATATATTCAAAGAAGCGATGCAACTTAAAAAGCGCAAGCTTTTATCAGCTGTTTACACCCGGCGCTCTCTCGTACATGTTCGAGTTGCGAACAGCATTAATGTTATTTGCATCAAAAACATGAGAGAGTTTTCGGAGTTGTGCAGTTCGCTACCCGATAGTGCAAATGTGGATGCTGGCGGCGAAGCAGTTGGTACCAATACTAACTGCAGCTTTCGGTACTGGTGGATTCGCCTATATTATTATTGATACTTATTTTTACTTTCTTATCAGTGCTCCGTTCTGCTCCGTTCACGTTTGGCTCTTTTAGCATTTCTTTTCCGACTGATTTAATGTGCATAAAATAATGTGCGAGGTGTTACATGAGAGTACAATGATCATAGTATAAGAGTGTAATACAGAGAGTGATAATGTAAAGTATGACAATGGAGAGAGTGAGTTCCAAATTATGTTCAAATACAATTGTCGATAACAAAATAGAAATATAATATTAGTTTAAGATATATGTGGCTAAATGATGTGCTCCAACATACTCCGCCCGTTGAATAGTCCTAAGAGTATTCAAGTAACTTTAGTGTGGAAGTGGAGCAAGTTTGCATATAGGTCGACGAATAGTTCCGCTTTTTGTCTTGATGTCTGCAACTCTAATTCGTTCGTCAGTGCCCGTGTGTGTGTTGATAATACGATAAGACCCAATTAATAAGTGCGCAGGAGTAAGGGTCTCGCCGTCATTGGGGTCCTCTGACATGGGTGCTATTGAGAATTGACTCCGCCTCAATTGCGATGGTTTGAAGCTCTGACTCCAGTGACTCCATTGTTGCCTAAGTTCTTGACCAACAGAACTTTCATGGACTTCACGGCGGCTTCCCACAAACCACCAAAGTGGGGAGCCCGTGGAGGTATAAACTTAAACTCAAATCCAATGATGCTGCTGATCGTCTGTATGTTCGATGCGTTTAGTTGTCCAAAGAGCTGTTTCTTGAAGGCTTCTAGCTGAGAGGTGGCGCCTACGAAGTTGGTAGCGTTGTCACAGTAAATTCGTTGTGGTATGCCTCTGCGACTGACGAAGCGCTTTAAGCAAAGAACAAAATTATTAGTAGACAAATCAGATATTAATTCGACATGAACTGCTTTCGAAGAAAAGCAGATAAAAATGGCCATATAAGTTTTTTATGGCATCTTGCTGCGAATACGATATGATGTGGTAAATGGGCCACATAGATCCACTCCAGATACAAGGCATGGCCGGGTAGAGTGGAAACGATCAGCTGGCAGCGAACCCATCATTTGTGTCATTAATCGAGGCTTGTAGTGATAACAATGGGTGCAGCGTCGTACAACTTTCCGTGCGAGTTCTCGTGCATTTACGATCCATACTTGAAGTCGTAGTAATCCAACTAAGGCCTTTGGTCCAGCGTGTTAATGTTGTTTGTGTAGTTGCTCGACAAATTTAAAGGTGAAACAATGACCCTTGGGAAGTAGAGCTGGAAATTTAGCATCAAACGATATTGGTGCTTTGGATAAGCGACCGCCCACGCGCAGAATTGTAATACAGCGAATACCATCATCAAATTCTGCCAGAAATGGATTCAGCTTCTGAAACTCCGGTTTTAAAACTTTGCCTGTTTGAAGTTGATGAATTTCCAATGCATATACGTCGCACAGTGGGGTATTGTACCCCAAAAGTGTCGTTTAATTCAAAAAACGAATTTGAGATTTGTCACTAGACGTTATTATTTTATGAAAGTCAATCAAATTCTTCACCTAAATGTGAAAAAAGATTTATTCTATGTATAACAGGAACCGAGATATCACGAATCAAGCTTGAGCAAATTTGTTGATGTGTGTCAAAACGAGTCTAAATTTCACTATTTTGTGCAATTTGAAAAAATCGCCACTAAAATTGTGAAAAAGTTTGAATGCACTTTGAAAAAGGATATATTAAAGTAATTTTTAAAAATATTTTTTTTAAAAATAGTTAAGATTTATTATTTTTAAATTATGTGCAATAAAAAAATTGCAAAAAATTGTATTTTTGCAATTTCCATTAGACTTAAAGTTGTTGTGCCTGTGTCGGCCTGTCATTAAATATATTTGGTAATATATTCAACTATTACGCCCACTAGGCATAGTCTTGCGATTTTTTGCGCCAGGTGAGATATAAATGATAACGTCATGGAAGACCGAAACTCATCACTTTTTGCACATGCCCAAAAGCATGCAACAATTTTGTATTTAATATTATTACAACCTAAATAACCAAATTTAGCAACAATTTGACCTTTTTATTGTATAATACGATTTTTCAAGTGTCTCTTGCATGTTTTATTAATGATCGTTATCAAAAACTGGCTAATCAGTACATCAGAGGACAAGGAAACAGTTTCTCAAACAAAAACGCCTAAATCAGGAGTAAATATAGGTCAGTCAAAGCCAAAGTCAGTCATTTTTACCTATAATTCCTATGAGATCTATAAGATATAATGGTCTGATTTTGATAAAATTTGGTCAGTTTATGTATAATGATGGGAAATTCACTTTGGCTCAGTTTCATATTGATAGCTTTAAAAATAAAAAAATTTTCATACAATAACTTCTTTTTTTTTCACATTTTGCAACTAAACAAAAAAAAAAAATAATATTGCTCCACCAATATTGTAAAAACAAATTTTCTTTACTTACAATAAACCAGTCTATCGGGGATAAATATAACTTTTATGAAATACCGCTCCCCTGATTTAAACGACACTTTTGGGGTAAAATACCCCACTGTGAGACGGACAGACAGACGGACATCGCTAAATCGACTCAGCTCGTCTCCCTGATCAAGAATATATATACTTTGTAGGGTCTGCCACGCCTCCTTCTGCCTGTTACATACATTCTGACAAAGTTATTAACCCTGTTTTTTCCATTTTTCAAATGGGCACAGGGTATAAAAATAACGTTATTGAATATAATACGGAAAACAATATCGAACTTATTAGCTTAAGAACAAAAATATATGGACGTGGCTGATCAGTGGGACGGAGGCTACAGTCGGACGTAACCGACTGTAACAGACCCTTTACTTTACTACTACTACTACTACTGTATGTACCCACAGGACCAAAAGCTCGGAAACGATATCGCCTACGAGATTTAGGCGAAACATTGGCGAACGACGACTATCGCCGACGCTCTCGCAAACGATTGTCAAACGAATTACCCGTCGGTTAGTTTGTGGCAGAGAAAGTTTCGTTTACGAACCTTCGTTTTCGAGCTCGTTTGCGAGTGTTTCGGCGATATCTTTTGCGATTCGCTGGCGAATCGTTTGCGAGCCTATTTTGATATCTTTTGCGACTTGTTTGCGAACCTTTTGCGTTACATTTTTTTAATAAATAAAATACAATTTTAATTGCACACCAAATTTTATTTTATTTTCTCAAATTTTTATTGCACATACACATAACATAAAATCATAACACATTTTATTTGCGACTTCTTCGTTTTCGTTTGAAGCTGCGAATAAAAATGGAAATAAATAAAAGCGCAATTAAAACAATAAAATTATTGAATTATAGTTATTATACCCTGTACCCATTGAAAAATGGGAAATACAGGGTTAATAACTTTGTCAGAATGTATGTAACAGGTAGAAGGAGGCGTGGCAGACCCCACAAACTATATATATTCTTGATCAGGGTGACGAGCTGAGTCGATATAGCCATGTCCGTCTGTCTGTCTGTCCGTCTGTCTGTCTGGATGAACGCTGAGATTTCCTAAGCTATAAAAGCTAGAGAAGCCGTTTTGGTCTTGTTTGAAAGGTGTATACCATACGCAGACCAAGTTTATTTCAAGTCTTGGATGTCACGCCCCCTTTACGCCCTAATCAATAAAAACCGAATAACAAGCGTAATATTGAAAATAGAAGGTTTTTATGGAGAATATATACTCTCTTTTATTATATTTAACTATCCTGCAAAGCTCATTGAAATCGGTTAATAAACATAGGAGATATAAGCTACTCAATACTGCATGTATTGCTTCGCACGGGCCCTGCAGCCCAGCAAGTGTATGTGTGTACGTATAAACAGAAACACACATACATGTAGAATAGACGAATATCATATATGTATGTGTGCATGTACGCATGTAAACAACACCAATTGCAAGGTGCCAAAATAAGATTGCGCAATATAACAAAAGTCTGTGACGCGTGACGTCAGATAGCAAGCGACAATTGTTTGAGCGCCACCTTCACCGCTATACCATGTGCCAAATTGAGTTTTGGCGGTAGCGTTGCCACCTCGTCAGATCGTTTTGTGCGTTCGTTCGATTGCTAAATACGTTGTATACTTTTTATAATATTTATAATGTAAACTCAGTAGTTGTAAACTCCGTAGTCTTTATTTTAATCACAATCTTTTATTCTTAAACTCTTTTCGTTGTGCTCACGCTCGTTGCCCATTACAGTGTGTACATCTCTTTTTATACACTGTGCCCATTTGAAAAATGGGAAAACAGGGTTAATAACTTTGTGCGAATGTATGTAACAGCCAGAAGGAGGCGTGGCAGACCCCACAAAGTATATATATTCTTGATCAGGATGACGAGCTGAGTCGATATAGCCATGTCCGTCTGTCTGTCCGTCTGTCCGTCTGTCCGTCCGTCCGTCTGTTTGAACGCGTCGATCTCAGCAACTATAAGAGCTAGAAAAGCCGTTTTGGTCATTTCTGAAAGGTGTATACCATACGCAGATCAAGTTTACTTCAAATCTTGGATGCCACTCCCCTTCCGCCCACAACGAGCATAAAAAGAATTCCTTCGCCAGTTTAAGAGACACAGATCGAGTTATATAAATTCTGTTTTCAGTTGTTCGTAGGTCTATATCAGGCGCAGATTAGGTTTGTTTTAAATTTTGGATGCCACGCCCCTTTTACGCCCTAATTCATAAAAACTGAATAACAAGCGTAATATTGAACATAGAACGTTATTATTCGGTATATATACTCTCTGATAATATATTAAACTTTCCTGAGAAGCGCATTAAAATCGATCAATAAACACAGGAGTTATAGGCGAAACAATATTGCAGGCGTTGCACGCTCGCTCACTAGCAGCGCGGCCAATTAAGCGGCACATATAGGAAACGTAGCAGAGAAAGCATTGCTGCTGCGCTGCGTATGACAGTTTTATGAAATTTTTTAAAAAATATAGGGCACAGGGTATAAGACAGTCGGGCCCGTCCGACTGATCTGCCCCGCCCATTCTGGTTAAATATATGACGGTTGTATCGATACGCCTCCAGTGGTATCGATACAACCGAGTACTTATTTTAACTATCGATACAGTTGGTACTAAATATTTACGGATATTACATTCGGCCAACCTGATAACAATAATCGACCTCGATTTACATACTAGCCGTTAATACCATGTTAACACTACTTGCCCAAGGTTTTCAACGTGCAGGCTCTAAGACACTCTTATATGGTAGTTGTGTCATTTGGCAGTTATCTATGTCTACAATTTCATAACGGTCATTCTCAAACACGCGATTGACTTTATAAGGACCTCGATACTTTGGCGCAAACTTTCTGTTGATACCGGGCGTTGTGTCCACATTACGAATTGCAACATAATCACCAATATTGTATTTTAAAGGAGCCCTATGTTTTTTACTGTACATATACTCGTTCCTTAATTGCGACTGAACAATGCATTCTCCAGCTGTATTTCTAACAGCACCCAAGTCTCGCTGTTGTATATTATTTATTTTATCTTCTAAGTATTCTGCTAGTTCGTCTACAATTGGCCCTTTCTGATCAACTCCAAAAAGTAACATACTGGGTGTTTTCTGTGTACTACTATGGACAGCATTATTGATAGCGTACTCTACCCTATACTGTAATCTATGCCAGTCTGACTGAAGCAACGGTTCCGACAACTTCCCGAGCATCGGAGTTAGTACCCGATTTATCCGCTCTACTTGGCCATTAGCTTGTGGGGCACCTGTAGCAACTTTAATGTGCTCTATGTCTCGCTCTATTAAGAAACTACTAAACTCTAGCGAAGTAAAACACGTCCCACGGTCTGATATTATTCTTTTAGGTCGACTATAAAATTCAAAATATTTTGCCAAAGCGTCTTTGGCTTCACGTGTGCTAGTGCTGTTCACTGGAAACAATTTTAAAGCTAACGGCGCACAGGCGACGAGAGTGTGAAGCACAAAGAGACAGTAAAAGCTAGCACCAACAACAACACCCGAAAAGAGATTGCGGGAGCAAGAGCGCGAGAGAGAACGAAAAGATCGCGAGTGTTTAAAAACAAAAACAATAATATGCAAAGCGCAAAGAATAACTGTCCTGCAAGCAAAACAAGACAGCGGCAGTGCAAATTGTTGTTGCAATTAAACACAAAATTAATATTTTGATAAAAGCGAATAATTAAGCTATCGAACTAGTGAAAAACACCGACCGTAGTTTAGCACAAGTTAGCTTAAATTGTTAGTATAGAAATAAGTATTAAATAATAGGTGAACTAAAGGAAAATTAATATTTTAGCACAAGCGAAAGTAAAGACGTCCGAACGCACGAAGAATCGAATCGAATCATGATCGCAATTGTTGTATGGATGCGTGCTCATGAATTGGCGCGCCAATACTTTCTAGTATAGATCGTAGTTCAGAATTTGTTTTACACAAAATGTCTTTATATTTCATAGTCCACACAGTACACAGAGTATCGGGGCTCACCCCACACCTGATATGTAAACGACGTTGTCTTTATTATAATCACAGTATTTTATTAAAAACTCTTTTCGTTGCGCTCACGCTCGTTGCCCATTTCAGTGTGTACATATTTTTATATGCCGTTATTGTTAACTATCGATCGATACAGTTGGTATTTATAAATATTAGGTTGTTTGGTAATGACATACCGGTTTCTTTATTGATTTTTGACGACTATTTTAATATAGTTAGCATTGTCCGATTTAAGTGATATATGTACCGTTGTTTTCGATGATTTTCTGCCATTTTGATGGTAGCTTGTATATGCCTCTTCTAAAGAAGTCCTTGTCCCTACTGGCAAAAAACTCGGCGATTCGATTTTCACAATCCTCCCTTGAACTCAATTTTTGTCAATCGAAAAAATTTTGCATGGCCAAAAACAGATGGTAATCGCTTGGGGCAATGTCCGGACTGTAAGGTGGATGCATTAACACTTCCCAACCAAGCTCCCGTAGCTTGTGACGCGTCACCAAAGATGTATGGGGCCTGGCGTTGTCATGATGGAACACAACGCCCTTACGATTCACCATGGCTGGCCGCTTCTGTTCAAGTGCAATCTTTAATCGTTCCAGTTGTTCACAGTAGATGTCAGAATTGATGGTTTGGCCATAGGGCATCACTTGCAGCTCCTCTGCGATGGATCTAATAGTCACATGACGATCTCGATCCACTATTTCCATGATTTTATCCGTATCAACGGTCACTGGTCGTCCGGAAGGCTTGGGTGTTTCGGTATCAAAATTGCCACTTCGGAATCGCCTAAACCACTGTTCGGCAGTTTGAATCGAAAGTTTGTTATCTCCTAAGACAGCAATAATCTGTCTGCGACATTCCGCAGCAGTTTTTCCTTGTGCGAAATGAAATTTCAAAATTGCCCGAATTTCTGCGTTTGTGAACTCCATTTCAATCAATTGTAATTTTTTAACGTGAAAGCTCATATAAAAAAAAAAAACTATATGTCATTTTAAAGGTGTTGCCAATACCTTTCAAACGATATACAGCATTGCCAGATACGATTATATTTGACTTCACAAGCGAAGCGCGAAATTTGAATGTAAAAACCGGTATGTCATTACCAAATAACCTAATATATACGGGTATTACACATTATTTGAAAGTACTGAGTGTGAGAGTAATTTCCGTAATGATAGATGATACAAAATAAACTCTTTTATGAAAGTGTTTGTGCTTTCAATATAGAGACAGGCTGCTGCATAAACTGTTGAATCTGGGCATCGGGCACACATTCTCCATTGGCCATAAGAGTATAATTGATGCCATCATGCTTGTTACCACTGGAACGTGCCTGTAATACGAAATGTATGTTATGCAGCACGAAAGTCGTATCTGTACCGCCATGCACAAACTCCGCCTAAGGAATAAGTAATAACAGAGAATAATAATCAATAAGTCAGTTTCAAATCGATTTGGTATATTACTCTTACCGTTTTCTCACACAGCTCATCATTTACATATAAATTAAGCGTGTCCAGATTAAGCATTACACGATACTCTTGACACTCATCAATTTGATCTGAGTGGTTGGGGAACAGCCATACCCGATAATGGCGCGCTAGTTCCTGAGTGTATTGTGCGTGTGGCTTGCCATCTATATATAGTGAATACTTGTACCTAAAACCCGGTGCAGGGTCTACCCGTATTATACAGCGCGCCTCTTCAATGTAAAAGGAATCCTCCCCAACCAATTTAAACATCCAGTCGCGGCGTAGTACTTCCTAAGAATATAATGAAATTTAATGGAAAATGTAATTATACTGCTAAGTTAAAATAAAAACCAGTAAGGACGGAGCTACAGTCGGACGCAACCGACTGTAGGACACCCTGTACTTTGCGTTTTCTTCGCTGTTTCTTATCCGATCGTAATGTAATTCACAGCATCGATGGGGAATGTCATAGACTACGTACATGCCACATCCCATATCTTTAGCTTTAAAACTGAAGCTTTTAAATTGCAAACTGTTTTTCGGTTAGCGGAGGAATGAGTGAAGTTATCAAAAAACCCAAACTAACTTGATCTGATGACTGCATAGGAGAACATAAATACCAAAAAATGATATTTCTAGCTCTTATAGTTTGCAAGATCTAGGTGGCTACTCTGTCTGCGCTATCTTCGCTTTTTCTTTTCCGTTGGTAAAATAATTCACAGCATTGATGGATAATGCTATAGGCTGGGTACATGTCAAATCCCAAGTCTATAGCTTTTAAACTGTGGCTGTAGTGGCACTAACAAACATTTATAAGAAAATTGTCTGTTACATAACGTCGCTGTTTCTTGTCCGTTTGTAATGTAATTCACACCATCGATAGATAATTTAATAGGCTACGTACATTTCAAATTACTAGTCTGTAGCTATGTTATTGTGGCTGCAGTGGCACATACATGCATTTTGAAAAAAATTGTCTCTTGCATATCTTCGCTACTTCCAATTCAAATCATAAATAAATTAATAGCATCGGTGGAGAATACCTTAGGCTACGTACATGCCAAATTACAAGTTTGTAGCGCTATTATTGTGGCTGCTGTGGCGTTTATAGTTTTCGAGATTTTTGAGGTAGGTGTAGATTTTTGATTATTCGCGGATGAAGGAGGCGAGATATCCAAAGTTTGAAACAAACTTGATCTGCTTGCATTAGCTGACTACCTAAATCCGGAAAGGTTGTGTCTTTATCTCTTATAGTTGCTGAGATCTAGGTGTTCATACGGACAGTCGGACAGACGGACAGACACACAGACGGACAGACGGACGGACGGACAGACGGACATGGCTATATCAACTCAGCTCGTCGTCCTGAGTCAGAATATATATACTTTGTGGGGTCTACCACGCTTCCTTCTGCCTGTTACATACATCTGTCATTTGCACTAAATTAATAGACCCTTTTACTTTTTTAAAGTACAGGGTCTAAAAATCAACAACAATCGCACGCAGCTGACTTTAACATTCAAAATTTGAGGAAAACTTTATCTGCGCATTGTTTAGACCTACCAACTACCGAAAACAAAATTTACTCAGATAAATTTGTATGGCTTTAATTGATCAATGATGTTCATAGTGAGCGGATGGGGCGAGGCAAATGAAATGAAATGAATATGAAATAAACTTGATCTGCGTATTGTATTTCAAAAATGACCAAAACGGCTGCTCTAGATCTTTTAGTTTCTGAGATTTATGCACTCATCCAAACGGACGGAAAGACAGACGGACATCGATATATATAGTTTGTAGGGTCTGCCATGCCTCCTTCTGCCTGTTACATACATTCTGACAAAGTCATTAACCCTGGTTTTCCATTTTTCAATGGGTCAGGGTATAAAAAGGTTCAACTTTTGCAGCAAGAAAAATGAAAAAACCCAACTAGACCAAAGTTATTGGTTAGGTTAGGTTAGATTAGAACGGCAGGTGAAAACAAATTCCACCTCACTTAGGCCACACGAGGCACGTTGTGACACCGTGGGCGTGATCTTTCCTACTTGAGGTGAAGACTAACAAAACCATCCAGTGACTTGGATAAATTTTGCAAGCTGTTTGGGCGCAATGCTAGAGAGGTCTGAGATGACTTTGAGACAATACGATCCCAGAAATCAATGTCTGCTCCAACAGAGAGCTGGGCATGTACAGAAGAAGTGTGAGGCTGTCTCTTCCTTATCTTCATCGCCGCAGCTTCTGCAGAAGTTCTGCTGAAGTTAAAGCGAAGTCGGGCCGCATGAGAGCCTACTATCCAGTGACCAGTGATGGCGCGAATTACATGGAAACAATTCGTTCTGTTCAACCGGCACAGCTCAAGGGATCGTTTTCTGCAATTGGTGCGCCAAGTCTGTTTTGATTGTAAACTTGTGGAGGATCAGTAGCTCCATCTGGCATTGGATTGTGTCTCGAAGTGAGCTACAATTACTAATTTACAGCTAGCCATGGGAATACTTATGCTTTCCTTACCAGAGAGGAAAGTCATTGTAGTGCCATGTCTTGCTAGTTCATCTGCTATGCAGTTACCCTCGGTATCCCAATGTCCAGGGACCCAAATAAGGTGAATTTTAAACTGGTTGGCCATCTCCAGAAGAGATTTGCGACAGTTTCTAGCTACCCTAGAGTTATAAGACATAGCTTGTAAAGCTCTGATGGCGGCCTGGCTATCAGAGTATATGCATACACCTTTTCTGTTTGGGGTTTTATTGGCTATCGTCATGAGTGCCTCTTTTATAGCAATGACTTTCGCTTGAAGGACACTGCAATGATCTGGAAGCCTGAATGAGGTTTTAACATTCAGTGAGAAGCAGAAAATACCGCCACCGACAGTCCTTCCCATTTAGAGCCGTCCGTGAAGATTTTAATATCTTGAGCGGGGAGATTTTGTATTTCTGCGTAAATAAAACCGCAGCTTGCAGCTCAAGCGGACAACTTATACAGCGTTGCCGTCATCCTCTCACACAGAGTCTGCGGTAGACATTTACGCCGATGGATTTTTCAGCGGCGGCGGCGTAGGTGCTAAAATGAACCGGCGGCGGCATCGAATCTTTTAGAAAGAATCGGCGCGGCGGCGGCGCCAACTAAGTTTGCAAATTCGTCGGCGGCGCAAGCGAAGCCTACAAATTCGTCGTATGCAGTTATTGAATGTATAGAATTTTTTATACCCTGTATATATATGGGCATTTCCACAGAAAGGTCCATCGCGGCCAAAACATTAAAAGTTCTTTAAAATGATATTTTTAACATTTTTAACATTAAGAAATATTAAAATTTAACAAATTTGAAAATATCTATTATAATCGATTATAGTTTTCAAAAAATTCGAATGCAAAGTCGCGAAAACGCATTTTTATACCCTGTACCCATTGAAAAATGGGAAATACAGGGTTATTAACTTTGTCAGAATGTATGTAACAGGCAGAAGGAGGCGTGGTAGACCCCACAAAGTATATATATTCTTGATCAGGAGGACGAGCCGAGTTGATTTAGCCCTGTCTGTCTGTCTGTCCGTCTGTCCGTCTGTCCGTCTGTCCGTCTGTATGAACGCGTCGATCTCAGCAACTAAAAGAGCTAGAGCAGCCGTTTTGGTCATTCTAGAAAGGTGTATACCATACGCAGAACAAGTTTATTCCAAATTTTGGATACCACGCCCCTATCGCGAACAATGGCCATAAATATAATACATTGATTAATTTAAACGCTCCGATCTCAGCAACTATAATAGCTAGAGCAGCCGTTTTGGTCAATTTTGAAAGGTGTGTTCCATACGCAGAGCAAGTTTATTTCAATTTTCGGATGCCATGCCCCTACCGCGAATAATGGCCATAAATATAATACATTGACAAATTTAAGACATATAAATCTATCTAAATAAATTCTTTCTTCTACGAACTGTGGAGATGATTAATATCTATTAATTTTGCAAATTTCAATTATATCGGTCCACTATTAAAAGAATTATGATTAATTAAAGATTTTTTTTTTGTAAATTGAATTTTGATGTATATGTAAGTAGTAGTAGGCTATGCTACATATAATAATATCCCGATATACCATTGCCCTCCTAGTGGTGTTCCCTGGGTATCGATTATATTTATTAATCGTTAGCGGATTCGAGCGGCGAAATAATATAAATAAAATATTTTTATTCAACATAGAAAGTTGGTATTCGGAATATAAATTGAAATAGATTCAAAATATATTTTAAATGGAATACTGTACTAGCAAGGCTGATCTTTGGTACAGGGTATAAGACAGTCGGGCTTGCCCGACTGTCATGTCTTGCGGGCGATAGCCCGCGAGATTTTTTTTGTAATTTTGCCGTTTTTTGGGGCTTTTTATACCCTGTACCCATTGAAAAATGGGAAATACAGGGTTAATAACTTTGTCAGAATGTATGTAACAGGCAGAAGGAGGCGTGGCAGACCCCACAAACTATATATATTCTTGATCAGGGAGACGAGCTGAGTCGATTTAGCGATGTCCGTCTGTCTGTCTGTCCGTCTGTCTGTCCGTTTGTATGAACGCGTCGATCACAGCAACTAAAAGAGCTAGAGATGTCGTTTTGGTTGCTATATATAGGTAGTTATCTTACGCAGATCAAGTTTATTTCCAATCTTGCCCGCCACGCCTCCTTTACGCCAAAAAATTAATAAAACCCACACAACCTCGTGTTTTGGAACATAAAAAGTTGAATAACAAGCGTAATAATAAACATAGAAGGTTGTTATTTGGAACATAAGCTTTCTTCTATTGTATTTAACTATTCTGAAAAGCGCATTAAAATTGGTTAAGAAACACAGGAGATATAAGCTTCACAAAAGTTGAACTTAAATGTTCAAAAACAAGCGTAATATTGAACATAGAATGTTGTTATTTGGTATATATACTCTCTTCTAATATATTTAACTATCCTGAAAAGCGCATTAAAATCGGTTAATAAACAAAGGAGATATAAGCTACTCAATACTGCATGTATTGCTTCGCACGGGCCCTGCAGCCCAGCAAGTGTATGTGTGTACGTATAAACAGAAACACACATACATGTAGAATAGACGAATATCATATATGTATGTGTGCATGTACGCATGTAAACAACACCATTTGCAAGTCTGTGACGCGTGACGTTAGAGACCAAGCGACAAGTGTTCGAGCGCCACCTTCATCGCCATACCATGTGCCAAATTGAGTTTTGGCGGTAGCGTTGCCACCTCGTCAGATCGTTTTAATCAAGATAGATTAAATTATATTTAAAGAATTTTATTATATACTGAACGGGCGAGCGCGCAGCGCGAGCTGTGGTACAGGGTATAAGACAGTCGGGCTTGCCCGACTGTCAGGTCGAGCGCGTTAGAGCGCGCGAGATTTTTTAGACCTTGTATTTTAAAACCAGAATGGGCGGAGCAGATCAGTCGGACGGGCCCGACTGTCTTATACCCTGTGCCACAGCTCGCGCAGCAGGCTCGCAAATACAGTTTATAATTTAAATATTTTAAATATAATTTTATTTATTTATAAAGAATAGTATGGGCGCGCTTCGTTTCGTTTATATCTTGTGTGTTTATCAACCAATTTCAATGCGCTTTTCAAGATAGTTAAATATAATAGAAGAGAGCTTATGTTTCAAATATCAACATTCTATGTTCAATATTACGCTTGCTGTTTAACTTTGTATATTCAAATGTTCTCACAATAGCACAATTGCCCAGCAGCGTGCTTGGTATCGCCATCTCGCTCGCACACTATTTCCAAGCGTAAGGCGGCTTAGCTGCAACGGCGTGTGCATGCAGTATTACGTCGCTTATATCTCCTTTGTTTATTAACCGATTTCAATGCGCTTTTCAGGACAGTTAAATATAATGCAAGAGAATATATATTCAACAATAACAACATTCTATGATTAATATTACGCTTGTTTCTGAACTTTTAAGTTCAACTATTGTGAAGCTTATATCTCCTGTGTTTCTTAACTGATTTCAATGCGCTTTTCAGGATAGTTATATATTATAAAAGGGAGCTTATGTTCCAAATAACAACATTCCATGTTTAATATTACGCTTGTTATTCAACTTTTTATGTTTAAAAACCCGAGGTTGTTTGGGTTTTATTGATTTTTGGGCGTCAAGAGGGCGTGGCATCCAATTTTCGAAGTAAACTTGATCTGCGTAAGATAGCTACCTATCTATAGCAACCAAAACGGAATCTCTAGCTTTTGTAGTTGCTGAGATCGACGCGTTCATACAGAAAGACACACAGACAGACAGACGGACAGACAGACAGACGGACATCGCTAAATCGACTCAGCTCGTCTCCCTGATCAAGAATATATATACTTTGTGGGGTCTGCCACGCCTCCTTCTGCCTGTTACATACATTCTGACAAAGTTATTAACCCTGTTTTCCCATTTTTCAATGGGCACAGGGTATAAAAATAAAAGGGTCTATTAATTTAGTGCAAATGACAGATGTATGTAACAGGCAGAAGGAAGCGTGGTAGCCATGTCCGTCTGTCCGTCTGTCTGTCTGTCCGTCTGTCTGTATGAACACCTAGATCTCAGCAATTAAAAGAGATAGAGACACAATTTTTTGGAATGCAGGTTCTCTATTATCGTAAGCAGCACGAGTTTGTTTCAGATTTTGGATATCTCACCTCCTTCCTCCGCGAATCTTCAAAAAACTACACTTACCTCAAAGATCTCAAAAATAATAAGGTCACAGCAACCACAATAATGAAGCTACAGACTTGTAATTTGGCATGTACGTAGTCTATGGTATTCTTCACCGATGCTATATGATTATTTATGATTTGAATTAGAAATAGCGAAGATATGCAAGAGACAAACTTTTTCACAAAGCGTGTATGTGCCACTGCGGCCACAATAATAAAGCTACAGACTTGCAATTTTGTATGTACGTATCCTACAGAATTATCCGTCTATGTTGTGAATTACATTACAAACGGACAAGAAACAGCGAAGTTATGTAACAAACAATTATTTTATTAATGTATGTAAGTGCCACTACAGCCACAGTTTAAAATCTATAGACTTGAGATTTGGCATGTACGTAGTCTATGACAATTCCCATCGATGCTGTGAATTACATTACGATCGGAAAAGAAACAGCGGAGAAAACTCAAAGTACAGGGTCTCCTACAGTCGGTTGCGTCCGACTGTAGCTCCGTCCTTACTGTTTTTTTTTTTGAAAACAGCTTCTCAAATAGAAGCATCATGCTCTGTCATTTGTTTTCAAAATCACTCCTGTTATGTAAAACTAAATATTTCCAATTATTTTTGTCAATTTAAAAACATTTTAACCATTTGTTCCTTAAATACTTTCCAACAACAACAATAACAAAACCAGAATGGGCGGAGCAGATCAGTCGGACGGGCCCGACTGTCTTATACCCTGTGCCAAAGCTCGAGCTGCGCGCTCGCAAATACAGTATAAAATGTATTTAAATATTTTACATATAATTTAATTTATTTATATTTTATGTTTATTAACCGATTTCAATGCGCTTGTCGAGATAGTTAAATACAATAAAAACCAGAATGGGCGGAACAGATCAGTCGGACGGGCCCGACTGTCTTATACCCTGTGCCAAAGCTCGAGTTGCGCGCTCGCAAATACAGTATAAAATGTATTTAAATATTTTACATATAATTTAATTTATTTATATTTTATGTTTATTAACCGATTTCAATGCGCTTGTCGAGATAGTTAAATACAATAAAAAAAATATACAATTTTATAAAACTGTCACACTAAGCGTGTCAGCAGTACTTCCTCTTCTTCCCTTTATACGTGCGTCAGCTGCGTTGCGCTGCTGCTGCTGCTGCTGCGCTGCTGGGCTGCGCTGCCAATTGCGTAGCCTATATCTACTTTGTTTATTAACCGATTTCAATGCGCTTTTCAGGATAGTTAAATATAATAGAAGAGAGTATATATACCAAATAACAACATTCTATGTTCAATATTACGCTTGTTATTGAACTTTTTATGTTAAAAAACACGAGGTTGTTTGGGTTTTATTGATTTTTGGGCGTAAAGGGGGCGTGGCATCCGATTTTCGAAACAAACTTGATCTGCGTACGATAACTACCTATCTACAGCAACCAAAACGGAATCCCTAGCTTTTGTAGTTGCTGAGATCGACGCGTTCATACAGACAGACAGACAGACAGACGGACGGACAGACAGACGGACAGGGCGAAATCGACTCAGCTCGTCTCCCTGATCAAGAATATTGTATATAGTTTGTGGGGTCTGCCACGCCTCCTTCTGCCTGTTACATACATTCTGACAAAGTTATTAACCCTGTTTTTCCCATTTTTCAAATGGGCACAGGGTATAAATATACATAAAAATGGTCTTGTGTAAAATGTCCCTTTCGTTTTTTTTATACCCTGTTTTAAATTGAATTAAAAAAAAAATGCAAGTCATCTTTGAAAAAAATCATAATCATTTTGAAGAGGCATCAATGCACAAGAGTTTAAAATTTGTTGCATTAAAATATTGCCACTGGATTCGCTGAAATTGGCGATTGAATTGGTTGACCCTCAAATGCCACTACCATTTTTGTCCCGTGAAAAAAGACTTGAATTTTTCAATTTTCTTAAAAATGAAAAGTTACCCAAAATCAATCTTTCCACCAATGAAAGAGCTAATTAAATGCTATATGTTAAGCCTTTCAGAAAAAAACCAGAATGGGCGGAGCAGATCAGTCGGACGGGCCCGACTGTCTTATACCCTGTGCCAAAGCTCGCGCTGCGCGCTCGTAAATACAGTATAAAATATAGGGACGGGGCAGGTCAGTGGGACGGAGGCTACAGTCGGACGTAACCGACCGTAGGAGACCCTTTACTTTGAGTATGTGTACATACAAACACAATGAGACGCACACACACTAAGCTACCCGCGTATGCAAAGCACACCACCCCCCCTCTGCCTAGTGCGGCAAGTTGTCTGTGGCATATGTTCGCTGTTTCTTATCCGATCGAAACAAAATTCACAGCGTTGATAGAGAATGTCATAAACTAGTTAAATACCAAATTACAAATCAATAGCTTTAAAACTGTAGCTACAGCAGCTTTTTGCGGTTTGCGGGGGAAGGGGGAGAGGTATCCAAAATCTAAAACAAACTCGTGCTGCTTACTGAATAGGAGAACCTGAATCCCAAATATGGTGTCTCTAGCTCTTATAGTTGCTGAGATCTAGGTGTTCATACAGACGGACAGACAGACGGACAGACAGACGGACAGACGGACATGGCTATATCGACTCGGCTTGTCGTCCTGATCAAGAATATATATACTTTGTAGGGTCTGCCACGCCTCCTTTTGGGTGTTACACACATTTCCTCTTTGCACTAAACTAATAGACCCTTTTTACTTTTTTAAAGTAAAGGGTCTAAATATATTTTAATATTTTACATATAATTTAATTTATTTATATTTTGTGTTTATTAACCGATTTCAATGCGCTTTTCAAGATAGTTAAATATAATAGAAGAGAGTTTATGTTCCAAATAACAACATTCTATGTTCAATATTACGCATGCTATTTAACTTTGGTGGTTCAAATGTTCTCACAATCGCTCAATCGCTCAGCAACGTGCATGGTATTGCCATCCCTCTCGCACACTATTCCCATACGTAAGGCGGCTAGCTGCCAAGGCGAATGCGATGCAACACATGTAATATTACGTAGCTTATATCTCCTTTGTTTAATAACCGATTTTAATGCGCTTTTCAGGACAGTTAAATATAATATAAGAGAGTATTTATTTAATAATAACAACATTCTATGTTTAATATTACGCTTGTTTTTGAACTTTATAGTTCAACTATTGTGTCGCTTATATCTCCCGTGTTCAAGAATGAACATAGGTTTAATAATAAATTATAAGCATAATGTTTAATCAGTCGCCGTGACAGACCATAACTTTGCGAGCCTCGGCATTATGTTAAATAAAACCAACTACAATTACAATTATATATAATACATCAGAGCACGATCAATACCTTTGTTGCCCTCGATCAAGATGTTCAAAAAGGAACATAGTTTAAACATTTAAATATATACAATCGCCGTATACAGGCTATTACTTTTATGAGCCCCCGGCAAGATGTTCAAGCATGAACATATTTTCATGATCATATGTGTAAATGCTGTTTACAGGCCGTTGTATTATGTAAGGTTCTGATAGCAGCAAGACTTATAAAAGTATCAAACTAAAATAACATTGTACCTCCAACAAAGGAGACTATTGATAATTAAAGAATTGTTAGCACTTATGTTTATTTTAAGATAAGGAGAATAGTATCTCCAGCCATATGGCACGTACATTTCTAAGATAAGGATAATTGTATCTCAGCACTTAGGTATATGCTAAGCAAAGACAATTGTATGTAAACCTTAATACATAACAAATTTTTCCTATAAATAAAGGGACTGGCCGCTGAGCCAGTCAGTTAGAGTTCAGCGTTGTAACTCATTAAAACTTGTTGTTTCCTTTACACTCCCGTGTTTATCAACCGATTTTAATACGCTTATTAGAATAATTAAATATAATACAACAGAGCTTAAGTTCCAAATAACAACCTTCTATGTTCAATATTACGCTTGTTATTTAACTTTTTCTGTTCAAAAACACGAGGTTGTGTGAGTTTTATTGATTTTTGAACGTAAAGGGGGCGTGGCATCGACGATTTGAAATAAACTTGATCTGCGTATTGAATACACCTACTGATAGCAACCAATACGGCATCTCTAGCTTTTGTAGTTTCCAAAATCTCAGCGTTCATACTGACGGACAGACGGACAGACAGACGGACATCGCTAAATCGACTCAGCTTGTCTCCATGATCAAGAATATATATACTTTGTGGGGTCTGCCACGCCTTCTTCTGCCTGTTACATACATTCTGACAAAGTTATTAACCCTGTTTTTCCCATTTTTCAAATGGGCACAGGGTATAAAAATCGCTTCCTTTTTACAGTTATTTTACTTCAAACGCGTACGAATGTCCTAATCGCCACTGTCGAAATGCCCATATTCTTGATCAGGGAGACGAGCTGAGTCAATTTAGCGATTTCCGTCTGCTCTAACAAAAGTTAGAGCAGGCGTTTTGGTTGCTATCGGTAGGTGTATTCAATACGCAGATGAGGATTATTTCAAATGTTGGATGCCACACCCCCTTCACGCTCTAATCGATAAAAACCGAATAACAAGCGTACATATTAAACATAGAAGGTTGTTATTCGGAACATACAATCTCATCCATTACATTGACCTATTGTAAAAATCTCATTGAAATCGGTTAATAAACACAGGAGATATATAATGAAACAATATTACAGGCGTTGCACCACTCGCCTCTTGGCAGCGTAGCCATTAAAGCTGGCAAATATAAATATAGGAACGGGGCAGGTCAGTGGGACGGAGGCTACAGTCGGACGTAACCGACCGTAGGAGACCCTTTACTTTGATTATATGTACGTATGTACATATATTGTATAAATACAATCAGACGCACACACACTAAGCTACCTGCGTATGCAAGGCACACCACCCCCCCTCTGCCTAGTGCGGCAAATTGTCTGTGGCATATGTTCGCTGTTTCTTATCCGATCGAAACAAAATTCACAGCGTCGATAGAGAATGTCATAAACTAGTCAAATAAATTACAAATCCATAGCTTCAAAACTGTGGCTACAGCAGCTTTTTGTGGTTTGCGGGGGAAGGGGGGAAGGTATCCAAAATCTAAAACAAACTCGTGCTGCTTACTAAATAGGGGAACCTGAATCCCGAATATGGTGTCTCTAGCTCTTATAGTTGCTGAGATCTAGGTGTTCATACAGACGGACAGACAGACAGACAGACAGACAGACAGACAGACGGACAGACGGACATGGCTATATCGACTCGGCTTGTCGTCCTGATCAAGAATATATATACTTTGTGGGGTCTGCCACGCCTCCATCTGGGTGTTACATACATTTCCTCTTTGCACTAAACTAATAGACCCTTTTTACTTTTTTAAAGTAAAGGGTCTAAAAAGGAATAAGAGCAATGGCTGCTACGCTTCGTGTGACAGTTTTATAGAATTATATTTTCATTATGGGGTACATGGTATTTTACAGTCGACCCCGTTCAGCTGTTTCACCGTCCTTACTGGTTAGACCCTTTACTTTAAAAAAGTAAAAAGTAAAATTTATAATTTTTTAGACCCTGTACTTTAAAAAAGTAAAAGGGTCTATTAATTTAGTGCAAATGACAGCTGTGTGTAACAGGCAGAAGGAAGCGTGGTAGACCCCACAAAGTATATATAGTCTTGATCAGGACGACAAGACGAGTCGATATAGCGATGTCCGTCTGTCCGTCTGTCTGTATGTCTATCTGTCTGTCCGTCTGTCTGTATGAACACCTAGATCTCAGCAACTAAAAGAGATAGAGACACCATTTCTTGATATGGAGGTTCTCTATTATCGTAAGCAGCACGAGTTTGTTTCAGATTTTTGATATCTCGCCTCCTTCATCCGCGAATCATCAAAAATCTACACCTATCTCAAAAATCTCGAAAACAATAAGCGCCACAGCATCCACAATAATAATGCGACTTGTAATCTGGTATGTATGTAGTCTATGGTATTCTTCACCGATGCTATATGATTATTTATGATTTGAATTAGAAATAGCGAAGATATGCAAGAGACAACCTTTTTCACAAAGCGTGTATGTGCCACTGCGGCCACAATAATAAAGCTACAGACTTGTAATTTGGCATGTACGTAGATTACAGAATTATCCATCGATGTTGTGAATTACATTACAAAGGGACAAGAAACAGCGAAGTTACGTAACAGACAATTTTTTAAATAAAATCTGAAAGTGCCACACAGCCACAGTTTAAAAGCTACAAACTTGGGATTTGGCATGTACGCAGCCTATGGCATTCTCCATCAATGCTGTGAATTACATTACCAACGGAAAAGAAACAGCGAAGATAGCGCAGACAGAGAAGCCACCTATATCTTGCAGACTATAAGAGCTAGAAATACCATTTTTTGGTATTTATGTTTTGCTATAAAGCCATCAGATTAAGTTAGTTTGGGTTTTTTGATAACTCCGCTCATTCCTTCGCTAACCGAAAAACAAATTTAGAAACAGTTTGCAGTTTTGAAGCTACAGTTTTAAAGCTGAAGACTTAGGATATGGCATGTACGTAGTCAATGACAATCTCCACCGATTCTGTGAATTACATTACGACCGGATAAGAAACAGCGAAGAAAACACAAAGTACAGGGTCTCCTACAGTCGGTTACGTCCGACTGTAGATCCGTCCTTACTGGTTTAAACTGTTTAAAAACGTTTTGTGCCGACGGCGGCGCTCAAAAATGGGCAAAAATCGGCGGCGGCGGCGGCGTAGCTCGGCGGCGTATATGTCTAGTCTGCGGGTATTTGCCATTAATGGCAACAACCATATTATCTGCGTAGGCAGTGAGTTTGCAACCTTCGGCTTCCATGGAACGTAAAAATTAGTTGAGAACTACATTCCATAGAAGCGGGGATAGGACACTTCCTTGCGGAGTGCCTCTGCATACGTATCTGGTGCAAATCTTTGAGTGTCAGGGAGTTTTCTACGTTTGAAACAACCGCGTGCAGTGCTGTTTCCGTAGACCTTTCCTTCCTGTAAGCGTGTTGTGCATTTGATTTCTTTGATGGCGGACACGTATTGGTGAGGTGAAGATTTAGTAATCTTTCCAGAGTTTTAAGAAGAAAAGACTAATAGGTCGGTAGTTATATGCGATGCAGTGGGAAGATTTCCCTGCCTTGGGAATGAAAGTCACCCTTGACACCTGCCACGGGCTAGGTATTTGACCAATAGTCAAAATCCTACGGAAGATTTCCTTGAGCCAGTATGTAGATATACGGTCACTATTCTGCATTTTTGCAGGAATAATGTTGTCGGGACCCAGGGACTTAACCCTCTAACGGGTAAGACCGTCTACAGACAGTCTTCAGATTTTGGCGTCCAGCGATCAAACTGTTGACTTTTTTGAATCAAAATAAATTGATATATCTTTAAAATTAAATTACCATTATTTTAAGGTATTTTTAACCACAAACCTTAACAAAAGTTGTTTTTTGCACAAAAAAAAAAACCATTTTAACTTGTCCAATCTACTATTTCTAGCTCTTATAGTTTGCAAGATCTAGGCGGCTTCTCTGTCTGCGCTATCTTCGCTGTTTCTTTTCCGTTGGTAATATAATTCACAGCGTTGATGGATAATGCCATAGCCTATAAACTGTGGCTGTAGTGGCGCTTACATACATTTATAAAACAATTCATTGCTGCATAACTTCGCATCCATAATTTACAGCATCGATGGATAATTCAATAGGCTACGTACATTTCAAATTACAATTCTGTAGCTTTATTATTGTGGCTGCAGTGGCACATACATTCATTTTAAAAAAAATTGTCTCTTGCATATCTTCGCTATTTCCAATTCAAATCATAAATAAATTAATATCATCGGTGGAGAATACCTTAGGCTACATACATGCCAAATTACAAGTCTGTAGCGCTATTATTGTGGCTGCCGTGGCGTTTATAGTTTTCGAGATTTTGGAGGCAGGTGTAAATTTTTGATGATTCGCGGATGAAGGAGGTGAGATATCAAAAGTTTGAAACAAACTTGATCTGCTTGCATTAGCTGACTACCTAAATCCGGAAAGGGTGTGTCTATCTCTTTTAGTTGCTGAGATCTAGGTGTTCATACAGACAAACGGACAGACGGACATGGCTATATCAACTCAGCTCGTCGTCCTGAGTCAGAATATATATACTTTGTGGGGTCTACCACGCTTCCTTCTGCCTGTAACACACAGCTGTCATTTGCACTGAATTAATAAACCCTTTTACTTTTTTAAAGTACAGGGTCTAAAAATTGGCCACATCGGCTGACTATATCCTATAGCTCCTGTAAGAACCGCACGCTGTACGCTTTATTAGTGATATATTTATATAATTCACTTAGTACTGCTCACTGCTGTAGCTCTACTAGCACTAACTTTACATTCGAACTGCCTGGAGCCCATGAACATTAACGTATATTTCACAGGTTCCTACATTCGTTCCCTTTTATCGCTATTAGAAATTCACCTTAAATAACTTTCTTCAAGTGTGATACGTGTCTTGTTTGACTTCTTGTACCATTTGACACCTCGACGATATTCCCAGTTCTTTCAATATGGTATATTCCGACATACCATGTACTGAATTTTTAATAACAAGTTCTAGTCCATTCTCACTCGCCCCTCTATTTTCGTCAGCAGTTTCCTCTGTTTTCTTTCCCTTTTGTTTACGAATAATATCGTTATCCCTTTAATCGATATCTAAGTATTCCCCCGGAACATCCTGGATACCGGGTGTCTGTCTGTGCGACCATCATGCAATCACAACAAACCGTGTGGTATCACTATCCGGTATCACTATCCGTGTTCCTCTCAATAAATCGTACCGAAATGGGTAAGATCCCATAAATCTCTGTTTAACGATGACATCGCATCCACAATTTACTCGTCTTCAGTACTTTTTATACCCTGTACCCATTGAAAAATGGAATATACAGGGTTATTAACTTTGTTAGAATGTATGTACCAGGCAGAAGGAGGCGTGGTAAACCCCACAAAGTATATATATTCTTGATCAGAAGGACGGGCCGAGTTGATTTAGCCCTGTCTGTCTGTCTGTCCGTCTGTCCGTCTGTATGAACGCGTCGATCTCAGCAACTATAAGAGCTAGAGCAGCCGTTTTGGTCATTTTTAAAAGGTGTATACCATACGCAGAACAAGTTTATTCCAAATTTTGGATACCACGCACCTACTGCGAACAATGGCCATAAATACAATACATTGACCAATTTGAACGCGGAGATTTCAGCAACTACAATAGCTAGAGCAGCCGTTTTTTTTTCATTTTTCAAAGGTGTATACAATACGCAGAATAAGTTTATTTCAATTTTTGAATGCCATGCTGTTGGTTATAATGCAGAGTAACGCAACAGAATAAAACGCGGGAACTAAATGAAAAATACGTGTGCTCTATTCAAGTGATTGGCGAAGAAGAACGAGATACGTAAGTTCTGTTACGTATGCTCGTTACGTTAACATAATCATGTGTCTTAACATAAGCGCCTCATTTGGCACTGTCAACCAGTGTTGTATAGATTAATATTCAAACTTATTACTTTCAACACTTTTGCTTAAGTTAAATATTATCTTAACAATGAATTAATCTTTTAATTCTAGCATTTTGACAAAGCCACAGTGCTTTTGCTTACTTAAACTTTTGGTTGATCTGTAGACACGTATTCTAAATCTATATCATTACTTTCAAGTTTCTCTCTTATAAAATGGAACTTCAAATCAATATGCTTAGTGCGTTTATGATTAACTGGATTGCGCGCAATATAATGCGAGCTCAGGTTGTCGCCGTGGATAATAATAGGTCCAGAATGTGCCCATCCAATTTCCTTTAGCAGCCTGCGTATATAAACTGCTTTTCTGGCAGCCGTTGATAAAGCGACGTACTCCGCTTCTGTGCTGCTTAAAGCGACGACACTCTGCTTTGCTGATGTCCATGAAAACGCACTGCCCGCCAGAAAGAATGCGTATCCTGAATACGATTTCCGGTCCAGCTTGTCGTTTGCCCAGTCGGCGTCCGCAAATCCGTTGACAGGATCGCCTGACTTGCGATACTCGATGCTCAGGTTTTGTGTACCGCTAAGATAGCGCAGTACATGCTTGGCCGCTGTCTCGTGTTCCACGTGAGGGTCTGTGTTCCTCTGTGATAGTTTGCAAACTGCATGCAAAATATCGGGGCGGCTCAACACTGCTAAATACATAAGCGAACCAATTAGTGACTGAAATTGTGTCATATTTACCTTTGCACAATCTTCTTTGCAATCTGTGTGGAAACCAGGATCCAGTGGTGTTGCAACTGGTCGACAATTCTGCATACCAAATATGCCCAAGATGCTCTTGATGTACTTTTTCTGGCACAATTTGATGGCACCCTGCTTGCCCTCTCGCTCAATTTCCATGCCAAGGAAATAGCTTAACTGGCCTCCATCTTGCATGTCGAAAACTGCTGCGATCTTTTGCTTAATCGCCATTATGTCCACCTCGCTTGGACTGATGATTATTAGGTCATCCACGTAGACTGCTATGTAGCTGTAGCTATGTTTCTGCTCCTGTTTGATATACAAACACTGCTCATTCTGGCTCCTCTTGAACCCAATGGACTGTAGAACCTCGTTGAGAGTGTCATTCCACACACGCCCGGACTGCTTTAAGCCGTAGATTGCCTTTTTGAGCTTAAGGTCTTTATTTGGGTTCTGCTCATCGATGAAGTTCTGCGGTTGCTTCATATAGACGTCCCCGTTAAGTTTGCTGTTCAAATATGCATTCGATATATCGATTTGGTGCATATATAGTTGTTTTTCTGCAGCTATCGCAAACAGCAGCCGTATCGTCTCATAACGTATAACTGGAGAATACGTTTCCCAATAGTTAACTCCAAATTGTTGCCCACAGCCTTTGGCAACAAGCCTGGACTTGAACCTCTCGATCTCGCCTTCCTTGTTTCGCTTAATGCGAAATACCCATTTCGCGCCAATAGCCTTTTGGCCTGCTGGTAAGTCCGCCAATGACCATGTGTCATTACTCATCAGTGCGTCATACTCTGCTTGCATTGACTGCTGCCAGCTTTGACCGTGCTGACCCTTCAACGCCTCTGCCACTGTTAGCGGTGTCTCAATATCATCGATACAGTTGAGATTATTGAGAACATTGTTCAGCTATGCGCCAAACCAGACAGCGCATCACAGCTGGCAAAGAAGCTGAAGCTACAAAAGAGAGCGGGGCTTGAAGTTTGTCGCCCTGCGCTCTCTCATTCGTCGCTTGGCAAAGCTGCGGCTGCAGCTTATAGTTTTATTTCAATTCTTAATGCACTTACTTCTTTTTCGTCTATTGTCGCGATTATACGTAAAGGGCCAAGCACATCGGCTTGCCGCCAAATATACGTCTATACTTGCAAAAAACTCTCGTGTTTAATTATTAAAACAAGGTGCTGGCAAAAACTCTTGCTCTAGCCGCAACAAACATTGTATTGCTTCTTAGGCCTGCCTCGTTGGCCTGTGCGCATGATTTTTGGCCTGCCTGGCCCGCGTCGCACCTGGATGTCATCTTCTTCTGTGCTGTGGTCATCTTCAAGATCACTAGCGCTGACAAACTCCTCCTCCTCCTCATCATCGCTGTTGTCAATACCGTTGCTGCCAGTTTCTGCGCTCCCCTCTTGCTTAGCTGCACTGCTGTGCTGCTCTGAAACGCATATTGACTCAAAGCGAATGATGTTAGTAGCAAAGTTGTCATTTACTTCTGTATCATTGGGATTTCCATTTGACTTATTAGAAAACTCACCCTCTATGATCTTTACATCTCGACGCTCTATAATGCCGCGCTTCTCTTTATCAAAAAGCCGATATGCTTTTGCTGCAAAAGAGTATCCAACGAAGATATACTCTTTACCTTTTGCCTGGAATTTGCCCCTCTTGGTTTTGTCCAGTGCAAATGCTCGGGATCCAAACACTCTCAAGTGCTTCACTGATGCCTTGCGATTTTTCCACATCTCGAATGGAGTGCGCCCATCCAAAGCTCGAGAAGGACACCTATTTCGCAAGTATACTGCCGTCTGCACCGCTTCAGCCCATAAATACTCCTCCAGATTCGCGTGAATCAGTAGACTTTTCGCCATCTCAACCACTGTACGATTCGCGCGCTCAGCGATACCGTTTTGCTGAGGTGTATATGGCACGGTTAACTGCCTTTCTATACCGCAATTGTTTAAAAATGTATTAAAGTCATTGTTCACATACTCTGTGCCATTGTCACTTCTCAATGCTTTAATTTTCTTGTTTGTTTGGCACTCTACAAAGCTTTTAAACAATTTAAACTTTTCAAACGCTTCGTTTTTCGATCGCATGCAGTGTGACCACGCCGGGCCAAACAAAAAATACCACTTTGGCCTCAAAAATATACTATAAAATACTTTTTCACATTTTATAAAATACCACAATAAATACCATAACAAATAAATCCTCTGGAAATTCAAATAATTATATGAAATGTGTAAAAAAATAATAATTGACTTATATATAAAAAAAAAAATAATCCCATTGCAAAAAAAGTTTTGTTATTTAATTCATTTTTTTATTTTCATTTTTATTCATTCATTTACAAGATTCATTTTTATTTACAAGAAAAATAATATTTCAGTCTAACAAAACAATATGCTTTCGTATTCAATATTTAAAGTCTTAAAACTAATTAAATGCCTAAAATTAATTTTATAACATTTTCTTTAAAATTAAATAATAAAGGAACTGTCCAGTCTTTTAAGTTTCTTTTACAAGTCTTCTTCATCAATGATTATGGAGAACACAGGCCTTCCCGCTGCAGAAACGCCGCGTTTCATGCTAGAGATCAGTTGCTCCTTCATTACAGGTGCCAGTACATTGTACGTAAGCGACGCTGTTTTGGTGCGTTTGCAGCAAAACCCTTGCGCAATGTCACTATCGGAAAACGCATTCTTAATGACATCGCTTATATGGTCCATTGCTCGCATTGAAATATTATGTTAAGCAACCACTGCAGCGAACATAATTTCTGCCTTTTTGACAGAGGCAGTAAGAGTGTGCTCCGACTCTTGAAAAAACGATTGAATCTGAAAAAAGAATAGTTATTATTTACATATAATTTAAAAGCATATAAAGAACTCACCTTTGATTTTCCACAGAAGTATTTCATATTCTCTTTGTGTTTTTGTGTGGCCGCGTGCTGCTTAAGCGACGCCAGCCTACTCAATATGTCGGTCTGGCACGCTTTGCAGTGCGCATCCATTTTATTAGCGCTCCCGCCCAGCCATTTTTGATTTTCTGGTATGGTCTCCCACTCAGCTCGATATTTTTGTTTGTTGCTCATCACAATTTTGTTCGCAGATCTCATTACAATTTCATCACAGCGTCACATTTGTTGAAGTGTGACCAAGCCGAAAATACCATATAATACCATAAAATCTAAGAAATATGCCACTAAATACCTACATACCATTAAAATACTTTTCAGCCAAATCAGAGCTCATAAAATACCAAAAAGTATTTAAAATACCATAAACGGTCACGCTGATCGCATGAAGTAAACTTGTGTTTTTCGTGAGTAATCATCGATAAACGTGATAAAATATCGGTTACCACCATAGAGTAACTACTCCAAGAGCCGAAATGTCCGCCCCCCTGTCGTCGTTATCGATGGAAATGTTTTAACCCGGATTGGATCGTGTTATTTAACAGAATGTTAATTAACAGAGGCATCCAGAGTGAGCCCGCTCTTCGATTTACACCAGGCTATCATCACTAAACGCAAGGCCTGTGTGCGCCCGCTGTAAATGTTTTCTGTTTTGCTTTCCTTCTTTCATTTTGTGTATTCCTCTCATGCTGTAGTGTGCACACATACATATGCACGCATGTATGTACCCACTGGACCAGGCGGCGAAGGTTCGCCAAAAACTTTCGTAAACGAACTCGCAATTGCGTTTAAACGAAAGAAAAAGCGAAGCTAGTCGCTCGTATTTCTTATTTTGTTCTCGTTTCTACGAATTGTTCGCTCTCTCTCGTGGTCTCTTCTCCGCGACGTTTTTCGTTTCGTTCGCACTCAGCGACGCGCAATCGTTCATTCTCTGTCTCTGTCGTTCCCTCTCACTGAGAGGCTCTCAGTACGTCTCGCTGGTCGCGTCGTTGTTGTGAATTTTTCGTATTCTCTTTTCATTTGCGTTTTCGGCTTGTTTAATCGCGACAGACGCGCATAAAATTTGTGGTGAAATAAGGAAAAAGTTTGATGGTAAGTATTTAATAAATTTATAATTATTCAATTGTATTATATGCTATTGTTTGTGCAATATAAAAATGTGATCACTTTTATTAAAAACAATAACTATAATTCAATAATTTTATTGTTTTAATTGCGCTTTTATTTATTTCCATTTTTATTCGCAGCTCCAAACGAAAACTGTTAAACTACGAAGTCGCAAATAAAATGTGTTATAATGTTATGTTATGTGTATGTGCAATAAAAATTTTAGAAAATAAAATAAAATTTGGTATGCAATTAAAATTGTATTTTATTTAATAAAAAAAAGTATCGCAAAAGGTTCGCAAACAAGTCGCAAAAGATATCGAAATAGGCTCGCAAACGATTAGCCAGCGAATCGCAAAAGATATCGCAAAAGGTTCGCAAACGAGCTCGAAAACGAAGGTTCGTAAACGAAACTTTCTCTGCCACAAACTGACCGACGGGTGATTCGTTTGACAATCGTTTGCGAGAGCGCCGGCGATACTCGTCGTTCGCCAATGTTTCGCCTAAATCTCGTAGGCGATATCGTTTCCGAGCTTTTGGTCCAGTGGGTATGGCTTGTGTGTAAGGGGCTTGTGTGTGAATTTGGACGCATTGCCTTCGCTTAAAATTTTCATATTTAATATATATTTAATATTTAATCTGAAATTGGGCACTAAGGGTGTTTATATCAGGCTTAAAGAGGAACTTGACGGACGTACTTTACTCTTCAAGGCCCTATGACCTACCCACAGCGTTGGCTATGGCAAAGGAGGTCGAGGCTAACCACGATAGGTACGCCTTTGCGGCAAACTTTGCGAAGTCCTTAGAGGATAAGTCATACAGGCAAGACCAAAAGCCTCACGCTAAGACAGCCAGGCAACATGAGCAAAAGAATGCTAGGGACTAGACATTTACGCCGATGGATTTTTCAGCGGCGGCGGCGTAGGTGCTAAAATGAACCGGCGGCGGCGGCGAAGCTTTTAGAAAGAATCGGCGCGGCGGCGGCGCCAACGAAGTTTGTAAATTCGTCGGCGGCGCAAGCGAAGCCTACAAATTCGTCGGCGGCGTATGCAGTTATTGAATGTATAGAACATTTTATACCCTGTATACATATATGTATATTCTTAATCAGGGAGACGAGCTAAGTCAATTTTGCGATGTCCCTCTGTCTGTCCGTCTGTGCAAACGCTGAAATTTTGCAAACAACAAAAGGTAGAGCAGCCGTTTTGGTTGCAGATGAGGTTTATTTCAATTGTTGGATGCCACGCCGCCTTCACGCTCCAATCGATAAAAACCGAATAACAAGCGTAATATTAAACATAGAAGGTTGTTATTCGGAACATACAATCTCATCCATTTTATTGACCTATTGTGTAAATCATCATCATTGAAATAGGTTAATAAACACAGGAGATATATGTATAACGAAACAATATTGCAGGCGTTGCATCGCTCGCCTCTGGGCAGCGTAGCCATTAAAGCTGGCAAATATAAAAAGGAAGAAGAAGAATGGCTGCTACGCTTCGTGTGACAGTTTTATAGAATTATATTTTCATTATAGAACACAGGGTATTCTACAGTCGGGCCCGTCCGGCTGTAGCACCGTTATTACTGGTCAGACCCTTTACTTTCAAAAAGTAAAAAGGGTCTATTAACTTAGTGCAAAGAGGAAATGTGGTGTGCCTGGCATACGCGGGTATCTTAGTGTGTGTGTGCCTCTGATTGTGTTTGTGTGTACATATAGTAGTAGTAGTAAAGTAAAGGGTCTTCTACTGTCGGTTACGTCCGACTGTAGCCTCCGTCCCACTGATCTGCCCCGTCCATATATTTTTTAGACCCTGTACTTTAAAAAAGTAAAACGGTCTATTAATTTAGTGCAAATGACAGCTGTGTGTAACAGGCATCCGCTAATCATCAAAAATCTACACCTACCTCAAAAATTTTGAAAACTATAGACGCCCACAGCAGCTACAATAATAGCGCCACAGACTTGTAATTTGGCATGTATGTAGCCTATGGCATTCTCCACCGTTGCTTTAAATTAAATTATGGTTTGAAATAGAAATAGCGAAGATATGCAATAGACAATGTTTTTCAAAATGAATTTATGTGCAACTGCAGCCACAATATTAGAGCTACAGACTTGTAATTTGGAATGTGAGTAGCCTATTGAATTATCTATCGATCCTGTGAACTACATTACAAACGGAGAAGAAACAGCGAAGTTATGCAGCAGTAAATTGTTTTATAAATGTAGGTAAGCGCTACTACAGCCACAGTTTAAAAGCTATAGACTTGGGATTTGGCATGTAAGTAGCCTATGGCATTATCCATCAATGCTGTGAATTACATCACGAACGAAGAAGAAACAGCGAAGATAGATCAGACAAAGAAGCCACCTAGATCTTGCAAGACTATAAGAGCTAGAAATACCATTTTTGGGCATTTAGATTCTCCTTTGCAGCAATCATATCAACTTTTTTTTTAAACATATTTACATATTTATTTATTTAGATATTTTATCCTAATGCTACAAGTATAAAACTTATAAATTATTGCATTAGTCACTACAGAATAATAAATTAAAGAAAAAACAAAATTAACTTAAGTTAAAATTTAAATTAAAATTTGAATTAGAAAGATTTAGATTACATGAATTTAAATTATATGTAAATTATTATAAGTTAGATTTTTAATTTGTTTTGGTTTTATTTTATTTTTATTTTTATGCCATTTGCTTTATAAACTATTGGTTTGAAGGTGTGTACGTAGCTTGGTTTTAAATAGCGTTGCACTCTTAATTGTCTTAATCTCAACAGGTAGCGAGTTCCAATTTTTGTGGGTTTTTTGATAACTCCTCTCATTCCTCCGCTAATCGAAAAACCAATTTATCTACAGTTTACAGTTTTAAAGCTTCAGTTTTGAAGCTAAAGATTTGGGATGTGGCATATACGTAGTCTATGACAATTCCCATCGGTGCTGTGAATTACATTACGATCGGAAAAGAAACAGCGAAGAAAACACAAAGTACAGGGTCTCCTACAGTCGGTTGCGTCCGACTGTAGCTCCGTTCTTACTGGTTTATAATTAAATTAAAATTAACAAATTTAAACAAATTAACATTCTTATAGTCTCTAATTCATGATCAGATACTACTTATATCTTAAAAAGTGTAAACTTATCTGTTTTATTTAAATATTTAGCGTCTTTTATTTAATTTATTCTCTTTTTCTTCGCTATTTCACCATTCGTTGTGGCGACGCGTCGCTTCCCGCGCTAAGAGTCCGAGTGAGAGAGACCAGATCTCCCTCCCGCTATTATCTCTTATTCTAACATTCAGTATTTTAGTTCAAGTGACAGTATTTTAACAGAGTATTAATTATGCAGGATGGCAATTTCTACACAGCTTATAGCATATTTACACTGAGCGGAATATTCCAAACGTGATTTGGGTGTTTACACCAAGAATCGAATCACGCGACCAGCTGTTCGGCCAGCGCAAACGTAAACAAACAAGAAAACGCGCCATTTCAAACGTAAACAAACAAGAAAACGCGCAAATTGATGTGCATTTTAAAAGCGAGCTAGACAAAAACTGCGATATTGCTACATTATTATCTTTTTTGATTTGAATGCGCTTTTCAGTATAGTCACAAATTGTAAAAAAAATATAAATTTTCACCCATTTTTAATGGGTACAGTGCATACAAATGAGTAACAACAATTAAAATGGTTCATTTGGAAATAATATTGAATCGGCCCATTTATATTTTTGCTCTTATTATTAATTTCGCTTATTTTCATTTCAGTCATTTTATTTTTGCGGGCGTTTTTAAATTTATTAGCTGTAATAAACAGCTGTTTGCTATCGATATGCCACATTTTTGTATCGAAAATACTAAATTTGTATCGAAATACCAGCCAAGATACGGCCACACTTTCAGCATAATAGTCGAATCTTGGATTATTCGGCTCTTCTTCTACCCACAGAGGGCTTATGGCAGAATATTCTATTTCGTGATTCGGGCTCAATGTAAACAGGGTATAATAGTCGAATCTTGGATTATTCGGCTCTTCTTCTACCCACAGAGGGCTTATGGCAGAATATTCTATTTCGTGATTCGGGCTCAGTGTAAACAGCCTCTTACATTCGGCCAATCTGACAATAGATCGCCCTCGATCTACATAATTATCGATACATATATACATACGTTGGCATTCAAATCTTACACAATCGATACTTTTACAGGCTTTAAATTTAACGTTTTTGTACATGCTTGCATCCATGTTTACATCTACCATACGAATTTGAGCAGCATACAGAATCTAACGGTTTCACTGTATCTACTGTTGTTCAGGAACGCACGGGCTTAGGGTATCCAAGGAGAAACGGTATCTAACGGTTTCACACGGAATCTAACGGTTGTCTCTCCTTTTCAATCCATCGCTTTATGTCCCACTCGTCCAACTGTAGCATCAGATTTCTGCAACAGCAGTTGCAGCATCTCGATTCGCTGCTCGCACTGCTTCCAATCGCATAAATTTCGCACGTAGTCCGTCCAACTGTAGAGCAATAGTACAGGGAAGCCGCAGTACCCCCTTGATCTCCAAGCCATCCACGTTATATTTCACCACATCCATCTCGTCCACAAACTTGCCAGCTGCGCCTGCTTCCAATTCCTGCTGATCGCTTAGGTTCTCATTATCAGCCTCCGAACTTAGCATCGCCTTTGCTGCAGCACGTGATTTGTGTAATGACGCAGTAGCATCCAACGGGACTTCTTTGGCCAGTAGCGGCTCACGGAACTCCAACATTTTTGTTCTTATATGTCCGGACAACCCAGCATTTTAAGCCTGGGCAAATCCCACTTCTGATTTGTAAACTTATCAGTTTTATTTAAATATTTAGCGTCTTTTATTTAATTTATTCTCTTTTTCTTCGCTATTTCACCATTCGTTGTGGCGACGCGTCGCTTCCCGCGCTAAGAGTCCGAGTGAGAGAGACCAGATCTCCCTCCCGCTATTATCTCTTATTCTAACATTCAGTATTTTAGTTCAAGTGACAGTATTTTAACAGAGTATTAATTATGCAGGATGGCAATTTCTACACAGCTTACAATAGAAAGATAATCGATTTTTGAAGATCATTTGCTGCAAAAAATTTTGAATCTGCGCGAAGCGGGAATTTTGGCTTTTTTCTTAAATTGTAAAAAATTCGTACAAAAATAGGAACAATTTTTGCTTTCAACACCTTCAATTTAAAGCACATACGACTTAAGAACAGAATTGCCAATGCTCTTTAGAACCAGCTAGATCTGGAGTTAAATAAACGGATTTGGCAACAGTGAAATCATTTTTTCGATATTAATACATTTTACCCATATAAATTTTTTTAAGCTGTGTTAAAACGTTTTGCGCCGACGGCGCGCCGATGGCGCGCCGATATTTTTAAGATTCGGCGGCGGCGCTCAAAAATGGGCAAAAATCGGCGGCGGCGGCGGCGTGGTTCGGCAGCGTATATGTCTATTGCATAGCAAAGAGCTTCTGTCTACCACCCAGCGATAGTTAGCCGAGACACAAACCCCCACCAGAGCACCCCCGTGGTGCATACTTTTAGGCAGTCCGCTGGAATTGCCTACTTCTGGGCGGCGAATTAGTGCTCGCTAAATCGACCGCAGCATGGCCTGGAGGGACAGGCTTCCGGCAGGGTATGGCCAAGACAGGAGTGTCTTAGAGACCAGCCTCATGGAGTTCGAGCCAGGAAACGAGGCGGAGGCGTTCCTCAGTAGGCCTTCAGTGGGCAGATCACCCCCTAGCGTTCCCACCATGGCCCCAAAGGTCCAGTTGCCCCCAATGTCAACGTCCTCGCCTCTGATACGCCCTGCAAAAACCCTGATGAAGTCATCCACCAACAACTACCCAACGAAGCCCCCGATTGCCTTGGTGCGAATGGGCGTCCGGCTGGAGGAGCTGGCGATCCTCTTCGATGCCCAAAGGCACATCAACCAGCCAATGAAGGAAAAAATGATGGATGTTTGTGGTTTCTACGGGGAGCTCACCAAAATCCTCGACGGCCCCTGCGCGACCCGACCACCGGTCGACGCGGCAACGCAAACAGACGCAAAAAAGCGCAGTAACGCGGCTCCAGAAGGCCCTGCTAAACCACCACCTAAATCTACAAGGGAAGGCGAAATCAATACCCCTAAAAGACCTAGGGACGGGAAAGCTACGCAACGCAGAACGCCTCCCAAGAAGAGCAAGGTGAAAGAGCCGGGATCCATCGATGCGCAGCAGCTGCCTCCCTTATCTGCAGAGCCTGCTCTTGTTGACAGCGGAGTCAAGGAGCCTTGGACCACTGTGGTCGCCAAGAACGAAAGGCTGAAGCGTCCCCGGGCAAGAACCGATGCCATAATCGTTGCGGGAACCGGAAACTGCTCCTACGCGGACATGCTCCGGGCCGTAAAGAGCGACCCGAAACTACAACATCTCAGCGGCAGTGTGCAGCAGATAAGAAAGACGGCGAACGGAAATCTTCTGCTCCGTCTTAACCGAGCTTCTGCAGACTCCAGTGTTGAACTGCAGGCAGCCGTCGCGACTGCATTGGGCGAAAGAGCAGTGGTTAGGAAGGCGGCTGACATGGCTCTCGTTGAAATCCGGGACTTGGACGAGGTTACAACGAAAGACGAGGTACTGGAGGCTGTCCAGACAAAGCTCAGCGACAAAACAATAGAGCTTAAATCCATAAGGTCGCTCAGAGCAGTGAGCTATGGTCGCCAGATCGCGAGCTTACTCTTACCAGTCGCCCAGGCCCACAAGCTCTCGAACGAAAAACTACGGATCGGCTGGGTAGTCTGCCGGGCAAAAGTGATAATCCAGCCAAAACGATGCTTTAAATGCCTAGAGTACGGCCACATCTCAGCGAACTGTACGAGCAAGGAGGATCTTCGCGGAGCCTGCTTCCGTTGTGGGGCTTCCGGCCACTTAGCTAGGAACTGCGACCGACCAGCGAGCTGCCTCCTATGCCAGCGCAATGGCATATCGCCGGCAGATCACACCACCGGAGGACTTAAGTGCCCGTCTTACCGGAGGGCTGCAGGTATCTCACCAAAATGATCCTACAACTAAACCTCAACCACTGTAGAGCGGCTCAAGCCCTGCTAGAGCAAACCGTGAGAGAGAGCAGGATCAGCATCGCCCTCGTGAGTGAACCCTATAGGGTCGAAAATGCAGGCCACTGGATACCAGATATGACCGGAAAAGCCTCGATCTGGGTGCTGGACGATCGGTTCGGGCGCGTTGCGGATAAGAGGAGCTTCAACCACTTCGTTGCTGCCAAAGTAGGTCCCACGTGGTTTTTTTCCTGCTACCTGCCACCTAGCTTGAGTCTCTCCCAATACTCAGCAGCAGTACAGCAATTGGCGTGGGAAATAAGATCGCGAAAGCCGGCAATAATCGCAGGGGACTTCAACGCATGGGCAGTGGAATGGGGCTGCGAGTCCACAAACCATAGAGGCCAGATACTGCTGGAAACATTCGCATCCCTGGACATAACGCTGCTTAACTCAGGCTCGCAGTTCACGTACCGAAAAGCAGGGGTTGGCTCCATCATCGATCTCACCTTCGCCAGCCCCTCGCTGGCCAGACTAGCTTCCTGGCGGATCTGCGAGAGGTACACAGCTAGCGACCACCAGGCTATACTATGCGACCTCGGAGAGAGAACTGCGTCGGTGGGAGCTCCACCGAAAACGGGGTACCGGATCGACACCCTAAATCCTCGGGTACTGGCGGATTCCCTACGATCCCTGTCCACATCTGGCAGCGCTCAGTGCAGGGCAGAGCAGCTGACAACCTCCATGCAACGGGCCTGCGATGCAAGCATGTCAAGGCGGAAACCCTTCAGGTCCCACCACACTCCCACATACTGGTGGACTGAAGAGATAGCCGAGGCACGCAAAAACTGTTTGCACGCCAACAGAAGATATCAGAGAGCAAGAGGAAAGGAAGACTTCGCGGAAAAGCAGCAGATCTACCGGGCAGCAAGAACCACCCTGAAAACGGCAATCAGGGCAAGCAAAAAGAGATGCTTTCTGAAACTGTGCGATGCTGCCGATGCGGATCCCTGGGGCAAGGCTTACCAGACGATAGTCAAGAAGACTAACTCCAGACCGGCCACGGTTACAGCCGATCCACATAAGATGAAGGAAATCGTCGAGACGCTTTTCCCAGCTGACAGCAACCACTCCAGCCCTGAGGGCGAACGCTGGCCGTGTGAGTTCTCCCCCATCACACCCTCCGAGATAGTCGCAGTCGCCAATAGCCTCCAAATCGGAAAATCCCCAGGACCAGACGGCATACCTAACAGGGCACTCAAACTTGCGTTAGCACTGCATCCCACAGCTTTCGCAGACATTTTTAACGCCTGCCTAGCAGAGGGAGTCTTTCCCGACAGGTGGAAGGTGCAACACCTGGTGCTTCTGCCTAAACCGGGTAAACCAACGGACAGCCCATCGTCCTTCCGACCCATCTGCTTGCTGGACACAACTGGCAAAGTTTTTGAGAAATTAATATGCTCTCGCATTGAAGCAGCCCTGTCCGTAGCTGGGGACCTGTCGCCATCGCAATTCGGCTTTCGGAAAGCAAAGTCGACCCTCGATGCAATAAACGAAGTAATCGACATGGCAACAAGAGCAATCGAGGGCGAAAGATGGAAAGGCGGCACGAAAGAGTACTGCATTATCGCCACATTCGACATCAAGAACGCATTTAATTCCGCAAAATGGCCCATCATACTGGCTGCCCTCGAGTCCCTCAGGATCCCGGACTGCCTAGTCAACATTGTGCGCAGCTACCTGAGCAACAGGGTCTTGAAGTACGACACCTCCGAAGGGACCGAATCGTACAAAGTCACGGCTGGCGTTCCACAGGGCTCAATACTAGGCCCCCTCCTGTGGAACGTGATGTACGACGGAATCCTCCGCATACGGCTTCCTGGCGGTGCTCGTCTAGTTGGATTTGCTGACGACATTGCACTCGTGGTGGCGGCTAAGGAGTTGAAAGAAGCGGAAACAACATGCAACTCCTGCGCCGAAAAAATCGTTCAATGGCTCGAGAACGCAGGGCTACAACTAGCAGCACACAAGACAGAGGCACTTCTCGTCAGCAGCCGCAAGAAAATCGAAACTGCACACATCACTGTCGGAGGCACAGAAATAGTCTCGAAGCGCAGTATAAAGTACCTGGGAGTCATGCTGGATACACGGATGTGCTTCAGAGAGCACATGGAATACACGAACGTAAAAGCCGTGAGCGCATACAGGTCCCTCTCGCGCATCATGCCGAACAAGCGAGGACCGAAGGAGGAATCTAAACGGCTACTGATGAGCGTTACCCGTTCGATCATCCTCTACGCAGCACCAACTTGGTCCAAGGCATTCCAGATACCTTCGTACTGCCGGAAGGTAAAGGCGACATACAGGCTATGTGCCATACGGGTATGCAGCGCATTCAGGACAGTATCGGATGACGCTGCTCTGGTACTGTCCAGTATGATCCCAATCGAGGAGCTGGCTAGGGAGGCAACACTGCTGCGTCATTCACAGAGCAGGGGCACGCAGGCACGAAGCGCAACAAGGGCGCAGAGTATCGACCGCTGGCAGGAGAGCTGGGATAGATCCAGCAAAGGACGATGGACGCATCGTCTAATTCCCAACTTAAAGCAGTGGACTTCTAGGAACCACGGCCAGATGCACTTCGGGCTAACACAGCTTCTGTCCGGCCACGGCTGCTTTAGAGCCTATCTTAAGCGTTTCGGTCACGACTCGAGCGAGCTATGCCCAGCCTGCCATGTAATAGAGGATGCGCACCATATCCTGTTCAGGTGCGCGAGGTTTGCAAGAGAGAGGAGCGCTTTAACAACGGCGCTGAACGAAACAATTTCGGAAAGCAACCTGGTGCCGCTTATGCTGAGAAGCCCCGCCAACTGGAATGCCATGGGTAGCTTTGCAGACCTGGTGACAACCAAACTCCGGCGCATCGAACGAGACCGCAGTAGTGCTACATAGATGCATTCCACCGGCCTGCGAAGCAATGCTCAACGGCCACCCGCAGGCCAATGTGGATCGCCCCCCCCCCCCTTTTACCTATTCTACTACTGTATATAATTCTCATTCTTCCTTATTTTCTATGTATTTTTACCTTGGAATAAAAAAAAAAAAAAAAAAACCTGAAGAAACTATGCAGCTTACTGCAATGGCAGACAATGCAGCGGTAAATGAAACGCCAGAATCAGCTCGACAGCTTTTCCAGCTTCTAAAACATATATATAACTTTATATCTGTGTGTGCGTGTATATGTATGTGTGACAGTGAAATGCCAGTACGTTCTATAACCTACACTCCCACACACACACACACACTTTCATCTCCTCGTCCTTTATGGACTCCATGAAGAGAGAGCTCCACAGCTCCCGCCTGACGCACTGTGACTGGCAGTCTTGATTTCAGCGTCAGCGCATATAGTTTTAATTAATTTAATTTTACGCTTATAAAATGCCAAACAATGTGAAAACCCCGACTTACACACACATGCACACACACACACACACACACACACACATTAAGGTGTCCTTTACAACTTCCGTTTGGAATTGAGCGTCAAAAAGTCAACTCAAATTTTGTTCAAAAAGTCAAAAACACTGCAATAATTTTGACATACAAATCAAAAGCTTACAAATCAAACTTATCGATATTTTTTTTTATTTTTTGGCGATATTTTCAGCTTTGGTATAATCCCGCAAATTATCTATTCCAAAATAAAATCCTTAAACTCGATTTTCGTCCTAAAATTCACTTTTTTTAACAATATAATAAGGTTTTTCTGATCATTTTGATCGACAAATTGATTGATATCAATCTTTATATCGGAAATAGATTTTTTCGAATGGGTTCTTTCTAGTTTGATAAGCGCACTATTTTTCAAGACAGTGTTGATTAACATTATGCTGTTAAGTGCTGTATTTTCTTATGTCGAATTCTTTTTTATCGATCTACCGATTATATTGGTTAAATTGGCACGTTTAAAAAGTGGCATTTGCAAGTCCTCTAAAAATCCACATTTATGAATCGACACACGAATATTCTTTCAGTGTAAAAACTGTTGTTTGTAATCGCAAATTGGTGTCAGTTTTTCCATGAGCCCGTCCATGTGGGTCACTTGGACAATGTTCGCTGTGAAATGCACAAAGAGTGCATATTTATATCTATCTATATATAGATCTAAGTACGTAATGCGAAAGTTTAATGCACTGTGCGAACACGCGATACTCGCATTTTGAAGTTCGGCTGTGAGATTTAGATGCAGATACATTTGTATCTATGCATTGAGCAGGGCAATATTTATGCATGCTTTTTATGGCTGCATTTGCGTTTTGTTTGTCTTTTTTTGATATTCGTTGTGCTGTTTTGCTGAGTTTTCTTATTGCCGCTGTTATTAATTGTTGACTTCCCCATATTCGTCGCATCCGCCGCATGTGGCGAGCAAAATTGTTTGGATTTCGTTCGCAGCCGACACTATTTTTGCGCTTTTTCTATCGTTTTATCGTTTTGGTTTTTAGACCCTTTACTTTAAAAAAGTAAAAAGGGTCTATTAGTTTAGTGCAAAGAGGAAATGTGTGTAACACCCAGAAGGAGGCGTGGCAGACCCCACAAAGTATATATATTCTTGATCAGGACGACAAGCCGAGTCGATATAGCCATGTCCGTCTGTCCGTCTGTCCGTCTGTCCGTCTGTCTGTCTGTCTGTCTGTCTGTCTGTCTGTATGAACACCTAGATCTCAGCAACTATAAGAGCTAGAGACACCATATTCGGGATTCAGATTCCCCTATTCAGTAAGCAGCACGAGTTTGTTTTAGATTTTGGATACCTCTCCCCCTTCCCCCGCAAACCGCGAAAAACTGCTGTAGCCACAGTTTCCAAGCTATTGATTTGTAATTTGGTACTAACCTAGTTTATGACATTCTCTATCGACGCTGTGAATTTTGTTTCGATCGGATAAGAAACAGCGAACATAGAGCACAGACAATTTGCCGCACTAGGCAGAGGGGGGGTGGTGTGCCTTGCATACACGGGTAGCTTTGTGTGTTTGCGTCTGATTGTGTTTGTATGTACATATACTCAAAGTAAAGGGTCTCCTACGGTCGGTTACGTCCGACTGTAGCCACCGTCCCACTGATCTGCCCCGTCCCTATATTTTTGTTTTTGATATTTTGATGATGCCGCAGTGAGGCCAAGCAAAACCACTCTCAGTGATTTAGAGGCCCAGAGACTGAGGCTAAACACCCGCACACTCGCAGTCTCTCAGTGTGTTAATGATCTGCTCTGCTGCGCCGCATAATAAACATAAAAAAAATAAATTAAAAAGAAAAACACAACGTCGAGCTGAATTAATTCGCGGTACAACAATATTGCTCTGCTCTCTGGATTCCCCAACTCTTCCAGATCATTCACAGCGAGAGCTTTAGATTTGACACAAATTCATAAAAATAAAATATAAATATAGCACTTATTTAAAAAACTATGCTACAAAACAAAATAATATGATAAGAAAATAAAAATAAAATAATAGGACTACAATATTAAAATACTAAAGAGCAAATGAAAAAGCTCAAAAATAAATAGAAATATTACAGTAAATTCAACATGCGAACTATACCCTAAACTAAAAACAGAATTTTAAATTCAAACAGAAAAACCACTTCAAAGGCGCATGATATGCAAACAAAAATAAACTAACTTCAAAACCGAGTCAATTAAAATTTTAAATAAAAAAAAAACCATATAAAATAAATAAACTAACGAGCAAATTCATTTGATTTCCAAGGAACATCAACACAATTTTCCTTCCCAAGCATAAATATTTGTGTGCATTCGACGCCAACGCTGATCTAATTTCAGACTACGAAGATTGAGCTATATAGAAGACTACGGATGATAATTCAGCACGATTGTTGGATCTGTCAGAATGTGGGTTGAAGTCTGAGCTTCTTGTTTTTGCTCAAGAGTTTGGCTGAGTTCGTCGAATTTTTCTTGCTGAAATCGCAAAAATTGATATGCAATAATTTTGAGTTTTGTTGCGATTTGTTTTCGTCAAGTCGGAGCCAATTAAAAGAATTACGAAATAGCACTAAATGCCTCATCAAGACGGCCATACTGATAAGACCCAGATATAAATCTGCCTCGTTGCATGCAACAACTTAAAAAGCTGGCACGTGGCCAGAGCAAAACACAATCATAACTCAACTCAAAGGCGAAAACCCACAGACACAGACACAGACACAAATGCAAAGTTAAGTAGCTCCACTCGGAGCAGTCGGTGGTGCAGTGGTGCAGCGGTGCCAACCTGTTGCCACAGTCAGGTCGAGACCGAGACACTTACTTATGGCCTCAGACATATTATCATCGTGCTCATCAGCAGCAGCAGCATTTCTCATTCCCACACTGAGAGAAAAAATCAAGAGCTGCGATTCGAAAACAATGCATTTAAAGCTTGTTATTTCTATTATTGATTTATTCTTTCTGAAGTCTAATTTGGTTGGTGTAGAAATAGCTTGAAGCCAGGAATATTTTGGGGCCTTCAACTTTTGAACTTTATAAGTGTATTCAACATTTATAATTTGTATTGGGTGGCCAAAAAGCATTTCAATTCAGCTTCCTCTACTTGCGCTTGCGACGATCTGACTGCTTCTGCTCCTCCTGATGATCTGTAAACAACGGAACATGCTCAGGAACATGCTCAGGATGTAAAAGAAGAGACCAAACGCATACTGCACCACATCCACGCTGACCAAGATCCCTCCCAGATACAGATACTTGCCCTGCTCGTCCAGCAGAGCGGCCAGCGAGAGGGAGCCAAAGGTTACAAAGGTGCCGGTCAGAGCAGTCAGTATAATTGCCGGATTGATGCTGAAAACATAGCCAAGGAGGACACCCAGCGTCTGGCCGGAACAGAATCCAAACGTGTAGAGCATGCCCAGGCGGGTATAGTAGTTCTTACCATTATCCCGATAGAAATGCAGGCCCAGCACCAGAATCAGCGAGGAAATTGCCGCCAGATTAATGCCCAGATCAATGAGTCCGCGCATCTGGACTAGGGCTCCAATGGCCGTGGCGGCGGTGGTGCTGGCCAACACCATATAGACCTTGATGAGGTGCTGGCGCACGTAGGGCTCATATCGCTGCCGCAGACCGTCGGTGAACTGCTCAAAACGTTCGTCCAGGTATTGGTCTGTGTCCGCCATGGTAAATATTTATCTTTAAATTGTAATTAGCTTTTTCTATTTTAATCGAACGAAGGAGCTGAGAGTGAGAGCTGCAGCTTGTTTTGCTTAACTGATTGCTTTACTTTACTGATTACTTTGGCGTTGTGTACTACGTTCTCGCTAGGAATGAAACGCTTCACACACAGCTCGCGCTACGCGCCTGACTGAACAGTATATGATTAAGATGTATTTTAAAAACATAAGTATAATAAATATAGTTGACAATAAATAAAATTAAATAAATAAGCTAATATTGTGGGGATATTATATGAACAAAATATTTATGAACATAACTCATTTTATTACTAATTACCAATTACAGACAGACAGCCTTAACTCGTCATCCTGATCAAGATTAAATACACTCAAGATAATAAATACATTAGAAATCCAATATACTAGCTTTTAAAGGATTTTTTTTTTAGATATTTTCTATATTTTTTGCAGTAAGTTGTCAAATTTTTAAACTGAGTGCTTTCGAACGTAGTTTTCGCTCAGTGTATGCTTGTGTCTATGAGCACGCCGAGGAAAATCCAACACATTTTGGCTGGCAAATCACGCAAATGAAATGCACAAAATGTGCGCCATTTATATCATGCAGACAAACTGCCCCCCCTCGCATTCCCCTGCCCCTTCCTCATGTTCTGCCCGCCTCGCTGACGTGTGCCCAGAACTCTGGCAAAAATATGAGGCAAAAATATGAGCCAACAGGCCACAGGCAGGCCGCAAAAGACATTGCACAAGCTGCACGAAATGCTCACTGAGAGTGCCTCCCCCCCCCCCCATTCATTCCCCCCTCTCACCTATGTCCCTCACACACAGGCACACCTTCCCGGCCCCTCCCACCGCACACGCCCCACTGCCCATCATGGCCACACTCAATTGCGCGCTAATTCAGCGCAGCTAGCACTTAATAATTTCTTCTCATAATTGAGTGAAAAAAATTTATAAAAACGACGGGGAAAATCTAGTGACAGGGAAAACCGAGTGACAGAAAATGAATGCTGCGTTGCTCTCAACGGCCTGGGCGTGATAGAGACGTCAGCAGAAGACACCAAAGGCAACTCAGCTGCCAGTTAGAGCGCATAAAAAACTACAAAAACCGTTAAACGAACGAGGGCTACGTCAGCAGTTTATGCTCGGTTCAAAAAACTTTCTGAATGTTGATTGTATTTCATAAAAACAAAAAACAATAAAAAGAACTTAAAATAAAAAAAAAATACATAAAACAAATTAAAAAACCAGAATGGGCGGAGCAGATCAGTCGGACGGGCCCGACTGTCTTATACCCTGTGCCCTATATTTTTTATAAAAGTTTATAAAACTGTCATAGGCAGCGTAGCAGCAATGCTTTCTCTGCTATGTTTCCTATATGTGCCGCTTGAGTGAGCGAGCGTGCAACGCCTGCAATATTGTTTCGCCTATAACTCCTGTATTTATTGATCGATTTTAATGCGCTTCTCAGGAAAGTTGAATATAATAGAAGAGAGTATATATACCGAATAACAACATTCTATGTTCAATATTACGCTTGTTATTCAGTTTTTATGAATTAGGGCGTAAAAGGGGGGTGGCAACCAAAATTTGAAAAAAGCCCTATCTGCGCCTGATATAGACCTACGAACAACTGAAAACAGAATTTATATAACTCGATTTGTGTCTCTTAAATTGGCGAATGAATTCTTTTTATGCTCGTTGTGGGCGGAAGGGGAGTGGCATCCAAGATTTGAAGTAAACTTGTTCTGCGTATGGTATACACCTTTCAAAAATGACCAAAACGGCTTTTCTAGCTCTTATAGTTGCTGAGATCGACGCGTTCAAACAGACGGACAGACGGACAGACAGACGGACATGACTATATCGACTCAGCTTGTCATCCTGATCAAGAATATATATACTTTGTGGGGTCTGCCACACCTCCTTCTGGCTGTTACATACATTCGCACAAAGTTATTAACCCTGTTTTCCCATTTTTCAAATGGGCACAGGGTATAATAAATAAAATAATGTTCAAAACTATAAAATAAAATAATATAAAACACCATTAAAATTGTAAGTTAAATAAAATCTGGCAATAAAAATGTAAAGTAAAATAAATGCTAATAAAAATTATTCTAAATAAAATATGACCAAAAATTAAAAAAGCAAAACGAATTTTGATTTAAAAAAAAAAATAGATTAAAAATTCAACACATTAAAATTAAAACTAGTGAAGAAAACAAAATACAGGTATATTATCACCTGAAAAAGAAATTGTATAAAAGAAAATATTTTATAAAATACAATATGAATAAAATGTGAATAAAATATATATTTTAGATAAAATATGTAACAAATTATTTTGTAATCAAAGAAGCAATACAAGTTGCAAAAAATTGATCAACATATCGATCTGCCCTCGCAAATGCAATGCAAATTGCTGACACTCTGTGACTTGGATCGCCCCCAGTTGATTGAGTTGCAAGAAACAACGCAAACAACGGGCTAAAAAACGAGCAGAGGAGCGGGATTAACAGGCGGAAAAGGGGTCCATTGAGGTGTCGTCCACAGAGCATTCGAGGCTGCGACACAACTGATTAAAGCCAGCATGAAATGCTTTGAAGATCGACACGTTGAAATGGCAAAAGGTGGGCCAATTAGTTGCGCCTACTTGGCCATAATTGTGTGCCAGAATGACACTTGAGGGCGACACAAAAGAGCCGCTTGAATACACAAATAGAAATAGAAATAGAAATGAAAATGGAGAAAGGCAAAAAATACTGACCAATGCATCAATGGCTAATAGATTGATAATAGATAATAGATAACAGATAAGTGAACTTAGCTTCTTATCACAAAAGAGGAGCCGGCAAATTTGCTGGCTATTAATTTCCAATTGTGGGGCGCCCATTGATGACACTTTGAGAGGCGACCAAGAACCGACAACTTAATTGGCTTAGAGCAGAGCAACAACAAAACACTCGAACACATATTCACACTCATGCACTCGGAAAAATAAAGCATGATTCGTTCTACAAAATAAAACTCAGAGGGGTATTTTTATTGTAGTTATAAATTACTACACTAAAGTAAGAGTATACCATACAAAAAATATAAAAACAATTTTATATTTTCACAAAAAAATTGTAGAAATAAATAAAAAAAAATTATTTTTAATAAATTCAGTTTAATTAAGTCAAAAACAAGGACAAAGTTAATATGAAGTGCAAAAAATGGATAAACTAAGTACAACGTTTTAATTTTTAAAGTTTATGAATTTATAAATAAATAAATTAAACATATAATTAATTTTACAGTTACATATGTACATCAATAAATAAATATATAAATAAATACATATACAAATGAATATATAAATAAATATATAAATGAATACACATATATATTAAATAAATTAATTAAAAACTTTTAATTCAAATATAAACTTATAAGTAATATATAAATAAATAAATATTCGATTTACATGAAAAATTTCGTTCTTGAATCAAGATTTTTGTCTAAACTTTTAACAAGCACAATTCTTGATTCACACAGGAAAACTCTTGAGTTTTCTCTCAGTGCACACAGCAAACAAAGACACATTTGAGGCGGCTTAGCACGCATTACGAAAACATAATACGTTGGGCGATTAATCAACTGTCTAACTAGCCGGGGGTTTTTCTCTAGGCCCGACTCGGGCTCTTTAACTAATTTATAAGATTCTTATCAAGGCCAACAGGGAGCAGGCTGTGGAGTGAGGTGGGGGGGGGGGAGGGGAGTATGGCGAATGACCCACTCAACAGGCGTGATAATTGCACTATAAAAATGCGCAACTTGGGAAATAAATTAGCCGAGAATTTCCTTTTCTTGTTGCTGTTTTTGTTTTTGTTTCATTTTCCTTTGGCAGCGCTGGCCGCATGCATTGCCATCGAATAAATCTCAATTAATATGAAAATCGATTACGCTGCGCATTAATTATTTAAAAGGACCCGGCGCAAATGAACAGCAGGAAGTCGCTTTTTGCCATACACGAATCCCCTCGAGGTGTGCCTGATAAATTAATGACACTAACTGAAATTGTTTTTGTTCCTACTTACGTTTTCTTTCTCGTCGTAGTGCAAACTTACCTGCAAATAAACAGAGAGGCAAAAATCATTTATTTAATAAATCTCATATGTTTAACATAGGGCGAAGGCCGTATAATTTATGTGCAGCAAATTTAAAGCAGATTAAAAAATATATATCAAAAGGATGCGCCCATAAATCACAGCAACAATTAATTTTCAATGCGAAAACAGACTGGAAATGCTTTTATTATTTATACGTGTCACGAGGCCAGAGCAAGAAACTCGTGTAAGCAGCTTAAGCAGCAAATACCCTGTAGTTCCCTGCACAAAACTTGATGGACAACCGTGAATTTGTCAATAAAAATCAGTTCAAAATAACAGTATGCTCAAAAAGGAATTAATATATTATATAATAAATAATTGATCCATTAGATTTTTTATTTGTTAACTAAAATTTAATAAATTTACATAAAACAGAAATTAAACAAAATATTTCAATATTTGTTCTCAAAGAACATATTTTTTTAGCAAATTTTATTTAATTTAATTTTTAATTTTTTAATTTTTAATTTAATAAATAAAAACGCCATAAGACTTTTTTATTTATTAACTAAAATTCAATAAATTCAAAACAGAAATTAAACAAAATATTTAAATATTTGTTCTCAAGAAACTTTTTTTTAGCATATTTAATTTTATTTCAATTTCTTTGAAACAAATTTAATATTAGTTAAAAATCTCTATTCTAACAAATTTCCTGGATTTTAGCATGATTTTATTTTTTTTTCGAGTGTATAAAATCTATACAAGTTTTGGGTTTGATATTGTGAAATACTTTTCAGCTAAAATGATATTTATAATGTCATCAGCGCACACAGGATATCTGTGGCCCTTCAGCAAGGCTTTGGAGTAACATTTATCATGACAATATCAGAGTTCTGCCCCTTTCCCCTCCACCCTTCCCCTCCCCATTCTGACAGACGCACACATGTAACAATGATAAGACAAGCGCTGGCTACATGGCCATTGTGGCCATTGTGCGTCGCTTTTGGTCGCCTTTGTGTCCTGCTGAAAGTCTCATAAGTCATTTCTTCAAGTCAAATAATTCATAATCGATTTGCAGCGCAACTGGAAGCTGTCTTCCTCTTCCCCTTTCCCTTCTCCCCCTCCCTCACCATCTGCTTCTATCTCCTATCTCCTAACTGTTTGTCCAGGGCAAACACAATACGCGTGAGCGCCGCGGGACTTTGTTTGTTGGTGTGGCAGAAGGGGAGGGGGGAGGGAGAGCAAGAGGAAGAGAGCCAAGTTGCTCCAACATTTACCTATGAAAATCAAAGCGAGTCCAGGGAAACAACTAAGGAGAGTGGAAGGGGGAAGGGAAGGGAACATCGTACAAGACAAACAAAATACGCTACTTGAATTTCTATTAAGCCAACTAACTCAAAAGTAATTGCTCTAGCTCTCTCAGCTGAGCAGCAATCACACGCACAGCTCGGTTTGCCTCCATTCACCCCCCCCCCCCCACTCACCCTAACCTTCCTTCTTCTCTGCTCTACACAGAGAGATAAAGTGAAGAATGCAATTCGCATTTGATATCTCTGTAGCAACGAAAATGCCAAGGTTGAGAACACAAAACTTATTACAATTTCGCAAAGATTGTAAAATTAGAGTTTAACCGAAATTTAAAATGAAATAAAATAAAATAACAATACATTTTTTTCAGTGTTTATTTTCTAATAATATTTTTTATTTACATAAATAAATCTGTCATTTAAGCTTAAAAATAAAATGAAGCATTTTATATGCTTCTCTGTAAAATTGTAAAATTGTTAAATGAAATACATCATAAAAAAATTATTTTATATTTAAATTTGAATATAGGTATTTTTATTCTTAAAACTAGTATTTTCAATTTCATTATAGGAAAAATCTAAAATGTTTTTTAAAGATTTTATAAACTTTTTTTTAATTCTAATTCTAAAATGCCAGTTTTCCTTCTTATTTTACGATATAATTTATAGAATTTCTGGAATTTCTCAGTAAGATTGCAAATTCTGATATTAAGTTTATTAAGAGTTAATTTTAGAACACAAATTTTCGCTTTGTGTATGCCCACCTAACTAGCTTTTTGCTAGCTCTGACCTCTGCTGCTTCCAAAGTTGGAGCTCCACTCGGGCTCCGGTCATCAATAGTGTGTGCGCGTTAATGGATGCCTAAATAAATGATAACTTCAAATTACGATTACTGGCGAGGAGCAAATGGAGGAGCAGCAGAAAGGGGAGCAGAAGTAGGAGCAGAAGGAGGAGCAGAAAGCAACTGGCAACTGGCAGCACGTACTGTTAAATACATTCCGCTCCGCTGCAGTTGAGCCAAAATATTTTCACGTGTTTTTCACTAGATGCTGATGCTGCAAGCGAGTTGATTCAAGTTTCAGTCGAGTGCTTACTTATTTTAAATACCCTGCAGTAAAGTAAATGCCTCAAAGAAGGTTAGCACAAGCCATCAAAGCAAATATTAAATAAACCAATTTCAAAATCTCATATCTCTCAATATTATTCACATCTGATTTGTTCAACAAGTCTATAACAATAACTACTCAGTTTTCTATTTCTTTGCTCCATTTTATTGTTTTATTTTTCAAATATTAAAAGTAGTTTGATTCATATATTTAAAAAAAAATTTTTTAATTCTACAGAAAACCATAATTTAAATATATTGAACCTGATCAGAAAATTGATTTCAATATTTGATACAAAATATGACCAAAAAATAAGTGATCTTCTAATTTTTATACTTTTCTCTAGTTTCAAGTATTTTGCATAAAATATGACCTATAAAATGACCTTTTACCATCATTATATTATTATCATAAAGGTTAATATCTTCCATAATATTATTTATATTTGCATAAAATTAGCTTTAAACAGGGAATTATAAAAAGACGTTTATATGATAGATCATTTATAAACTTTGCATTAAATATGACCTAAATAAACGACCTTATTTTAAATTTATTTGTAGTTGTTAATATATAGTACCACATAATTTAAAATATATGACCTTTTAATTTTGATATCCAGGATATTCGCTAGTCTAACCCTGTCTCTTTGCGAATCTTACTTGTTGGTTACTGGGTTTGTGGAAATCTCTGGTTTTTTGGTTTTGGCATTTTGTTATGCCACACGCTCTCGCCCCAGCCGAAACCGGGAGCAAAGCCAAGAGCAAAAGGTGGGGCAAGTTTGTATGCTGTGGTTAGATGTGTATGTATGGGTTTGTGTGTGTGTGTGTGTTTGTGTATGGCGGAAGCAGATCATTAATTTTTAATTTTAACATTTTGTTATACACTTAAGCGAATTTCCTGCGCACTCGTGCTCTGCCAAAGTTATGGGCAATCGAATGAAAAATGCATTGATGTGTAAGTTCTTCCCCACACACAGATACAGACATATACATAGACAAAGACAAAGGGAAAGACAGAAGGTAAAACACATGTAAGTTGTGGCCATTATCCACAGACAACGGCAGAGGGCAGCTCGAAATTTGTTAATTATGATGCTGAAATGCAATTAAACGACCACAAAAGCCAATTCCAGCTGGAATGTATCGACATTTGTCGCCATCAGTTGCACTCGAGCACAAATCTAAGGACAGCTCAGGTCACACTCCTAGGTTCCTAGGTCGCTCAGGTCGTTGGCAGTGGGGCGGATGAACGGGTCTTTAACCAGGTTAACACAGCGCTAAGCAGCAGCTGCCACACTTCAAACACAGTGGGAGAGGGGGACAAAGAGAGAGAGAGAGAGAGAGAGAGAGAGAGAGAGAGGTCACAAGTCGTGTTCACGTCGCAACCTCAGTGCACTTGAGGCGCCATCGTTCAGCGTCCTGCCAGCATCGCAGCGTTGCATACAAATTGCTCTCATACACACAGGCATCAACACCCACACAGACAAGCACACACACACACACACACAGGTGAGCGCACAGAGAGTTAAGTGTACACTGGGAGAAAAAAAAAGATTAATTCAGATGGAATTTATGACAATTAGTTTAGATTAGATATATTTAATTTTAATCAATTCTAAATTGTTTAAACAAAGTACAAATAATTCACAATTAAATAATACAAAAATTTAAGTATTACAAAATAAATAAAGACAATGAAAATAAATTAAAGATTACGAAATAAATTGATGAAGAAACTAACAGAGCAACAAATAAATAAAAATAAATAAACAATTTAATAATACAAAATATAACAGTCGTCAAAATTATACAACGAAACTTAAAACTAAAAATTTAAATTGAAATATAGAAATTAATAATATAAATCTATAAATATATACATGGTCGAAATAAATAAAATCTTAACAAAATACAAACTTAAACGATGCGTAATTATTTAAAAAATATCTAAAATATAAACCACATGTATACCAAATTTATTTAAAATTTAAACCAAATTTATATAAAATTTATACCAAATGAATATTCAAACTCGATTTAGTTTGAATAATTCAACATTATAAATTCAACACAATCTACAATTTATCCAAATAATCTTTATGTTTTCAACACTGTGCTTGGAATAACTTAAGATCTTTTCAGACCAGAATAAAAATATTTTTGAATTGTTTCCATTTTAATAAAATTTGGTTGAATATTGTGCTTTATTTTTGAATTCATCAAAATAACCATTTATTGAAATTATTTACAATCTATTTACTTTTTTCTAACATTTTTCTCAGCGTACAGTCATCTTTTAGCCGTGCAACAGTGCAACAGTGCAACACGTGCAACGCTTTGAAATGTAAAATGGACATGGCTTAATTCGGAATTCCCTGCACTCGGAGGCAGGCAGCTTGATTTTATGCAGCTCAGGCAGCATAATAGCTCATTATGTTTTGCCCAAACACAAAATTCATTAGCTAAAAGTGGCAAAGAGCATCTAGAAGCGTTGTCTTCGTTACCTTTCGTCTGCTTTTCAATCGATACGCTAATTGATTGCCTCAATTGCCGCAATTGATTTGGTCTAATTGATAGCCACAACGTGCCAAAGTCAAGGCACACAAAACATAAAACAGAAAAGAAATCCAATAAACTAATTTGCGGCTACTTTAAAATAGATATACAGCGTGAAAAACCATAAGATTTTCCGCTCAGGTGTTTGGGAGCGGAGCCCACCTCAACCTCAGCATCATTTAATGTCTCATATCGAGCGCATCAATAATAAGCGTAAATTAATTAAGCAATATTTATCTGTAGCTGTGTTTAAATAGATCAAGATACTTATATACTATATTAAACGTAGCGATTCACAATGACGTCGCTCTTAAGTTTCACAGACCAAAATCTTTTCACTTTTGCTTTAAAATATATACTGTAATTTGAATACGCTTTCCGGCAGTTATTTCATTCTAGAATGATAAAATAAAAGCCCAAAAAGAAATATGTATTTAATAAATCTAGACTGCAAAAGGTTGATAATATAAACAGTTTTCGGCTAAAGCTAAGACTGAAAATTAAGAAAAATTCGAACTAGTTCAATTTATAGTGCAAAAAATATTAAAAAAAAATAATAGAAAATGAAATTTGTCCTGAATGTCGCAAAACATTAGAATCAATAGATAAATTGACAAATGTTCGTCCTACGCGGAGAAATTATGTATATTGAGAAAATTTCAAATTAATTATTAATAATCTACATTTTTTGCGTTATTTAGTAACTGAATTAAGTTAATTTGTAATTAATATAATATGCAGAAAAGTTGAAATGTTTAAAACCATTTTCTTTGTTTTTTATTTTTACAATAAATCTTTGTTCATTAGTTCAAGCAAAATGGAATTGTTTATTTGAAGTTAAATTTTAAATTTTGAAAGTATTTATTTAATTGAAATATTTTAAATAGGTAGAGTATTCTATCCGAGAGACACTTTTGAGCTTTGTAAATTGATTGAATCAAAAAAAAATTGTTTATTTTATACTTAAATGAAATTAATTAAAATTAAATTCAATAAATAATGGCTCTATACTCGCCCTATATAATTCAGATAGGGTGTTTGTTTATTCGAGGTGCTTGGTGGCATCTGCGGGTATTTTAGTGTTGTTTTATTTCTTGTGGTTTATTTTTGGGTGCGAGGAAGCGAAGTGCATATCTTGGCCACGCTCCAAACGACCCACGCTAATATAAAAGAAATGCCGCATTGAGAATGTTATATTGTCTGTGCATCGGATATTAAAAACCCATTTTTTATGAGCGCCAAGTGGTCAAGTTTACAAATAACGGCAGCCCAACTAAACAACAATTCCAAATAACATTTATTCTAATAAAAACAAAGTGTGTATAGATATATGGACAGATAGATATATAGATAAATATATCTGTTTTTGTGTGCATTTATTTTCATGTCTTTCTGTCAACTATATTATTTTTTTGTTTTTTCTTTTCTTAAAGCTTACAAATGGCAAACTAGCAAATGGCCAACGGGCGCCTCTTTATTAAACATGAAACAAATATATATATAGGGGGCAATTTATATAGATGTCGCATAAATCTTGAGTGGGATTAAACGATAACTGAACGCTTAAATGTGGCAAATTGCACAGTGGGCCGACCATTCACAAATCGTTTCTATAATTATGAAAGCAAAAATCTTCATCGAGCAGCATCCTCTGTAAATATTATTCAAACTTGTTTCCGTTTGTATATGGCTAAGAAATGGCATACACATGTAGGTGTCTGATAAAACATATGATTTATGTTCGAAATCCAAATGTTATTTACGCTTCTCATTCCATACACGTGTAAATTCTAAATGAATTCCAACATCAGCCGTTTGCTTTGACAGCCAAGTCAGTAGTTTAATCTGCCACTCAAATTTTATGGTTTTTCTTTGCCTTTTTATTGTGAAATATTTGCCTAATGCCCTGAATCTTTTACGTTTTTCTGCAATTTCGTTAATGGCAGCTCTTTATTTTATTATTCTTTTAAATCGTAAATATTAAGTGTTTGCTGAGCACAAATTTTTAAAGCAAAGGAAATTTTTCACTTGCTTCAGGTTTAGTTTAAAAAGAATTCAGTTACAGATTGAAATCGAAATTGAAATTTTATTTTAAGCTGATTTTCAGCAAGATTTGTTGAAATTAATTTACAGATAGAAGTGTTTGGCCTGACTGATTGATTGACTGTTAAACAAATGTAAGTTAAAAAGATTTCAAATTAAAATCAGTATCAAATTATTTCAGATTTTTTTCAAAGCTCTCGATAGATATTAAATAATAAAATTTGCTGCATTGATGATGTGTTATCCTTCAAAAAATATTAAAATAAAAATTTCTGTTAAATTTATCCTAAGCCTCGCATCAGAAACTCTACTTTCAAGTATCCACAATTAATCCAGCTAAATAGCTTGTATGCCAACTAAAATCCCATAACTAGTTTCCCATAATTTTTGTCATTAGATTCAATTAATAAATCTGTGCACAATTCCGCACTAAACACGAAATGCGTAATAAAAAGCAACACATTCGGCTGAGATGCAGCCAGGGAAATGCCAAAAGCTGCTGATGGAAAGCTGACACATTAATTTCTTAAGAAAAGTCGGTGGAAATATGAATTATATGCTCTAATGGCTGGCAAAGGCCGAAGACAGCACGAGGAGTCAAGTTGTTGTTGTTGTTGTTGTTGGTAGCATAAATTCATAATTTTTCATTAGCTGAGAGGAGGGTGGAGAGGAGGGAGGAGCGAGGAGACAAGGCGTGGGCCATTAAAACGTCGCCAACTATTGACTTATGGCCAACAAGAGGCAACAAAGCGTCTAATTATAAGCAACGACGATGTCCAGCAAAGGCAGCAGGAGAGGGGGCAGACGGGGGGTGTGGCAGTGGGAGAAGAACTTACAAAGCACAAAACATGAAAATGAAATAAAACGTAAATATTATTTTTAGCTTCAAGAAAACGCAGAGAGCCAAAAACTTTTCCACGCAGGCATAAAATGTTCTTTGGTATCTGCTTCGTTTGCGGAAATACACAAGTATCTATGAGATACATGTAATAGCTTGTCTATGTATCTGTATATGTAGCTGATTCTAATGAACACGCGTCGTATGCGTAATGGATACAAATTGAAACTTTAGCCCGTGTTCATTTGCCAACTAATTGAATACAATCGGAATTCATTTGTTTAACTTTTGGCATTGCTGCAAAATTGTAGCGCAAATATTTGCAATTCAATTGCAACTGAATATCAAATCAAATAAAATCAAATAAATTTTAAAACCTCCCAAATGCCATGCCAAAATATGCAGCAAATTCGAGCATCCCAAACAGAACAGTCCGCTGACAATCCGACAGAACACAATACAACACAATACATCATGACAACAAACAATAATTTATTTGTACTCTTGTGCAAATGTTTAGCATTTCAAGTTGTTCGCTGCTTTTTTTTGGGCAAACGGTTTTTTTTAGAGAAAAAGGGTCAATGCGGTATGTGCAACAGGCAGACGAAACAACTAAATAAAGACCGTAAAGAAAATAGTTTTTAAAATACAGATTTTCAACCAAAATGTATTTGTAAATTTATATAATCAAAAATTAAAAGATGTTTGTTTTCGGAAATATGGAAAATTTTATGTATCAAACAATTAATAAATTTATATTTATAACTAACAAAAAATGTTTGTATAATTATATAATAAATAAAAAAAATATTTAAAACATATAAACAAAATTCACTTACACCGTAGTTCATGCTAAAGCAACTATTTATGCCGTTATGCCCTTTAACTTACCTAAAACGAAACAATGGGAAAAAAACATAAATTAACATGTAAAATTCAAGCATCAAATATGTAGTACAACGTGCTTAAAAAGCTCTAAATTGTATTTATATATATATATTTTTTTTTTTTGACTTGATTTCGTTTACGTAGAATTCTATGAACATGTAAATAAACAATTCGACTCAAATATTTTATGATATGCCAGAACAAACAATACATGAATCGAAAATACACAGAATGAGATTAGAAAACGAAATACAGTAAATGTTGTAGTTAAACTCAAAACAACATGCGGCCAGAAATAATTATATTAATTTGTAATACAAAGCAAACAGTTAATAAATAAAATAAGTAAAAATTTAAAGATACTACAAACAGTTAATAAAAATTAGAATAACTGAATAATAAAATTAATATGAATTTGAAAGTGTTAAAGTGAGAATTATAGAAGATTAAAGGTGTTCAAATTCAAAATTAAAAATATTTTAAATGAATTGAAATAAGTATAAAGAGTGTTTATGAAAATAATTTTTGTTTTAATCTGAGAACATGCATAAAAAGTAAATAAACATTTAATAAACTATATTATATTTAAAGCAAATTTATGAAAATAACAATTGAAATTGCTAAATTTTTCATAACAATGAGCATTTTAAATAAATCTATAAATTTACGCGGTATACTTGACTTGAATCAAAGTTCTGCTAAACAATTCTAACTAAGCGTTATAAAATGATATAATATTGTGCCAAAATTCGAATAAAATTGTACTCTATATAAGCCTAGGTAATGCGGAGTCATCGTCTAACATTTGATATATGTATGTTGCAATTAGTTTGCAACAATAAACAAATTATTTGCCCTGCCCAAACAGCATTTAATATATGCTAAAACCTTTTGCTAAACTATGAATCATAATGCATAATGCAATATCAAACAATTTATTAACGCCGATCATCCGCCCTTCCCCTGCCCCTGCCCCTTGCCCCTAGACAAACAAAGTATTTGAGCCGTTTAATGGTGTGTGAAAAATTAAAATTTCATACACCCGGAGACACACGAATCCAGCATTATTTGTGGCATAATATGTGTGCAAATTGTTTGTAACGTGGTAAATAATCGTTGGCTGTGATTCCCATTGTTGTTGTTGCTGTTGTTGTTGCTGTTGTTGCTATTGCTGTTGTTGTTGTTGTTGTTGTTGTTGTTGCCATGACGGTATCGTCGCTAATAAACCGCTTATCTAATTTGTTCTAACGTTGCTGCTATTTACCTATTGTGGGCCGACAAACAAAAAGCAAACACAAAAGCTTTAGAAAGCCCACTCACACGCAAACATCAACAGTCACACACACACACACACACCTACATATACGCACACACACACACACACACACACACAACGCTGGTTATCTAAAATCGTTTTATAGCATGTTAAAAATCTCTGTAAATTATTATTGATTTTTTACGGCTGCCGCGCGGCCATTCAACAATCTAATGAGCACAAAATCTGAATTAAAACAACAACAAAAACAACAAAAACTAACATAGAAAACAGGGTATCAAAAAGCCTACTGAAAATGCACGTTATTAGTTAAATTGATAAAAATTTATGACATTTTGCCGTAGCGTGAACAATGTGTAACATTCTGAAACGCTCTTCAAGTGGGCTGACATATACCCTTACAATAAAATAGGGTGTGCCTAATATGCATATTAAGATGCTCATAGACATAAGAACATTTAACAAATCATTTAGTTTATTTAAAATAAAATATTAATATAAAATAGTATATCAAAAATAAATTGAATAATATGTTTAGAAATATAATTATTTATTTATTTAGATATGTTATCCTAATGCTACAAGTATAAAACTTATAAATTATTGCATTAGTCACTATAAAAATAAAAAACAAAATTAAATTAGAAAGATTTGAATTTAAATTTAAATTAATATACATTAAATTGGGTTTATGTTTCAATTTATTACAAAAATTATCTATACAATATATTAAATATATTACAAACTAAATATATTTAAAAAATGTTTAAAGATGATAAACAATGTTTTTTTATAATTTTATGCTGATTAAATTTAAATAAATTTCTTTATATTCTCAAAACTGTATAGCAAAAAATATTTATTTTTCTAGAAATACATTCGTTTTAAATTCGCTGTTTTATTCAAACATTTATAACTTTAAATATTTGTATATTTTAATATCTGCTCAATTAAAGCAAAGACTAAAGAATATCTGTAGTACTCTGGTTTTTCATCTAAGTTATCTGGATATATATGAAATTTATAGGGTATATTTTAGTCACGCACGCTGTACAATTGCCTGTTTGCACTTGTACTTGTGCTTATGCTCAACTTTTGAAATCAACTGATGTCATCGGATCTTGGTTATGGTAGTTGGACAGGCGACAGTCGAGAGTCGCCAGTCGAGAGTTCATTGTCTGCCTAAGAGCGGCAAACACTTCAAGTAGCAGCAACAAAAACAACAACAAAAGCAACATGAACAACAAGAAGAACAAGAGAACTGTGCACTCTGTTGGCTTTTTTAAAATTTGTTTATCTTTTGCACGCTTTGCTAAATCTTTTGCGCCTATTTAACACAAGTTTTGCATATTTGATTTACATGGCAATTACCACGCGCCCTAAGGAGCGTTGACACCCGGCCGTCACACTGAGAGAAACAAAAGGCAAAAAGCCCGTATCGCGATCAGTTTGAATGCCAAAATAGACGGGCTTAAACAATGCAAATGACAAGTATCTGCAGATCAGCAGACAGACAGCAGATACTTAGACATTTATAAGTAATATATGAGTATATAGATACATTTGTATCTGCATCTGTATCTGAAAGTGTAAGTGTAGAACAAAAGGGCCAAAAACTGTCGAGCATTTGATGTGATTTGATGGGGCTTCGCTTTTGGCAATATGCCCAAGAGCCAAGCAGACTCGATGTCATTTTATGCGAATGAAATCCAAATTAGAAATATTTACACACCGAAAAGATACGGCGAAAAGAGAACAAAAAAGCGCAAATACCGTTGCGCCAGAAATTTGAGTTATTTTGCGAAACATGTGTTGGCTGTAGATGCGCTTCATGTTTGGCAATCCGTCAGATACGCGTGCTGCTAATGCTAATGCTAATGCGAATGCTGCTGCTGCTGCTGCTGCTGCTGCTGCTGCTGCTGCTGCTGCTGCTGCTGCTGCTGCTGCTGCTGCTGCTGCTGCCTGTTGCTGCTACCAACCGCTGTCGTTATTTGCCAAATGATTTTTATCTTTTAAACAAGTCATAAACAGCGAATCCACAACTTTTATTCAAACCACCAAGGCAGTCCGACCAAAAGAGCATTTTTAGTGCTTGTCTATTTGATATATTTTCAAAATTTAAATTAAATTTAATTCAATTCAAAAAAATTGAACAAAATGCATGGCACTTTGCCACAATGCGCTGACATTAAATGGGATATCTAAATCCAACGATATCAAGCTGTCAAATAGATTTTATATTCATATCAAGTAACTAGCCATAAAATCAATTAAAATTAAATTTAAATTTAAACGATTTTCATAAAGAAATAATTGCAATAAAATAAAACTATCTACAGAATATAAGAAATATCTCAAGATTAGAAAAACTATCTCAAATAAATAAAATAAATCGTAGGAATGTAAAAATATATTTCAAGTACATAAAAAATATCTCAAAACGAAAACGAAAATCTTCTGAATGTAAAAAAATTGTAAGAACATAGAAAATATTTTTATATTGTATACAAAATATCTTAAGAATATAGAAAAAAGGAGTAAATATTTAAGGAATATAATAAAATCTAAAGAATATAAAAAATTCCTAAATATTATACATAAAATATCTAAAGGACATAAAGCATATCTAAAGAAAATAAAAAAATCTATACAATATAAATACAATTCAAAGAATATAAATAAATCAAGCATATATAAAAATTATTCTAAAAAAATTATGAACAAATTCTTTAAAATGTAAAAATATTGTAAAAATACGCAAAATATTAAAAGAACATACAAATAAATTTAATATTAAGTAAGATATTTAAAGAAATTCAACATAAAATGTAAATAAGTTATAAAATACCTGAATATATTTTTTCAAAATATTCTAAGCCTTAAATAAATTTGTAAAATTTTGGAGAATTGAGTTTTTATTGTTTACAGTCTTTATTTTTGTAGCCGGCAGAATGTGGAATTCCTCGAGTGTCAACAGGTTAAGTTCGACACATAGAGATATAGACAGTATCATTTGGCTGAGTAGCCCAGATCATAAGTAGACTGCAAAACAAACACGGCATGTTGCATATTTGCAATGCTAGAGTGCACAGTGAAATTTCTTGGATTCCCAGCACACTTGCCACTTGCCACATGCCACATGCTGCATGCCGCATGCCGCATGCCGCATGGCCGAAGAAAAGAAGAGCTGCAACAATCAGAGCCAGAGACTTGACCAAAATGCAGTGCATTATGCAGAAAGGCAAACTTTAACTTAATTTAAGAGTGCCACTGAGTGGGGCAGAGTCGAAATCAGTGGAACGAGACCAGGGTTTGGAGGCAGCAACAAATGCCAGGCAGTTGCAGCAACTGAGGAACGAAGAATGAAGAATGCACAAGGAAATGCTCAGCACGCAGGCAAGTGGTGGAAATCCTCGGAAAATCCATGCGGCGACGGCCGCCAAAGACAAATGTGGGTCGCAAGCGCAAAGTGCAACAACTGGCAAGGCGCAAACACACACATGCACAGCGGGGGGAAGTTGTGGCATGCAGCATGCAGCATGGGGCATGCGGCATGAGGCATGGACAGATGGCGAAAAGATGCAACTGGGAGATATGATGCTGGGTGTATGCACCCCACAGACACGCGTCGCAACATCGACAACAAACAAGAAAAACAAAAGAGGAAAACAAGAAAACTAAACTACACTCAGAAAAACCCGATTATTTATTTTATTCAATTAGATAAAACATTAAATATTAAATTCAGAAAGAATTAATTAAATACACTTTTAAAAGAAATAAGTTTACTGAAATAATGATATAAGAAAAATCGATAAAAATCGAATTCTTAATGCAAGTACGAAACATCGGTATTTTTTCTCAGTGTAGTTGCTTTTTTGCATTCACTGTTTGTTTTCTCTGCTTTATTTTGCCACAGCTTTTTCTTGTTGTTTTTGGCACTATTTGGCTGGAAGATAGCTTCAAGTAGCTGCTCCCCATTCCCCTCTCCCCTCTCCACTCAAGCTCCCCTTCTTGCCCCTTGTCGACGTTTCCAACAAGTTGGCTTCGGCTTAAGTGAAATTTAATGATATTTTTATTTGGCAGCGAGGGAAACTTGGACAGGCAACAGGTGGCACTGGGCAATTTTCGTTTCGCGCTTCCTGCTCTGCTAATTTGCTAAATTGAAGTTCTAATTTTATTGTGCTCCAGCAAACAAATTGCAACTGTTGTCTACATTTGGACATTTATTTATCTCTCAGCTAGCCAGGGCAAATAAAAAGAGAGCAAGAACTACGCAGGGCATCGTTTTAGAGAAGAAATATATTAAGATCAGATTGAACAGATAAACAGATAAAGGCAATCGCAAGGTTCTGTAACCAAAAAAAATATATATTCAAAAATTATTTAAACAAAAAAATTATTAAAGAAAATAAAATAAAATATTGTAAAGATATTTTTACTGAAATATAAATTGCTCGGTATAAAATAAACAATTTTCCTATACTGTCTTCATATATTTAGCGATCAATATACAGTAGAATCCGGTTATAGCGACATTCAAGGGACCGACGATTTCACGTCGTTATATCCGGAAGACAAAATCCATGATTTTGTTTCTTTTTCGTATTGAAAAAACACAAATTCCATGATTTTGTTTGCTTCTTTTAGCATTGTTAAATAAATCAAATTTTCCTCTTTAAAGTTTTTTTTTGTTCGGCACGTCGCAATATCCGGTTTAATTGTGAGAAATCTCGTCGTTATAAGCGGTTTGTCGCTAAAAGCTGAGACGTTATAAGCGGAGGCCGTTTCATATAAGTTTGTATGGGGACCAATCAAACCATCGAGTTTTCGTCGCAATAACCGGTCGGACGCTATAAGCGGCGTCGTTATAACCGGATTCTACTGTAATTATGATTTGTTGCAAATATAATTTAAACATTAAAACAAATTGAAACGAACTTAAATCGCCTATAGAGCAGGCAATAATTTTAAATGTCACTTGTCAGATATATTTATAAATTTGCATATTTGTAGATAGAAATGTACAGCTGAGTGTGTCTACTAAGTAAATTGCAGATATTCATTATATTTGCGCGGGCGTTTTGCTAATGACTTGTACTAGAGACTAAAATGGATGCGCCATGAATATCTAATATGCTATATACTAAAGATAGTCGCAGTTGAAGATGGTTGAACAAATGCTCAGAATTCAAGCGACAGCCGAAGCACAAACTGAGCTGAAACTGTTGGAATTTTTGGACATTTTTCAGAGCTCTACATACATCATAATATATATGTTATGTTTAATGTGCAAATGCACTTAACTGCTGCTCACTCTACGACTTTCTCCGTCCTCCTCTTTCATCGTTCTCTCTCTCTCTCTCTAAATGAGTCTTTAGTTGGTCATTGAGCGCATGAAAAGCCAACATCAAATTGTGTCATAGTCTCAAATTTGTTGGGAATGGCACTCGAGAGCGACTGGGAGTACTTGAAACTCTTGAAATTTATGCACATTATGTATATGTTATGTTTATACATCTTTAGTTTATGCACATGTCGACTGACGAGCTGAAATGAGACTCGCGTGGGACTCTTCTCTGCTCTTCAAATCCCTCCCTAAAAAATACAGCTGACCTGTCATTCTCAAAGCCCAAGCAACAAGCTTATTTATCTAAGCTTTTGTGCTGTTATTGTTATTGTTATTGTTCAGTTCAGTTCAGTTCAGTTTAGCTTTTGAGTTCTTGAGTTCTATTTTTTCACTGGCGTCAGTTTTCGCAAGAAATCAACAAACAAACGAACAAACTGCAACAACAAATTCATTTAAGGCAAAGCGGCGAAAAAAGTAAATAAATAATTATATTGTTTGGCTTCACTTTATTTTTATTTCGAATCGCAAGCGAAACGCTCGTAATGTGAGCAAATGAAATCAAAACAAACCAAGGTGCCTCCCTCTCGCTCTTCCAATTCATAGAAATTGTAAATGAAAGCGAAAATTGCAGTAAAATTTATTCGTATACTATATTTCAGTTTGCTTAGTCAGCTAAACAAAGCTGACTTTGTATTAGAAATCGAATAGGAAATTTGTAGTTCTTGCTAAGAAGTTTTGAGTTTCATTTACTAAAATGGTGATTTTTGTGCAGCATTTTATCTGCTAGCTTTTGATTTGGAAAATTCTTTAAAAAAAACATTCCATGAGTTTATCCGATATTTATATAGGTGCATTATTTAAGCGTTTTTTTACGATTTTTAAACGTTAAAATTGATGGCGAATTTACTATTATAACACAGCATTCTGATATAGATTTTGTGAAGCAATATTTCTAGGAAATTTAACTTAATAAATTCTAGAAATATTCCAAAACATTTATTACTTTATATATGTGCAGCAATATTTAGAACTTTTTTGACGGCACAACATAGAGCTGACTATTTTACCATATACGTAGCTTTCTGATATAGATTTTGTGCAGAGTTTTTCTACGAGTTTTTGACTTCAAACAATTTTTAAACAAATATTTGCTAAAGTGTGAATCTCTTGTTCGTAAATTTTCATCTTTCATCATCCGTAAATCATTCCATTCGATAGGTTAACAGCAAAGTTAATTAATAAAACACAGCTTTCTGATATAGATTTTCTAATCAAATATTCTACGAGTTTTTGACTTAAAAAAAATTTTTTTAAAATTCCACAACAATGTTTTATTTGCGTATTAATCTAATATTCGTATATGTGAAATGTTTAGGCGTCTTTTGAGATACAAATCGTTAAAATCGATCATCAGACAACAGAGAATTAAATATTTTATTATAGCCTACAGATATCGAATACTGACTAACTGACTAAAACTACTCAAAACAGATCTTCTCCATTACGAAAACTAGTCAAAATATAATAATTCTTGCTCATATTCCTTCTCAACAGATATGCTAAAAATATTAAAGTTTTAATTCTTGTAATTCATACCACAAACTTTGCTCTTTACTTGTGTTACCAACACTTCTTGCCACTTCTTCTTAGCCACAATGTGACTCAACCGAGAAAACCCCAGTGAAATAGTCAATTACAAATGCATTGCGTTGGTTATCAACTGCAATTGCGAGTGCAATTGCCAACAGCTGTTGCCAGTAATACTAGATATACCAGATATACTGTAGATACTATATATTCTGGTAATTGCGCGCCAAACTTTGCGCCCTTCCTTTTTGGCCATAATCATAATAATAACGCTGAAGTTGATGTGCGTGTCTGCGTTGTGCTTAGCAAGTTTAAACACTGCTTGGCTTTCGGCAAGAGGGGATGGGGATAGCGAAAGGGACAGGGAAGGGAAAGGGGAAGAGAAAGGGGAGCAAGTGAAGCTAAAGAGACACGCTAACCGAATTCTATTTAGCATGCAAGGACGGTGCCAACTGCTGCTGGGGATATGCAAAGAAATCAGACAGAAGCAGCAAGGTACAACAGTCGAGAGCGCTCGAATTATCCGCATATCTATTGTATTATACTTGTATTAAATTAAATACAGTTTAAGAAAATTAAAAAGGGATTTTTGCATAATAAAATAAAAATTATCTAAAGAAATAAACAACGTAAAATAGAAGACGAAAATAAGAATATTCTTAAATATAGGATAAAAATAAAAAAAAAACAAATAAACTTAACTTAAAAAATAAATTAAAAAATAATTTTCTTAAAATAACCTCCACATAATATAATAATAATAAAATATCAATATCTGTTTTTAGGCATATAAAATATATATAAGATTTCTTTATATTTATTTGCTTATAATATTTAAACCGATTTTCTGAAATAAGTTGTTTTTATAAAAAATGAATCTACTACAAAATAAAAACTTATTTTCAGAATTACGTTTTTTTTATCAAAAAAATTAGCTTTACCAAATAAATAATATCTATTTAAAAAACAAACTAAACTTTTGTTTGCGTTTAAAATGGCTATTAATTGTTTTTAAAAGATACATTGATGGAAAGCTAAATGATGTTCTTTTAAGTGTATTCAACTAATCGACATTACAGGGTATCAAAAGGCCAAACAAGGGGCAACGTTCTGAGGCACTTTGCAGTGGCCAAGACAATGCCAAAGTCAGGCAGAGCGGGTCTTAAATAAAGAATTTCATAAATGCCTGCACAGACAGCAGAGCAGTGAGAAGGTGAGAGGGGAAGGAGAGGGTGGGGAAGGGGCTGGAGGTGACTTATTGTCAAAGTCAAATGCATGAATGAATTTATGGCGCATATATAAATGAGCTGAATGTGTGTGTGATATGCAGGGGGAGGGGGGAAAGCAACTGTTGCTAAATATATTTAAGATACATGTGTATCTGTGTGTGTGTGTGTTTTGTATCTGTGTTTACAGTGGCTAGAAGTGAAGTTGGCTGCGATTACTCACCCACTTTAAAGGAGCCCACACATGTGGAGAGCCTGCTTTGGTTTGCTGGCGTCGTTCGCGTTCCTTTCTTAAATGTTTCGGGTTTTATTTTGCTTTTATTTGATAGTTGTCGCGATAAGAAATCAAAAAAATAAAACTAAAACTAAAAGCAACGAGAAACTCAAAAGGCTAAAACAGAAACACACTTGGAAAACTTGTTTCAAAATCTATCAAGTATCGAAACTGAAACAATTCCTCTACAATAGCATGAATATATATTCCAATTAGATATATATATAGATATATCGGGTATAGACAAGTGGCAAATATTTATAGAGGCTTATGACACAATAAAAACAATTTTAATTTCACTTTAGACAAAACCAAAATTTAATTTGGCCAAGGGGAATTCCTGCATCGGATTTGAACTTATTTGATTTTTCGATATTTTCGATTTGGATATGAATTAATATATATTTTTATATATATAGATATATATATATGTATTTTATGCGCTGTTTGTTGACTTGCACACGACACACGAACTGGTTGAGGGGGGCGGGGCGGGCGTTGGCGCCTGTAAGAATCGAAAGAGAACAAAACAATTTCGATATAAGACAGCAAGTCGTTAAAGTTTATCAACTATATCAATAATATCGAAAGTGGATAGGGAGAGAGATAGAGAAATAGAGAGAGAGAGAGAGACAGAGAGAGAGAAAGAGAGAGAGAGGGAGAGTTGGAAAAAGAGAGAGAGGCAAGCAATAGCGCAGTTTTGATAGAGAGAGAGAAAGAGAATAGTTGGAAAGTGATAGAGGAAGTTTAAAGAAAGACTTGCAAATTGTTATAAATATTAGCTTTAATGGAAAGATATATATTTAAATAAATTCTATATATACTATATATATTTATATATAGGAATTATCTGAAAAATGCATTTTCAACAAGTAGAGGAAAAAATGTGTGAAAGCAACAGATTTGTACAAAAAGAAAAACGTTTTCAGTTCGAGAGTGTGTCAGTAAATATTATGATATAGTATATATACAGATATATATATTTTTTGTTTTTTTTTTTTATATATATATTCATGTGTGTGTGTGTGGGCGATTGCACATTTAGCGCGTGGAGCAGAGAGGTGGTTATAAAGATAGATACAATATATAATGCTGTTTTTTTATTGTGAAAATGAAAATGACATAAAAATTGTTTAGGAAACATACGAAAATAACAAACAGAGATATAGTAGATATTGTTCCGTATGCATGAGATATGGATAGTGGGCAGCAAGAGTTAGACAGACAGACCGACAGACAGACAGAAGGAAAGAGGGAAAAGAGACAGACAATGCAGACAGCAAGTGTCGACAAAAAATATAAAAAATTGAGGGAAATAAAATAAAAATTTCACAGCACAACAAGCGCATAAAATAGAATAAATATATAGATATATACATATATATGCCATATACTTATGTACTAAATTATAAATATTTTTTTTCTCTTTTTTCTGTTTTTTTTTTTTTTTTGTATTTTGTTTTATTGTTGTTGAAACGAAACGTTTCGATTTTTATTTCGTTTATTTATGCAGTTTATTTGTTTGATCATCGCTTTTAATTTAGTGGTCGTGTGGTTTACAGTTCAATGCATAAACAAAACAACAGCATGAGGGAAAACAGTGTAATTTAAATAGATAAACAGAGAGTAAACAATATTCAATAGCAGTTACAAATAATGGCAGCCATTGCACTCCATAAAATGGTAGTAAAAGGCCGTGGAAGCAGAGATACATATTCAGTTATTATAAAGGTATATTGAAATATTAATTGGTTGGTAAAAGGCAGTTGAAGTTGAGTTGTTATGGGTGTATAAATAGTTGTTATTATTGGGTATATTTAGTTATTAATTAGGCTAATTTACAGCTTAAATTCATTAAATATGCATGCCTGTTGAGTGCTTAATGAGAGCTTAATGCTTATGCTTAATTTATTAAAAATTAATTAATAAAAATTTTATTATTAACTTTATGGCGAATTTGTGATTTTATGATTATTTATATTTATGAAGAAACTATTTTTCTATCATATTATAAGTAACAACCATGCCGAATTAACCCTTAATAAAATTTTTAACAGTTTAGTGACTAAATCTTCCATCAAGATTATTTCAAAGTAAATTATGCGTAAATTAAAATTATTTAACATATTGTAGAAGAATATTTTCTCAGCCTGAAGCCATCACAATATGTTAACTATTGTAGGTCAACCCTCAGATAATATCTTACATAAATACACACTTATAACCAGAGCATAATTTGTGTACAACTATAAAATCTGGGTCTGAGACAACTTCGGCTTCGAGTCAAATCTCACGCTCTCTTGACACCCCTTTGGCTGACAGATGCCCCTCCGAGGAAAACCGACAAATGCCACCCTAATTATGCATCCATAACAAACGCTTAAGATGGAAACATCCCCTGGCAGGGCAAACTTGAACTTATGCGATGTTCACAAAAGTAAAAAATCAAGAAAGCAAAACAAATGTGATGACAGCGAATGCAATATGCCCTAAAGTTATATAAAGTATTTCAAAAATATAATTCTTACATTAAAATTTTCAAAATAAAGGTGTAAAAGAACTTATTGAAGAAGTTTGTTATGGAATATTGAAGAAAATAGATATAGTCTAAATTCAGATACATTAATTTAATGAATTTCTATTAATTTAAACAGTAATAAAACGTAAGAAACGCAATTTTAGATTTAATTTAATGTTTTAGATGATGAATTCAAATTTTTGATTTTTTAGAAAATAATTCAAAATTTATTTGTTTTGAATTAAATTTAGTTTTTCAATTTAATTTTATTTCATAATTTGAATTTTCTCTGTTGATTGGATATTAAATAATAAATTTGTAGAAATTAAAAGAAGCTCATAAGATTTTTAGTTTAATCAAATGCTAAATTAAATCTGTAGCTAATATACCCCAAAAGTCAGAGTATCAACAAAGGTATTACATATAGTAAACGCATTTCCAAACAGCTGTCGCCTCGCATTCTTATCAATCAAAGGCGTTTCATGTGGTATTTTGAAAGCGAGAGGGGCTTAAGTTTGACATTTACGTGCGCCGTGATACGGAAGGCATAAAATAGATACCGATAAACACCGATAAACACCGATACGTATAGGTAGACCAGAAGTCCATCAAATGTCTGGCCAAAATATCAGAATGTGTTTATGATTTGTGAATTTCTCTGGCCAGAAAATGTGCTCATAATATGACAGACCATCATCGTCATTACCATACAAACATTTTCATATTTCAACACCTATACACTATGTTCCCCTCCCTTTCCCATACCCCCCTTTGGGGCGATCGATCATGTCAAATATCAATAAATATTTATGCAGACAGATGCGCTGCGTGTGTTTATTTTTTGTACAATATTTTTTTTTGTTTTTTTTTTTTTGAGAATTGAACAGCGTGAGCTGATTAGCTTTTATCTTTAACGAGTGCGCGGCAATAAAAATAAATATAGAATTCTATGCGCGAGAATATAAATAATTTTAGAGCAGCTTTAATGGAAAAACTTATTGTAGCATGCAAATGGAGCATACATTCTCAGCTTTTCCAAATGTATCTGTGACACGTGAAAAATTTGCAAATGTATAAAACAAGTCATAAGGCCTTTAATATTTTAAACTATAACACTTTACGATTATTTGCATAGTATTAGCTTTGTTTATTTTTTCATTATTTATTTATTTATTTAATGGCGACAGTCGACAGAGAAAATTAATATTAAGCATGAATGTATAATAGTTAAAGTTATTTTAAAAAATATAGAAAAAGTTAAATTGAAAATAAAAAATATTAAATTCAATTCTAAAATACAATTTTATTTTTTCAAATATATTTGTTATAATTTTTTGAATACTTTTAGACTTAAATAAACTAATTTGAGCTTCGTCGATTTTTGTAATCTTTATTATAACACTCAAGAATAAACTAAAGTTATAAAAAGAATTATCTGATTTTCTATATTTCTGCTATGATAATCTGTCTAGAATTTTGAACAGCATAGAATATTTTCCATTCCTAACTAATTGTTGGATTGTTTTCAAATTTAAAGCAAAATGTTTCTGCCTAGTTTGTGTAAATGCTTCAATTGTTTTCATGTCGACAATTACGGTCTGAAGGTTCCTCTTTTTAGCTCCGGTTTTTTTTAATATTTTTTTTTTTTTTTTTTTGTACACTCTGCCGTGCCTATCATTAATTTTGATGGCCAAATACAAGGGCCAAAAACCGGTCTACAATGACTGAAAATAATAGCAGAAAAACACACGGCCTACGAAGAGCAATTTATTTCAGACATTAGAGCCAAGTCTAAACTACGTCTAACTACATGGAAAACAAAAACAAAAACACGCACAAAAAACTGAACAACATTAATCATATGGAAGTAGCAACAATCTTGGCGCCCCATAGCTACATATATCTATCTGTATCTGAGAGTTACGCATGTGCGTTAGTTGTTAGTTAATTTGTATCTCGGCGCTAATTAAGCGAAGCCAAAATCCACACAGAGTCTGAATTCCACTTCCCTGTGCGCAGTCGGACGCAACAGACTGTTGCCGGGCGACACTCGTAACGCATCGGAGCGCACTGAAGAAACTACACTCAAGATATATGTATATATGTACATATACATATAGACAAACACTCAGATCTACATATGTACATATGTACCGAAAATTTGTGCTCAAGGTCAAATTTCGAAACTGGGCATTCAACTTGATAATTTATTAAACGCGTTCGCGCTTAACTGGTGAAGGGTAAGTCTCTCCGTCTCTCTGTCTCTTTGTCTCTCTTTCTCGCTGTCTCTTTTTCTCTCTTTCTCACTGTCTCTGTCTATTTCTCTCTGTCAGTTTCTCTCGCTGGTCGCGCAAGCGTAAAGAACTAAGCACGATTGCCATTTGAAGACATCAAAAGCAATCAGAAGTTAGAAATAATTAAAAATTATAATAATAAATAAATAAAATAACAATAATAATATATAACAAAAATAAAGTATAATGAAAATAAAAAATAATAATAATATATATAACCAGTAAGGACGGAGCTACAGTCGAACGCAACCGACAAGAAAGGATTCTCTACTTTTTGGTTTCAATAATTAATAAAATTACTGCAAATGATTTTTTAGACCCTTTACTTTAAAAAAGTAAAAAGGGTTTATTAGTTTAGTGCAAAGAGGAAATGTGTGTAACACTCAGAAGGAGGCGTGGCAGACCCCATAAAGTATATATATTCTTTATCAGGACGACAAGACGAGTCGATATAGCCATGTCCGTCTGTCCGTCTGTCCGTCTGTCCGTCTGTCCGTCTGTCCGTCTGTCCGTCTGTCTGTCTGTCTGTCTGTCTGTCCGTCTGTATGAACACCTAGATCTCAGCAACTATAAGAGCTAGGTTCCCCTATTCAGTAAGCAGCACGAGTTTGTTTTAGATTTTGGATACCTCCCCCCCTTCCCCCGTAAACCGCAAAAAGCTGCTGTAGCCACAGTTTTAAAGCTATTGATTTGTAATTTGGGATTTAACTAGTTTACAACATTCTCTATCGACGCTGTAAATTTTGTTTCGATCGGATAAGAAACAGCGAACATATGCCACAGACAATTTGTCGCACTAGGCAGAGGGGGGTGGTGTGCCTTGCGTACGCGGGTAGCTTAGTGTGTGTGCCTCTTATTGTGTTTGTATGTACATATACTCAAAGTAAAGGGTCTTCTACGGTCGGTTACGTCCGACTGTAGCTTCCGTCCCACTGATCTGCCCCGTCCCTATATTTTTATTTTATTATTATAAATATTTTATTATTTATTTAATATTTATATATATTGTCTGTTGCACATCTTCGCTGTTCCATATATTATAAATATTTTATTATTTATTTAATATTTATATATATTGTCTGTTGCATATCTTTGCTGTTTCATATCCAATTGTAATTGAACTCATCGATAGAGAACCTACATAGGAGAGCATACCAAAAATGGTGTCTCTAGCACTTATAGTTTCTTGACAGACAGACGGACATTACTATATCGACACAGCTTGATCAAGAATATATATACTTTGTAGAGTCTGCCACGCCTTCTTTCGCATGTAATACAAATATTGTATTTGGACTAAGCTAAAAGACCCTTTTGTAAAAAAGCTGGTTCAAAAAGCACCAAAAACGACACCATTTTTAGCACAATTTCGCTCCTGGTGGCAACCCTGTAAGCGTGAATAACCAAATATGGAGCAAGCGTTTTGTGTGATGCGTTGATCTAAGCAAGATCGTTGAGCTGATAATTCATTGTAAAATAAAAAAGAAAAAAGTTCTGTTGAATTTAAGAAGCATCATAAATAAAATGTTAATGATTTGATTGCTCGTTGTTTATATACACTTTTTTATTGCCAGTATTGCGGTTGGCTCTTCAAATGCCCAAACTGGTAGCATTTTGCTTCGTGTACTTTCGAGCACTAATTGTAGATCCACTAATTGGAGTTCCTTCAACCTTCCCGCTGACTCAGCAACGAGTCGAACGTGTTTTCCCCCTCCCTCCTTTTACGCTCTTATCGCTAATTTCAATTAACGGCAAATACTGCAGTACCTGCCCCTGCCCCGCCCCTTGAAGCATGTAAATTGCGTTATCAACTCTATTGATAAGCGTAAAGAAATGATAAAAAATAAAAAAACTACACGCTCTAGCGTTTTAAAAGCCACAAAACAATATTAAATGAAATTGAAATTGTTGTGGTTTCATGTGCATTCGCTTTGTCTTATCAAACGGCAGCAAAGTAACTACGACAATTACAAATTCATTATTTTTTGTAATTATTGTTAAGTATTTAATTATTTTAATTACATAATCGCTCAATTTTGAGTCTAATTATTTTATAATTTAATAAAATTGCATGCCGATTTAGAGTTCTATTTGTTCGGCTATTTTTTAGATATTGATGTAATTTAATTTATGTAATTAATTTAATTAATTTATTTAATGTCGAAAAAAAATAATTTTAAATTATCCACACAATTAAATTCAAGAATTATATTAAATAAAAAGAAAAAATAAACTGGTCATAAAATATTATACTAAAATACAATTTAAAATCATACACAGAATTAAATTTAAGTATTAAATTAAAATTAAGTTGAAAGTAAATAAGAAGAAAAATATATTATAGATTAACAAAAATATGATCAAATTTATTTTGAGAATTTAAAATAGAAAAAAAAAATAATTTTATATTTGTTTATTTGTTCTTTTAATAATATTACTATTATAAATGAATATATTTATTAATGTGATGACGAACTTAATTTTTATGCAAGTTTCAGATTTATTTTAAAGCCACCCATAGATATTACAATAAATATCGATAGCACTACAAACATATCGATAACTGCTCCACACAAATGCATAATTTAAGCGAGAATTATGAATGACATTCAGTCTCAATCGGCATCTCGTGCCTAGTCATTGAGTGCAAACCATTTGGAGAATCGAGAGAAACTTGACGCTAATTTGATATTTAAATAGTATTTTAGTGTTATTCTCGCTATTGTCATCGCTCTGTGCATTCTGTTGCGTCCAAAGTTGAGCTCCAAGTCGCATATAACGGCATTAGTTGTGCGACGAGTCTGATGACGTAATTCATATTAATTTATTGTGACTGCGTAAAGCCAAATTCGGAACGAGTATATTGAAAAAATAAACGTTTTTTTACCATTAATGGATCTTTTTTGTTGATATTACTTTTATTTTGGGCAATAAGACTTTTAAAGCATGTTATCATTCGCATTACGCTGACTCTGAATAGTTATTTCCAGCTAAGCTTGGCTTTATACTAGATGCGAGTGAATAAATATAATGAACCAGCTAGCTAGAGTTGCCATTTTAGCTTATTTATGGCAAGTTCTAGCATTTTTTAATTGAAATTGTGCATTACCTAGTCAAAAGGCCATCTATCTAGCATTACTTAAATAGCATGGAGATATTTCAAGCTATTATCGCAGTAGAGCTAAAAAGCTATCGATGGCAAATTTAATGATATCGATGTTTTCAAAACAATTCGATATATTGATGTTCAATGAGTGATAATTGACCCATGCTGGTAAAATTGGCTCTAAAATCTACATTTTTCGACCAAATGCTGTTATGTTTGGCTTTTTTTGCATCATTTTTTTTTAATTCAAATTTTTAGAGCATGAATTCTTATGAACTTAAAAAAAAAATTATTTTCTTGAAAATTTCTTATTTTTAAAGACCATAAAATATTACCAAAATTTTCAAACTTTTCTTTCTATGATCTGTTACTCAAATTTTAATTTGGAACTCAAATGATTAAGCAAAAGTCATACCGCTTGAACATAGGTTGAGTTTTGGTGAAGCTATGCGCATTCAAAGTTCTACAAAAATGCCTTTTTTCCCGCCAACGTTGGCAACGCTCCCTCCAAGTGCCAATGAGTCAGCGGAATTATGCAAAAAGGAAGCGCTGGCAATAAAGTTGAGCAAATGAAAACGACAGCGAGGCAAAAAAGTTGAAGTTGGGCAAGAGAGCGAGAGTGGAGAGTGAGAGTGGAAAACACTGGCTCATGATCATGAGAGAGAGAGAGAGAGAGAGAGAGGCAGCGCGATCGGCATTAAGATGAGCTGCGGCTGAGCCTGAGGTAAGGTGAGATCAGCGTTGCTCAGCCCGCTTTTTTGCCGCTAAATCTGACTGTTTTTAAAGAGCAATTGCAAGAGATATTATAAGCTAAATCAGAGCTTTTGTGAAAAATAATTACAATTTTTTCGCATTTTCTGGAGCTTTACGAAATTCATCGAAAAATAAGAAACAAAAATAATTTCATTTTCATTGTTTTAGTGTAATATTTTTTGATTTCTTATTTAATTTATTTTACAATATTATATTATAATTAATTTTTATAGGGTAATTCTTTTGTTTTTTCCGCCGAAAACAGCTTAAAAACATATTGACAGCACTGGTTAAACCGTAGTTAATAGGGGAAGGGGGTGAAATACAAGAAGAAAACACATACAGAGAGAGAAAACAACAACAACGTAAGATAGAGAAGGAGAGCAGAACGGTGAGGTAAAATGAAAGAAAAAACAGCAAAAACCGTTGACAATGAATGCATGTACATATGTAAGTATGTATATATGTATATGTATATGTATGTTTACCGGTGTGTGAAGGGGTGAGACACGCACACGCACACACACACGCACACGCAGCCGGCAACAGGTATATAAATGTATATGTGTGTGTGTATGCATGTATTTACACAGAAAGAAGTGAAGAAGTGAGACAACAGTGATAAGAAAAAAATGTATAAATAAGAGTAAAAAGTAAAAACAAAGCAAAAAGTAAAATTTAAAAAAGTGCAACTTACGAAATACGGGCGAAAATTATTGTTTTTTATTTATAGTTGTTGTTGTTGTAATTGTTGTTGTTGTTGTTGTTGTTTTAGTTATAAATTTATTGCAATTTTTGCTTTCAACTATTCGTTGTTGTTGTTTTCACTTAAATTTTAAGACACGTTCAAAGAGACGCAACGCAGAGAGAGCGAGAGAGGAATATTCACAAGGGATCACTGCAAGGAGAGAGAGCGCGCGCAGAGAGCGAGAGAGAGCACATTAGAGAGAGAGAGCGCGCACAAACACGAAGCAAGATTCACGGGACGAAGGCAAGGGCAAGGGGAACAGGCAACAACACGTGAAACGCAATAAGAATGCCAAAAATGCCGATAAACTGCGGAATTGTGGAACTGGAGTAGCGGCAGTGCTGCGCAGTTTGGCGAGTTTAACGCTAAAAATTGTGAACGTTATATTTTCCACTTTTGATAATTTAAAATTTACAACGGATGAGAATTTTTTATGCGTTGATAGCTAATCTACATTTCAATGAATTTTAAATTAATAATTTCTGCACTAAAGATCAACTTCTGGCCAAAGAAAATTAAAGACCAAATAATTTAAATAAATTAAATTTCGACGTTTACAAGGAAAAACTATTTTCTGCTGTTAGATATTTTTATTCGTCGCTTGAAGACGGCAACACTCCAATTGATTTAGGTTAATTTTGATTCTTTTGATTTTGATTATTGAATAATATATAAAATAATATTTTCAATTAAAAACATTTTTCTTTTATTTTATTTTAAGTTAGCTATTTTTGTTGTCTATTTTTTGACTGACAACGGCTGCACAGATATTAGTTTTAGGCGTTATACTTAATTTAATTTTAATTTAATAATTTACGATTTTAATAAAAAAAAAATCAACTATGCTCTCCAGGTTGGCTATTTTGCGGTTGACAGCGGCAGCACTGACTGTTGTTGTTGGTGTTGATATGATACTAAATTATAATTCAATTGTAATTTAATAATTTACAAAATTTCTAACATAAAACACAATTCTTCTGAAGTCGGCAGTTTATGGATATTTTATGGCTGATAGCGGCAGCACTGACTGTTGTTGTGTGTGTTGATGTTATGGAAAATTTAATTTAATTTAATAATTTGCCCCGTTTCCAACGAAAAACACAATTCATCAGCATATGTTTTTGGCTATTTTCCGGCCGACGGAGGCAACACTGACTGTTGTTGTTGTTGATATTTCGCGCGAGCGGCGTAAGGACAAAGCCAAAGAGCAACGGAGACAAAATACAAGGCACAACAACAAAAGCGAATTTCGGGCTTTTTATGATGTAAGCAATACACGTGTATTAAATATAAAATATTTTTTATTTTTATTTTATTTTTTATCTTTATCAATTTGCACTTTTTGCTTTTGTGGCGAGCAGGCAGAAATTGCTGCTGTTTGCTTAAACAATTGAATCACACGCACACACACACAAATATATATAAATTACACACACACAGACGGCGGGATGACGGCAAAATTGTTGTTGTGGTTGTTGTTGTGGTTGTTGTGGTTGTTGTTGTTGTTGCTGTTGTGGCTCGCACAGCCGACACAATAAAACATTTATTATTTATTCCAATTGAATTGATTTCGATATGCAGCGGAATCTATATACATATATTTATATATATTTATGTGTATTTATCGGTTGCACGTACCGGCGCTTGACGAATTTAAAGATCTCAAACAATTGCCAGAAATTCGAATTAAGTTCGCCGTGCGCACACATGTGCACGTACGTACAGCACATTAACAGTAAATGAGCAACAACAAAGCGCGCGGCGCAGTCGAACCTGCGTCGCGCTGCGGTTTGCGTCTGCGCTGCCGGTTCGCGCAACAACAACATGCACGATCGCCGCACATGTTGCCTGCAGCGCAGCGGGCAGCGGATCGTGCCAACATGTTCGCAGCGTAGTGCATGGCTATATTCGCTAGAGCGCGCCACCTGCGCAACAACTCGGCCTGCTGGCAAGCGCATAGCAGGCAGCTTTTAGCAGCGCGCTGCATTGAACGTTACAATTTGAATTTCAACTGAATTGAATAATATTTTGCAATTAAACAAATGTTTTTAGTTTTTTAAGTAATATGTAAACATAAAATAAAATTATAAATAAATATGCATTTTATGTAAATAAAGCCAGTATTTTATTTAGTCTTATTAGCACTTGTTATTGTTGTTATTCTTTGTGAATTTACAAAATATTTACCATTTATTGGCAAATAAAAGCATCTTTGTTGAATCAATGCAAATATAAATGCAATTTTATTAAAATTGTTGTGTTTTCTTTTGTTATTTGTCTTTTATACGTCTTGTTATTCTGTCTTAAAAAAACGCAAACAAAAATTCTTGAGATATTTTAAATTAAATAAATACGGGCTCTAGTTTATTGTGCGTGTGTGTGTGTGTGTGTGTGTGTGTGTGTGTGTGTGTGTGTGTGTGTGAGCTGTAAAAGTATTTGTTTTTAATAAATTCTAGACATTATTTAAGAGCTTGCAAGCAGTGGCGTCTTTCAAGGGGGGCATTATATAAAATATAAAAAATATATAAAAAAAACTAGTTGTTTTTTGTTGGGCTTTATGCAACGATCATTAAAAAAATAGGAAATAATTATTTTTTATTATTTTTATATTTATTGATATTTATTTATTAATTTGATTAATTAATTAAATGAGCAGCATACTAAATAGTTTAATCATCTTAAATTCCTCAGTTACTTTATCCTATTGTAATATATAATTAAACTCTTAAATACATATAAATAATTTAATTTTATATACCCCCCTTCGTCGACGCCTCTGCTCTAATGCACATCGGACGTAGAAGATTTACTTGAATTAAAAATGCGCCAAAAAGTGAACACATGGGGCATGTCAGGTGATGAAGGGATGGAGAGGGGTAAAGGGGGTGCCTAAATGCCTACGCATGTGTGTAGTGGCGGCGGAGGCGTGGCAGGGGGCAGACAATGCGAGTAATTTGCAAAATTTGCACTAAAATGTAAACAAAAATTCGAATTTGCAAATATTTGCATGGGACCCAAAAATATGCTTCGGCATTGCAATCGATATTTTGTTGCATTTGTTGCATTTGCAGGCTGTAAGCGCCGGATCATTTTCCCCCTTCCCCCCTCAGCTAGTGTGTCCCCCTTGCCATGCCACTGCCCATATTGCCAGACACAAGTTATCCGATTGTATTGACAGCTTTTAAAACAATTGAAAAAACAGCCCAAAACAACAACAACAAGCAGAGAAAGAGAGAGAGAGAATATCAGAAAGAGCGAGAGAGAGAAATGGATAAAGTCGGAGAAATAAAAAAAGAGTGTGAGCAAGGAAGTACAGGATAGCAAAACAGAGTCGGAGAACGAGAAAAAATGCAGAGAAAGTCGTAGATAGATAGACATAAAATTGAATGAATACACAGTAAAAAATGTTGTATATTAATGGTATTAACTCCCGAAACTCTAACTGGCCGAACTCCCCATGGCCGAACTCTCGTTGGCCTAACTCTCACTGGCCTAACTCTCGTGTGCCTAACTCTTGTTTGCCTAACTCTCGTTGGCCTTACTCTCGTTGGTCCAATTCTCGCTGTCAATCTCTTGCTGGCCCAACTCTCGATGGCCAAACTCTTGTTAAAAACCAAATAAATTCGAGTATATTTAAATTTTTATAATTTTTTGCAGTGTAGTTGGGCTAGTGTATGCCTATCGAAAGCATCTTTTTATCAACGCAGATACAATTGTATTTTGCGAGATTTGCATTTTTTCGTTATGCCCCAGACCGAAATTAAAACATACACACAAATATACAGAGATATACATATATACACACATATACAGACACACTCACACACACTTAGAGACAATGGTAAATCAACAAACAAATAAACTTCATTGAAAACTCTGGCCAAAAATCGAAACTTTTCATTTGAATCATTTGCAGCTTGGAGTTTTGAGATTGTTGCAACATCGGCTTACAAATTGCGATTTGCCACAGATGATGCTCTCTGCCACAAACTGTAATAAACAGTGAAGTAAGAGGAGTTCGGGAGAGAAGAGGAAGACAGAGAAATGCAGTGGGAAACAGAGAAGAGAGAGAGAGAGAGAGAACGAGAGAGAGGGCTCTTGAGCAACTGAGCCAAAAATGCTGACCGAACATCGGAATTTCCTAATGCCTACACTCAAAAAAATAAGCAAAGATTAATTTTCAGATTAGGATTAATTTTCAGTTTAAGATTAAATTTAAGATTAATTTTTAGTTTTATTTATGAACGAATTAGTTTAATTAGTATTAAGCATATTTTTAATTTTCTGAAAAAATTTTATTTTCTCTGTCGAAAGATCTTCGTTGAGATTAAATAAATAAATAGAATCAAGCATTATCCGACTTAATAAACTGACGATCCGGGAATTCTTTATTCAAGTAAACACACTTTTCTTTCTCTCAGTGCATGCATACGATTTATATAACGCAAGTGAGTAAGCTTCCTCCCTTGCTCCTGCCCTCTTTACGCTCTAATTGCCAGCCCCATAAAATGCAAGTTTAACCAAGAATTTTCGTAGCTTTTAGTTCATAGACCAGCAGATTTTCTAGACAGCTTCTCACTGCCTCATTTGCATATTGCAAGGCCACGCCCTAAAGTGAGGCAACTACTGCTGTTGCAACTCCATTTGAAACTACAACACCTGGAGGGGCTATATATATTCAAGTGGGCGTGGCTGTTGCTATCCACGTTTGTCAAAGCTCAGCTGTCGGTGGGCAAAACTGCCACGCCCACAGCAAGATTTAAACTTTTCTCCTTAAACAAAAAAATGAATAGAGAATAAAGTTTATTTTAGTATCGTATTTTTGTTTTAAACTTAAAACTTAAGTTTTTTCTTGAATTTTTTAATTAAGAAGGTAACAGAATAATAATTTAAAATATGTACAATAATACTTTTAATTGGCTGCAAATTAAAATTTGTAATTTTCAAAAAAATCTGTAAATACAAATATTTATTTTCTTAAATTTAAATGGGTTTTTTTTATAAAACTCTTACTATCCTAAATAGGGAGAATAATTTTTTGTTCGCTACTGAAAAATTTAATATTCAAAATTCAAGTTTAATTTCTGTTTTTGACAAAAAAAATATTTCCCATTAAATTTTTATACAATAATAAATTGCTTTTTCTAACAATAAATAATGTAAATAAATAATATAATCTGTAAATATCTGTAATATTTTAATTCGAATACCTTTAATAATATAGTTTAGTTCAATACTGATGCACTTTCCTCAACTTTTCCATAAGAAACCGAATGATATTCATTATGTTGAGCAAATGGTTCACAAACAAATCGTTTTTACTCATAATTTATGGTTTGGCATTTTATTTATGCATCTGTAAGATATACAGCAAGGCACGTAGCACAACAACAATAATATAGGGCTTAGACAAATCACTTGGACTAAGCCCATCCATTTTAGTGGCACTCAATCTCTGCACTCTGGTCACACCTGCGCCGCTTTGGGTCTCTGGAGTAGGCAGAGTTAAGGATTTTTAACTCTAACGATGCCTTGCAGCAAGCAGACATAAAGGAAAACTTTCTCAGTCGAGTGTGATCGACTAAGAAATATGCCTTAAATATTTGGGAGGAAGAATATTATATGTCGTAACTTTTTATGCATAACTTTTGTATCTGTAGAGGGATTTTGATTAAATTTTAAGCATAGTTTTAGATAATACTGAAGAAAGTTTATGACAAATTTCATATTTATAGCTTTAAAGCTAAGCGTTTTAGAGAGTTTGGCTTGAATTGGCGAAAAAAAAATAAACATTTATATCATGAATATGTGTGTGGTGTTTTTTCAATCAAAACTTTTGTATATGTTGGAGAATTTTAAATAAATTTTAATCATAGTTTTAGAAAGTTTTAAATTATATGCATTTCACAAGATAAATAAAAATAAATAAAAATAAATAAAAAATAAAAAAAATAAAATAAATATTATTTTTAGTCTAGCTTGAGCTGACTTCAAACATATCTAAAATTTATCTCATGCATAGTCTGTCATGCCTTATTTGTGATTATCTTACCAGGGTATTGAAATCCCGGGCAGAACTAAAACAACAAACAGCGTAAAATAAAAAATAAAAGTAAAATTAAATAACAGCTGCTCACTTTCCTTGAGCAGAAGTGGCGGCATTTTCTGCATTGCATATTTATAGGCGCATAAAATATTGTCGTTTATTTTTAATTTAATGACGAGAAAGCATTGCTGTACCTATTACTCGTCAGCGTAATCGTAATCGTAATTGTTCCCCTTATACGTACACTCAGAAAAATTATTATTCTCTGTTCTAGAATTTCAGTAAAAATTTGAAGAAAATCGTGAAATAAAATTAAGTGTAATGAATGATTAAATTAAGTATTAATCGCATACGAATTTTATTTTATTTATATTGTTAAAGTTCTTAAATGAAGTTGGTAGTTCTTAATGCTAGTAAAAAAACTCTTGATTTTTCTTTCGGTGTACACACTTTTCCCGTTATTTCCATTGGTAATGGCCTGTGGCAATTGCAATCTATCTCCGCATTTACGACAACAAAACAATTACAACAACAAATATCAACTAGAGGAGGACTACCCCCAATGCCTACACGTGGTCAGAGCCAAGAACCATCCATTCAGTCCTTCAAAATGATGGTATAGGGGAAGTGGGGAGTGGGACGTTTGGGGGAGACGGGGGAGCTGGGGCTGTATGTGGTCTGCTTAGTGCGCTTGGCACGTTGATAAAACATTTCATTTCATTTTATTTTATTTACAAAACACACGCAGTTTCATATATACCCTGTAAAAATTAAGTTATGCTAAGGTATAGGAATAAGACTAGCAGAAGTTGATAAAAAAGTATACAAATCATTCATTTTCTCTCAAATTGATTTTGATAATACATATTTAGGAAATATTATATTGTTGTTAAAAAATAATGTTGTGGAAAATATCATTAGATTTATTTATTTGCTATGCAGAACACCAAACTGATTTTATTTTGGGTGCATATTTTCGATTCTAGAATAAATAAACTTAAAACATATTTTTTGTTGCATATCATAGGGAGTATTTCTGCGAAAATTCAATGAAATTTGTTTTTTCTCTCGTTAAGAAAGACTGATTACAGAGCCTCAATAAAACATTTTTACTGCATAAAATCGTTTAGTTTACAGGGTATTTTCTAGTCAGCTATGGCCACACTTTTAGCGTACATATGTTTTTTTTTTATTTTTTATTTGGCATTATGTAAAAGCAGCGCCTGGTCATCAGCATCAACATTTTGAATTAAACGCTATCATTTTGGGTCATTATTTGCTTACGTGCGCTAAATGAGACGCGACGCACTGCCACGCCCCCCTGCCCCATTAGCCGCCATTTGAGATACGTGCGTGAAGATTGCGTTATTTATAACGTAGGCAGAAGGTTCTCCGGCTGCTTCTCTGGCAGCTTTTAACAAAATTAAAGGCAACTTTAAAATGTTAACACCTTGTTGTCGCCAGTGAAGCGAGCGCCGGCATAATGCAACCTGCCACATGCCACCTTTACCTGCTTGCACCCTTGCTCCCTTTTCTCCCAGCAAGTGCATGGCGCATGACGCTGTCGGCGGCCTTAATTAAAAGCGCTTGCCCCTCCTCCATCTCATCCTGCCTGCCAGCCCTCTTCAGCACCTGATAGACTCTGCCAATTGTGAAAAAACTACAACTTCAACTGCAACTTAAATTCAAACTCAAACGCAACTCAAACCTCGCGTACATGTTGCACTTTTTGGCAGTGGCACACTGCGAAAAATTTTTTAATATAAATTAGATAGTAATAAAATATATCACATTTTTTAAAAATCAAAAAAAAGCAAAATCAAAACAAAATTAAAAAAAAAACACATATTTCTTCAGTATAATAAATGTATAATATAGAAAATATAGATAGATGTTTTTCAAAGACTTTAAATAATTTTTTATTAAATTGAAAAGATTTTCTTTACAAAATATATCTTTGTGATAAAAACACAGAATATTTCCATATTACAAAAAATATAAAAAAATGTATAAAGCTTGAAAAATTATTTTCAATTAAAGGAAATATAGAAAATTGCTTAAAGTTTTTAATAATAATATTTTCGGAATTTTAAAAAATTGTAAACCATCTTATTTTTGAAAAAACCTTTTTGTCATATGAAAAATATAGAAAATGGTTGCTAAAGTTAGAAAAATGATTTTCTATAATGAGATAAAGACTATTTTATTGAATATTTGTTTTTAGTTTTTATATTCAAATCAATTTAATAAAAAATTGTGTAAATTACAAAATTTGATAAATCAGAAAATAAATCCAATAAAAAGTACTTTCTTATCTTGAACGTGTCCAGAATATGAAACAAATATTTAATATAAAATTTATATTGAAAAAATAGAATTTTTTTTTAAATTAACAAAATATTTCGTAAACTGGGCTACATTTTTCACATTATTTTTCGCAGTGTAGAGGCAACTTTTCTCCAGCTTCAGCTAGGCGCGTGCCCGCCAACCGTGGCAGCTTCTAATTAATGTGCGCTCAAAGTTTGCGCTGCAACAACAGCACCAAAAAAAAAATAAAACACAAACTGCAACCGGCAAGGTGCAAAAAAAAAATAAAAAAAATGGGAAGAGTTGCAATGGAGGTAAAATGAAACACAAATGCCAAAAATGCCTGGCAATTTAGCTGCAATTGCTTCAGCTTCAGTTTCAGCTTCAGCTTCAGCAATGGAAAGCATTTTCCCATATTAAGTGAAAAATTTAATTTACTGCATGTGCTTGAAATGCCCTCTGCCTGCGCATAAACTTTTTAAATTGAATCACTGTAATGCCTTTTGACCAAAATAAAAAATAAAATTAAATTAAAAAGCCGAGAAGAGCTGAAAATCTGCTCGTTGCTGCAAATGTCATTCGGTGAACCGGAAATGTGCATCTCGGCAGGAGAAAACTTGCAAATGAAATTTTAATTGTTTTAACTATTTCATTATTGGTCAATTGGCCAACTTGGCTCCAACTTGGCTAACGGCAGCTCTTTGGCCTTCACTTTCGTTCTAAACCGATTTCCAAACACTCATCAAGAAAATATAGTTGCAAACGAGTTGCAATTCAATTAGAATTCACATCACATGATTTAAAAGAGAGTTAGCAGCACAGTTTATAACAAAATGTAAACGATGAAAGGATTGTAAAGAATAAATTCTAAAACTACTATTTTATTATTATACTTTTGATTTGATTCAAATTAAGTGTTATATGCGAAAGGAAACTATTTCTTAAAATTAGTTTGGAGCAAAATCTTTTCTAAAAAGTTATTTTCATTAGCCGTAATTAATAGTTAGGAAATTACAAAAATAGAACCCCATAAATTATCTACAAGAACAGTAGAAAAATATACATATCCCATATTTTAAAAATAAATTCGGAAATAGAATAAACTTTGTAAATTATTTTCAATTTTCAAATTTGTAAAATAAATCAAAAAAATTTATTAGATAAATAAAGTACTATTAGCGAATTCAATTATATGCTTCCAAAGCTTTAAATGAATAGACAAATTTAAAACCATCTATAAAATGGCCCAAATGTTTTAAATAAATTTAAAAAAATGTTGTGCGATAAACAGAGTGCTATTAACGAATTCATTCATAGGATTCTCAATCTTTAATGAATATGCAATTAGAAAAACAACTATTGATTAAAAACAAAAATAATAATAATAATAATAATAATAACAAAATACTATTAACAAATTCATAGCTTTAATGAATAAATATCTATAAAATATGGCTTATTAAATTTTATTTTTCTTGAACCAACATCAAACGGATATTCCAAAAATTATCAACACTGCTTTCCTAATTTATAATCAACGACCCCTGCAACCCATGTTACTATCTCACTGCCATTTGTTTTGAATTTTTAAACAACAAAACAAAGTGCGAAAACTCAACTAAAAGCCACTAAAAAGTATTTTGTAGTTAATTATTGCAGTACGCTAACTTTCACAAAAGTTTGAATACATTTTGGACTGTGGCAAGGTGTTGAAAATTGAAATTTATGTTGTATTTAATGTGAAATAAAACTGCATTTATGCTATTTGTGCTGGCAAATTGAAACGAATGGAATATTTGCATGAAAAATACTACAATTCCGCCCGTGCCACAGCGCGTATGCGCAACGTTTCGCTTTTGTTATTATTATAACTGAATAATTTATAATATTTGCCTTTGCGCCAGGGCAGCCAATTGGCAGCATTGTCAGCGTCAGTCAAAAGGCATCAAAATGTAAGCAAGGCTTCAGGAGCACACAGTTTACAGAGGGGGTAAGGGGGAAAGGAGAGAAAGGGGGGGGGGGGCGCCAACAATGCATGTAATTCAATATGCAAATTGGCGACAACAATTTTCTACATTATTTGTGTATTTTATTTTTATTCATTTTACATTTTATGCCCGGCTCTTGGCAGCAACTCTTTAGAGCCATTGCGTTTAATGGCCCTCAACCAAAATCCATTTTAGCAGCAACATATTTTGGCATTAGCCAGGCGCACATAACCTCAAACTGCATATGGCAATTGCAACTGCCAAATCGACATTGATCATAATGCTGTTCAGTCCGTAATTAATTAGACTCGCAGGCATTTCATCTGGAGCAGTCTACACTGTGCTAATTGAACATGAAAGAGCCTCTTTCTCTCTCTTCCTCTCTCTCTCCCTCTCTTTCTACATCCATCCGCAAGCTAATCGAGCCTATATATACCTATAGCTATGCTTTGTATCTCGGCGCCCCCCAAAAATTCATCAGCCCCAATTCGAATGCAGTACAAGTGCAGCTGACAGCACTTGAAAACTGCACAAATGCAGGCAAGAGCTGAAGAGCAGAGGCAAAGAAAGAGACAGAGAAAGAGAGAGGGAGAGGGAGAGAGAGAGAGAGAGAAGAGAAAGGGAGACATGGAGTAGCGTTGAGGCTTGAAGCAGCTGCATGCAGCGCCTTAGGCTGGGCACTCTCAAGTCTAGCTCTACACTGAGCACAAAAACTGCTCAAATCTAGATCAACTTTTTTGTACCCAAAATAAATATAATTTTACTATTGAAAATTTATTATGCAATATAATTATTTATTATGTGTTTTTAATTGCGGGTTAATTATTTAATATAAATTGGTTAAAAATGCAGATATTTTAGTCATATCACACCTTAAAGGGAGAAATCCATTTTTGTTGAACTTTGAATGCTCATAACTTAACAAAAACTCAACCGATTTTTAAGCGGTGTGATTTTTTCCTAATCATTTGAATGCAAAAGTAAAATATGAGCCAAAAATCAAAAAAAAATTTTCAAATGTTTACGAAAATTTTAAAAAATTATGTAATTTTCGGGATAAAAATTTTTTTAATCGTGAAAATTGATTCGTAAAATTGTACTGCAAAATTATGCAGAAAAAACCAAACATGACAGCAATTGGTCGAAAAATGTAGATTCTAGGGTAAATATTGGATGTCTAATATCGGTATTATGCCTAGTAAATCGTGTCATATCATTATTTCAAATAAATAAACTCTGATCGAAGTGTACCAAAGGCCATCTACAGTATTTTAGCAAAGTTGTATAATTACAGTCTTGTAACATCTATAAAAATAAAATTATATAGATAAAAAATTATATAATAATAATAATAAATAATAATAATAATATTAATAAATAATAAATAATATTAAATAATAATTGTAACATCTACATATATTATTATATATATATAATTTATTAGAGTGATGTCTGAATTGCTGCGTTTTATATGTTTTCTATTTATTATTTACTGTTTATTTTTTAATATTTTTTATTTTATTTTATATTTATAATTTGTTGCTAATTTTGATATTGTTATAAACTCTAAATATAGATTTCTGTTAGTGTATGTCAGCCCGTGTCATCCGTCTAAATATGTGTATTTCCATGCCGAATAGCCAGTAATCTATATATTCACAGACACACTCACACTCGCAAACTCACACACACAGTTGCATGCAGCATGTAGTAGCATGTGTGGTTGTGGCTTTGGATTTGAGTTTACGGTTTTGGGTTTGGCTTTGACTCCGGCTAGAGAACTACGTCCGATGTCGGATGTCTGATGTCTGATGCCGGCAGCCTTTGGCTCTGAGTGTGCTCACATTCGTGTGCCAGATTTCAAATTAAATAAGCACAAATCAAATATTTTGCAATTTCTGTCACTGCATGCCATTGCCAGGGATGAGGAGAAGAAGATAGAGATGGAGAGGGGTAGAGGAATTTGGTAACTCGAGTTTATTGTGGGTTTGTTTGGGTTTCCTTCAGACATTGATTTATGTGGTTTTCAGCGACCCTGTTGCTGTTGTGCAGTGTATTTGTTGTGTTTGTGCTTGGGTTGTGTTTGGTGTGTGCTCAGTTAGCACGTTTATTGGCTGAAAAATTAAGTTGATAGTGGCAAGTGTCGAATGGGTTCTTGACTTGCAACTTGGCTGTGGACTCTGCCGGAAGTGATGAGGCATCGAGATTATGGTTTCACACATCTTCCGTCCTTCGCCCATCGCTTTCGGCATTGTATTTTGTATTGGAATTGTACTGAGCTTGGTGCTAAAATCTAAACAAGTGCAAGTGACGAGACTTTGGGGCTACAGAAATAACTTTACTGCCACGTTGCAATTGATTTCATGGCAATGATAGCACTTTAGATACCCTAGCTTTTGCTTAGATACGCAAAATGCGCACCTTATTGACAATACTAGTGTTGTGAATAGTAGATATGATGAATAATAGATATCAAACCTTATCGATATTTCAGTTCTCTCTCAATTTCTCAATATTTATAATTGTAATATATTATATATTAATATTATATATTATATATATATTCATGGCAATGATAGCACTTTAGATACTTTAGCTTTTGCTTAGATTCGCCGGATTCACGGCTTATTGACAATATTAGCGTTGTGAATAGTATATCGATATCAACCCTTAACGATATTTCAGTTTTTGCTTTCAATTCCCCAATGTTTATAATTGTAATATATTATATTAATATATATAAATATTAATATTTATATATATAAATATATATATTAATAGACATCTTAATTCAAGTTAAAATCAAACTAATTCAATGTTCATTAAAAACAAATAATATACACGCTAATTTCATATTTAAACTCTTCAACTGTTTAAAGTTGTATATAAAAACAGCAATTTTTCTAAAGTGACAGCTTATTTAAATTAACTATTTAAATTTTTAAACAAAAACAGAAAAATATTTTCGACGCTGACCACATCGATAAGCGCAAAAAGCTTGTCGATATTTTCATTATCAACTCTTTACCGATAATATCGACATCACAGCGATATGCTGACAACCCTAGATGCTAGAGTTTTATCGTTCAGTTCGGAACGGTTCTTCAAAGTGAACTAATGAACTGTATCAGTTCAGTGAATGGTTCAGGAGAACACAATTGTGATTAAAATTAAAATTATAAACATATATCTAAAACGCAAATGTGTTTAGAACTACTTTTCTATTAATTTTGAAATGAAATAAAAAATAAAGTTTTTGGTAAGCCCTAAAAAACAGCAAAGATTTAAAGTAATTTTTAACATATATATTATTTTAACATATTATGTATTACATTATATTATATTAAACTGTAATATTATTAAGCAATTTAAACGCAACGCAAATAAATAAGCAAAGGGCGCTCGAAAGCAACAGCGCCCTCTACAGAATGGTGTAGGAACTACGTCCCATTGAACCGTTCACTTAACGGTTCATTTACCAAAAAATGAACTAAGGAACTAAGTTCCTAAATCGAACTACGATAAACAACACTACAATGACGCAGCAAACCAAAGCATCCCTGACTCTCAAGAAAATTGTGAAATAAGACACTTGCTGTGAGTTCTGCATTAAGTTTGCGTTTCAATTGCTGCATAATTAAATAGCTTCAAGTGAAGAAAAGTGTGCCCTGCTGCAGTCTTTTCAACTGTTCATATTTTGTGTAGAAAAGCAAATTGAAGTCGGCGCTGTTCAGGCAAGTAGCAAGCGTTGAAAAGTGTTCTAATAAAAACAAACAGAAATTGCCTAAGCAAAACAGTTGATAAAACGCTTTTGTTTATGTCGTGGAATTGTTTTGATTATATATTGATCATATTGAATTTCAGGCTGGAAGAATCGAACGCTCTGCAGATTTCAGTTTCAATTCGCATTTGACTTGAAAGCTTCGACATGGCAGACGCGCCTCCAACTTGTACGGGTGAGTAGAGCTCCATGTAGCACTTTTGCTGACTAGCTAATTAGGCAGGCGAACGAGTGAAATTATGACAAATTAAAATGCAGCACACACACACACAGTCTCTCTCACACACACACACAGCTGTAACAATGGCAGGTGGCGAACACATGCGCATACGGTCCGTAATTACCCATGACCAGTGCAATAACAAAAGGCTGCCAAATGGCTGTGAAAGAAAGCGAGAGTGCGGGCGGGGGCGTGGCTAAAAGGGTGACGAGACAAAAGCCCTCAGCCATGCTAATAGTCATACACTTAAAAAAAATAAAGCGTATGTTGTTACACAAAAGAAAGCTCTCAAAAGTCGTCAATGAATATAGATTAAATTAGGCAAAATCTATATATAGTGAGAAAAAAAACATTTTGAGCTGCGACGGAATTGATTTAAATGAATTATTCAATATATATACATTAAATATTTAAAATATATAGTATAAGAAAAAATATATTTAAATACTAAATAATAATAATAAATAAATAAATGTAAAATAATATAATAAAATAAAATATATACCATTTATATATAAAATTTACTAAATCTAAACATATCCCAAACAATATTAAAAAAATAATGTGTGCTTAAAGTATATTAGTAAAAAATATTTTCAAATTCCAAAATATATATTACTAAATAAAATGTAATAAAAAAACTAAATAATATTAAATAGATCAAACAAAATTTACTAAATCTAAACATATCCCAAAAAATATTCCAAAAATAAGGTGTGCTTAAAGTATATTTAAAAAAAAATAGATTTAAATTAAAAAATATATATTACTAAATAAAATTTAATAAAAAACTAAATAATATTAAATATATCAACAATAAAAAATAATATATTGAGACAAAATATACATCCAATTGAACATCAAACGCTTTACGAACTCAAAGCCTCGCTTTTATGACGAAGTTCGTTCTGGCTCATTGAACTTGTGATATCAGAATGAGAACTCGCGATTTTTCTTGCAGTGTGGCAATGAGTATAAAAATGGCGACGAGAGAGCGAAAGGAGGCTTGAGAATGGGTGCGTGTCGCTGACCGTTCGTCACGGCCGTTTGTGGCTCATTGGTTCGCTATGGAGGCAGCGTAATTTTTCATGGCTCTAGAGGAGGGATAGGGTGAGAGAGAAGAGAGAGAGGGTGCAAGGAAGGGGGTTGGAATGCCCCTGTTCATGGACCACATAAATTAACCGAAACGTATTAATTCTTTTTTATTTCGCCTGGCAACGCCTCACAGCATCCGTTCGTGTCCTTTGCCTCTGTTCTCTGCATTTTTTTTATGGTATGCGTGGAGAAATTTATGCTTGAATTAAATATGATGACCAAAAAAGCAGTCGCAGTGGAGCGTACAATGTTTGTGCCATCTCTGCGCTTTTATTCAACTTATTTACACATGTACAACACGGCGTATGCTTCACGTAATGTACGACGGCGTACACAATTAATCTTGCAGCGTGTTTTATGTGCCTTCTTTGAGAGGCAAGCGCCACTCACACTTGCCCCACTGTGGTCATCATGCTGTGGCTGGGTTATAATTGAATTTTCATAGCCATTACCAGACGTCGACGATGACGGCGACGACGATGGCGATGGCGATGGCGATGGCGATAGCGACAAGGATGAGAAGAAGAGTCCTTGCCATCGACCGTCGACCGTCGTCCGTCCCCCGTTTGTCGACTCGGTCATTATTTAAATGTAACGACGCTTTATTATTACGGCAATCGAAAGCAAATGATTCCGGCTTTATAAATATAAATCAAATTAGAAGCACAAAAACCTTCAAGTGCGGCTCAAACTCCAGGCTAAGAACACTCGTGCCACATGTTGCACGGCCATTTGGTCAACGTGGCGTATGGTTAATGTGCTTAAAGCATATGCTCTCCCAGCTAGGACAATATAAAATTTACATTAATCTCCCCACGGCAATGGGATTAACTATACCAAAGAGACATTTCCACTCAACTTTGTTCAAATAATATTGTACTTAATTAAAAGATTAGAGCCAAGGCTTAAGGCGTACCATAAAAATACTACTTAAATACATATAACTAATTGAAGCAGTTTAATTTAATTCTATTTTGAATGTGCAAATTACTCACCGTTTGTAAGGAATACAATTTAAGCTGCAAGTAGAAAGCAGAATAATTAAATATTATTATTAGATTATAATATTAAAATGTCTCATGTTCCATAAAAAAATGGGTTGAGCTTATAAAATTATAGCTTATTAAAACAGTTATTTCAATAAGTTTCACGACAAAAATAAAAATAGGCAATAAAATAACATGAAAAAAATGCAATAGAAATAAAACAAAATATTTTGTAACTTATAATTTTTAATAATTCTAATATAGTTAAATATTAATATATATAACATAAAATAAAATATGTTATTAAAATTATAATTATTATTATTAAAAAAAATATGGCATTGGGTTTTCCATATATAAATAAAATAATTATTATTTTTATATTTATATAATTTTTTATAACCATAGGTTTTTGTTTGAATTTATTTATTTTTAATCTTTAAACCTTTGAGGTCTTAGTTGTTAGTTTAATCATTATATTCAGTGCCTGTTTTGCTTTATTTAATTCACCATTTATTATTGATTTATTATTTTCTTTTCTCTCAGATAAATTTGAGCTAGGCCAAGTGGTATTTGCCCAAACTTTTGGTTATATCCCTTGGCCAGCACAAATCATTCAGAAGCCAACAAAAACTACAGCACGAGTAATATTTATTTACACCAACGACAATAAGGTGATATTGTTTGGAAAATTGTGGCCTTACAATTTAAAGTACAAAGCTCTATTTATAACCAAGCAACACATGGAATTCCGGGAATTTCACAATGCCGTCTATATGGCGGAGTTAAAGATATTGCCGATGATGCAATTCAACGGCACTGAAATTCCCGAAATACAGCGCAAAGACTTTGAAACTGTGCAACGTTTGCGGGGAGAATATAACCTGGATGGAGAGAAAAAATTCGTTGAACAAATCAACGAATTACGCTCAAATTTGACTGTGAGCAAGCGGAACTATGCGAAGGCCCAATTGGCATTCCAGGAACTGCTAGAATCGACAGAGGAGATGAATCAATTGATTATGATACGCAACCCGGAGGCAATTAACTCGGTGAAGCTTCTCTGCAATTTTGCAGATAATGGCCTAGAAGATGAATCTGATTCGGAGATGGTGCGAGAGCTGGCAAGTCGTCTTATGGAGCGTTACGAACATATCTACGGCTCCCTGCAAAATTCGTCGTTTTGGGATAACTTTTTGAAGATGGGAGAACTCTACAAACGTTTCTCAATGAAATTGAGCTAAACATACTGTATACTAGCGTAGTCAAAAATATCGGTTTACATGAATCAAATTTTGTTTAAATCAATAAATTATAAATACACTATATCACTGAAATCCTAATTTAAAAAAAATAGTATTTCGTTTTTATAGATGTGGAATTTTATCAGCAATATTTATGTTACCCGATATCTACTAAAGTTCGATAGGCCATAAGCACACAATATATCACAAAAATCTGTATTTAAAAAATATTTTCGAATTAGAACGGAATTGATTTCAATAGCAATATATTCTTACAAATATAATGGGAATGTCAAAAATTTTAAAAGGTAAGATATTTGAATACCTTCTTCCAACAAATTTTTTATATGGTATAAGTTTACGATATATTACAAAATGAATATTTTAAATATATTGTCGATAGAAGAAAATAATTGATTTTGAAGAGCAATGGTAATATTTGGTATTTTATAATCGAAAAAACCGAATAACAATCATATTATTGAAAACAGAAGGTTGATATTCAAAAATTATACTTTCTACCATCATACTTGACTAATCTCTCAAGGAAATCGACATCGGTTAATAAATACAGAAATTATTGAAGAAACAATATTTTAAAGTTTGGCTATTATAAAAATTTTTGCAAATTATACGTATACAGAGCATGCATTCATTTTTTCACGATATATTGATATGTCCAATAGTTTTTTTTTTTTTTTTATATTTCTGCGGTACACATTATGTGTTTATTACAATAAAAATAAATAAAATAAATGTCAATCATGGCGGGTATGACAAATATGCCAGGAAAAGCCAAGTAAAGATAAACAATCCATCAAAAAATTAGACAAATCATCGTGCGCCTGTCGTTGTACAATAAACAAAAGCCAAATGTGTGAGCACATGGGCACCTGAAGGAGCAGGAGAGGCAGAAGGAGCAGGAGGGGCAGCAGGAGGAGCTGGTCAAGCAAACAAAATGGGATGTCCAAAAGGGCAAGGACAGGGACGCAGACGAAGGCAAATTCAATTTGAGCTGTCAAAAATCTAACCAATATTGGCTGCTGTCTCTGCCTCTCCCTCTTTGTGTTTGGGGGGGGCGTAACTATCGCCGGGCACAATCGATTGAAAACATAAATGAAATTGACAGCCAGCATGCCAGGTGACCAGCCAACACTTCCCCTCTGCCCCCGCAGCCCCTGCAGCCCCAGCAGCTCTGCATTGCGCCCTTTGAAGTTGTTGGCCAGGTTTTGGTCCCTTTGGCTGGCCGGGCTTAGGTGCGAAAGGTGTGAAAGGTGTTCAAGTGTAAGTAAAGCATCAAATTAATTTGACATTTGCTTTGTCACTGTCAGCTCAACGCACGGCATTTGCCGGCTTAGACTAGGGCTTTACCGGACTTACTTGCCCATCAATGCCAATTTCACAGCTCTGCCATTGTCCCATTGTCAACAATATCAGCATGGATAATGATAAGGAAGCAGCCACAACTATCACCGTCTCAGTCGCAGTCTCAGTCTAGTATTTGGCTTATTGACACTTGGTAAATGGCAAAGCTTTTACACAAATTGCCCAAACATAAACGATTTTGAATTTCCAAGCATGCTGCCTGTTGTAAAACTGAAGCACACACAGTAAAAATCATAAAAATGAAATGAAAATAATAAATAAATATGCTCAACATGAGAGCTGTCTTTGCCGCATGCTCCACATAATAATATTATTTTTTAATTTACCTAAAATGCGGCCAACAGACAAACAAACCAGCATTTAATATGGCCAAAACAAAAATATCACGCTACCTGAACAGACCTGATACCGTATGGCCCGTCTTGGGCAAATTAAAGCGCACAAAGTGAGGCACAGTGGCTCCAAAGCGATTTATTGGGATTCAAATACCTCCATCACTTAATCAACAATCAAATTTGTAAATGAATAAAATAATGGAAAATATAAAAAATTTCCCTCTGAAACAGTCCTTTTAAACAGAAATTTATTTTAATTTGATTTAACAATAACATTTTTTAGTAATATTAAAATATTTTTTTATATCATTGAAATTTTTAATTTTCTTCTCTGTTTCTTAGAACACTTTTATTATTATACATTTATGCATTCGACTCCTAATTAATTTTAATGTAATTGCTTTTCAAATATATGAGTTTAATGTGTTTCTCAAAATGTTTTTAAAACATTTTAAATTTCTCGGCTGATAAACTTTGATTTAAACGTAACCAAGACTTTAGGCAACTTTATAATTATGTGCTTAAAAAACGCTCAATGCGTACCACTGTGCAGAAAGCTATTATGTCATAAGCACCGCTACTTAGTGGTGGATTTTGTTTTTTATTTTATATTGTGGTAAACGGTCCTGCCCCAGTTGGCCGTGGGCTCTTTTCAGAGAATGCTGCTCTTCTACCGTTTGAAGTTCTTTGAATTTTATGAATAGGTGTGTTTGCTACTTGGAGACTATGCCAAATATATGGGCCATAATTTCGGTAGTGACTCTTGATAATCTCATTAAAATTCGCACTTAACAACTAATGAATTGATTTGGTTTTTTAGGCTGCATAAAATATACTTCATTCAACAGAACTGACCGAATGAACTGAAAATGAAACTGAAATTTATGTGAAGCCGGCACCCGATGTTTATCTCAGTTGAGGGACTGAAAAGCGCTTATCGCACAGTTCATGATGTTACAAAATAAACAAACAAAGGGCAGCAGGCGGCAAACCTTTTGATAAGCCAACAAACATCAACATCAACAACACGAGCTTCAGTTGCCTTGCAACTGTGATTTATTTTGCTTTTAAAGCGCATTTTAAAGTGCTCAGCTGTAAACACAACTCGCACAGCATTTTTTGCTGACTTTTAAAACATGAAAAAATCAGTCGGGTGGAAGACTACAGTCGGACGTAGCCGACAGTCGGACTTTGGCCTCCTTTTATGTCCAATTGTTGCCCTATTTTATTTACATTTTTCAACCAATTGCTGTCATATTGAATTTTTTTTGCAATTCAAATCGTTTAGAATCAAAATCTGGCAAATAAAAACAATCGATTTTTTTGACCTCCTACTAAGGTCTAACAAAGTGGTATTTGCCCTAATAAGTACCTAAAAACATGATTTTTGCTCATAAAATCCACATTTCTCGTCGAAATACGCCCATATTTGTTTTTTTAAAAGTTATTTTCTGATACAAATCGTTTAGAATCAAAATCTGGCAAATAAAAACAATCGATTTTTTTGACCTCTTACTAAGGTCTAACAAAGTGGTATTTGCCCTAAAAAGTACCTAAAAACATGATTTTTGCTCATAAAATCCACATTTTCCGTCCTAATACATCCATATTTGGTTTTGGGTGTTACACACATCTGTCACTTGCACTAAATTAATAAACTCTTGCTTTTTTAAAGTACAGGGTCTAAAAATATATATCCTTTTGTTCATATTAAAAGTACGGGGTCTAAAACGATTTTTTGTTTGCGTTTATGTTTGGTTTTATGTTTGAAGTATCATTTTTTTGGTATACTAATTAAAAAATTTTATATTTATCAAAGTTAGAGCGTCATAGCATTTCGGCAAAAGCAATTTGCCCACAAATACTAAAAGCCACAAAGCATATGCACAGCTTACACACATACACAGTAAGAATTTGTGGACAGAAGTTTACAATAATTACAAAAAACGAAAGTTGAATGCAGAAGTTCTTTCTGCCCCACGTTTACCGGGTTTAGCTTTGCGGGTTTGTTTCCCCTGGAGCTAACTGATCGCAGTGCTCTATATGGTTATATGATGGCTATGGCTGTTCCTGCTCTGTTTGCCCAACTTACGGCCAAAGTAAACTCATTACCAATGCAAACAAACAGGCGGTGAAACTTTTAAAAACCGCCCAAAAACTATTTGCGTGCATGGCGCCCAACGACATGAAATGAAAATCATCAAAAAGTGAATAAAAATAAAAATGAAACTGAAAATAATTAAGTGCATGCATTTCAATGTGAGATGCCATATGAAGCCATACCACAAAAAATTACAAAAAAAAAAAAACATTCAGATTTCTGTTTAGTTCAAATTAATTTCAGATTTTGCATAGTTGCAAAAATACTCAGAAAAATAAAGAACAAAGTGTGCCACAAAATAAAAACTCTTTAATTTATCTTCATTTTTGTTTTACAACTCAATAATCAATAATTAATTTTTTTCTTCATTCATTTATTTTATTTTCATTTCAATTTAGTTGATCGACTGTCAGATCTGTAAATAAACTTGTAAGTAAAATACAATTTTTTTAAATTATAACAAATATCTCAAAGATACGTTTCTAATATCAACCTCGTTTTTATCTCTATTCAACCGATTTATTGCTAAATTAATTGCAACAAGTTTACATTTGGCTGTCATTCTGCTGTAGTTAATTAACGTGCCTGCCGCAAAATAATCAACAACTTACAAGCTCAACCTTGTATAATATTAATTATTTAATTTTATGCATTGTATATATTTAATGCTGGTGGTAAGCGAATGCGCGTATAATAAAACTTTCTGTTTACCCACAGCGTCAGCGAAAAGTTGAAAACATGTTTAATCGTATTTGCAGTTTGCGAGAGAGTTTAACAGAATTATCGTCGAGTTGGTGACAGCGGTATCATTTTTGGAAATTGGCCAGAGGATTGCGGAAATGTTCTACTTGGTAAATTAAATATTTATTGTATTGAAAACATGTTCATTTATATTTTGTTTTAAGTGATTAAATTGTCTGAAAATTGTATAAAAATTGTAAATTATAAAAATTATAAATACTTATTTGCCAATATTTAAATTTGGCAAATAAGAAAAGTTCAAATATATTTTAACACTTTTTTATTACAGTTACTCTAAATTCTATTTTTATTTTTTTTAAGAAATTTTTGAATTGTGGCCTTTGGTAAATAAATATTAGAAAATTTGTGAAACTGCGCATATTTAATAAATATTTAATATTCATACAAAGAATTGTGCACCAAAAAAGCAGTTAAATAGAAAATTTATGCCATCTATATACGCCTGAAGGTATGCTGTAGTGATTTCGATATTTGTTTGAGCATCTAAAATATTGCATTTAACCAGAGCGAAAGAACGAATATATTAAACGATAGAAAAGAATTTATTTTTGAATACCAAAAACATGCGAAATATTTATAAAACAAGTGTACTAGAAGAATTTTATAAATATCTTTTTTCCGTTTTCTGTTAAATGCACACTTTTTACTACGTTTTTAAAATTTCACATAAGCTACGGTGTTGAATTAAACACCAGAAAAATTTTATAATGAGTCCATTAATATATAAAATATTTAAAGATGTGTTTAACAAACTCTGAAGTAGGTTTTATTGTAGATTAAAAATTCATAATACAAATGAATAGAATATTCTAATAAAATATTTTAAATAATTTTACGCTGCATATTATATATGTATACAATTATTAAGAATAAAGAGTATCTGTGTTTGAGAGATAAAAAAAACATTAAAAAATTATATACCATACTTTTATGTGTGGTAAATTTAAAATTATTTAACATACATGTATTTTGAATCTATATAAAATATTTAAAGAAATGCACTAGCCTAAAATTGTAGGCTATAAATTCTACAAATAAATAAACAGTCCTTAATAAAAAATAAAAATAATATCGCTAATGTGAATCAAAGTGCATATAAAACTCGCATTTGGCCAAGTCATGTGTCTATATTCGTCTAACTGTATTTATTGTGGTGTTATCGTTGGCATAGTTATCACATTTGCCAAACCGCAGAGAAACAAAATGTTAGTTTTGTGCGCGTTTTCGTGGGTCACTGGGCACACTGTGTGCAGCAGGTAATTAAAATATGGCAGACAACATGATGGCGACACGGTTGCATTTACGCCGTTGTTGTCATGGTGCACATTAACCGCAACTGTAATAATTAATTGAGATATGTATTGTAAGCGGATGGGCGTTGAGCAGCCTTGGGTGCATATACAGGATGTACGGCATGTTAATTTATTAATAAAATTGATTAATGCACTGCTGCTGCTGCTGCTGATCAAGCATACGCCGCGTTGTGCGTCGCTGCAAGTGCATTAAATGCGCTGAACTGATAATCACAACAGCTGGGCTACTTGGCAACTTAATAGCTCAAAGTTGAAATCAAGTCAAAGCGAGTACTTTTAACCGTTTAGGGCTTCAAGCCAATGACCACGAACAGCATTCGAATGCCAGGCCAAGCACTCAACTCGACGCTGAGTGAATTTCAGAGCAATTAAGAACGCATTTGTTGCTAATCGCCGGACCACCGCATTTGCTGCACTCGAGTGCATTTCATTTAAATGAATTACAAAGCGAAATATGAGCAGCACTTGGCAGCACCACAAACCCAACTCCAACGAACTCCACGGACTCCAACGGGCTCCATCAGCTCCCTGCTCATTAAGCAGCAGCTGCAGCAGCAGGAGCCGCATGAACGCCAAATGTTAATCAGTTTTTCCATTCTATTTAGAAGCGTGGAGCCAAAGCGCAAATCACAAAACGCAAAAATTGGTAATTAACGCGAAGGGAGAGAAACAGCAACAAAGACAAGCACAGGAGTGCTACACTCAGAAAAAAAAGGCATTCACCAAATTGCTAAGCAGTAGTTAATTTATTTATACAAATTTTGTATATATTTTATTTGAGATAAAGTCCACAGAGAAAATAAATAAAAATTAAAACAATGAAAATAAATTGAAAATATATTTTAATTAACAAACGAAAATAAATACAAATTATCTGACTACAAAAAATTATATATTTAAATAAATATCTTCATTTATTTTAATCCCTCTTTTTTTCCCTGAATTATTAAGTGTTTTGAAATGTTTAAATAAATTTAAACACATTAAAAACGAAATAGATAATTATAGATATTTTCTTCAAGTGTATATACAAAATTGGATTACAAACTAAAAATTATTACGAATAAAGAGTATTATTTTAAAAATCATACAAAAACTCTTCTATATGTTTAGTAAAAATATTTACAAAATAATAATATAATACAAATATAAACAAAAAATTGTGCTGATAATTTTTTTTATGATCAGCGTAATTAAATTAAATAGGTACATATTAAAATGTATTTTTCTGAGTGCAGCAGCTACTGATGACGATGATGAAGTTGCTGCTGTTGTTGATGGGGGGAAAATTCAACTCAAAGGCTGTCTCAGTTTTATTTCTCTGCTTTGATGCCATGTTAATTTGAATGAATTTAATTAATTAGCGTTCAAAACACAAAACTGACGTCAGTACCGTCAAAATCTCTCCCCTCTCCCCTCTCTCTGGCATTGTCAGGGCAACTGCTGAGTCCCGGGCCCTAATAAGCAGCGCTGACCATCTGGCCCTGTTTGGTCTCTTCTGTTCTGTTCTTGGCCAATTTGCGGCTTTGGCTTAAGCAGCTCGATATTGAAACAATTATGCCGAATATTATTGAGCCTCATCATGACGTTCAGGCTGACAACGTCACAGCTGTTAATGGCGTTTGCTCCGTAATCTGATAAGCGGATACACACAATATATATACATATATAATCGAACATTGCTAATTAGCCCACGCAGGTTTTAGGTTTTCTATGCATATAAATTTTAATTAAAAATTGATAGGGCGCATTTGCATTTTATTTATGAATTTATTTGAGCTGCGTCCAATTGAGCAGCTTAGCCGACCTCATTGTAGATTAATTACGATAATTTTCGATGATTGAAAGCGCATTTGATAAGCGTGCCAATTACGACCAGCCAGCAAATGACCTACATTAACTCTAAGGCTCTTAAAGATTATGGCCTCATTAAGAATCAAAGTTGACAAGCGGATATTGCAGTTTAATCGGATCATAAATGTTGATTACATTTTCAAACATTTATAATAGCATAAACTCATCACTGTTACAGAAAATGTTAATCATGATAACTAACAAAAGATCTATGTTATGGTGTATATAAACTATGGTTAGTTTAAGCAGAAACTAAATAATGCGAAATTTTTGAGCTATGTAATTTTTTGATACATTTTTTAAGCCTTTTCGATATGAGTAGAAAATACATTTAGGTATGTACTGTATGCAGATAAAGTTTCTTTCAAATTTTGATTGACAAGCCTATTAAGAAGGTAGTTCAAAATTTTTAAAATATTTTTTCTTTGTTTTATACATTCTATTTAACTTTCATAGCCAAATGATTCATAAATTATCATACCGCTTGAAAATCGCTAGAGTTTTGCAGAAGTTATGACTTTTCAAAGTTTGTGTAAGTGCAATATACTGTCGAGTGTGCCCGACTGTTCAGCTACTACTATTTGGCTTGCTTTGCATACGTTTTAAAATTAGTTTCCGAACTTAAAACTGGTTTTTATTTTAAAAACTATGTTCAATTTGCAGAATAGTTCCGTGACAAATTGAAAACTTTAGTGTAGGCAAATCAACAAAGTAAATCAGCTGGAAACCCGTATGGCTTGCCTTCACGTAGAACAACATTTTGTACTAATGCAAATGCGAAAGGGGGCGTGGCAAACGCCCAGATACCACGTGCCACATTTGCAACCGACAAGTAAAACAATAACGTTAAAAATCGATGACAAGTGCAATTGTGCATTGGCAATGCGATACAGCTGTGTGCCATATCTCAAAATATAAATATAAATGTGCACATACACCTAGGCAGCACTGTATGTGTGTGTGTGTGCAACCGTAAATGCAGCACAAAATAAACAGCAAAAGGAAAAAGCGGAAAAAGAGGAAAAAAATATATAGCACACAGCGAGTCGGGCACGTGACTGGAGCAGCAGCTGTCAATGTGCCAAAGCCACAACAGCAAGTGTAACAGTGCTACAGATAAATACACACACACATAAACACATAAATGTATATGTATATGTACAATCAAGAAAGCAAACACATAACTATCGAATTGAAGCAAAATAAAACACATTAAATATCCTTATTGACTCGATAGCGTGGAGCAAACACAACATGTTTGCCGTTGACAATTATTTTGCTTCCACAAATCGTATTCTAATCAGAATTCAATCTTATTACGCAGCGACTAAATGTAATAAATCCACTAATTTAATTAACAACAGCAGCAGAAAGACCAAAAAGGGAGTACAATACACGCTAAAAAAAGCTAAATGTTGCAACACTGTAAGATTTCTGAAGTGTTCATTTAATATCAATGCTTTTAACAGGTTGCTTAAGTGTAGTTTTAAAATAAATAAATAAATAATTTTACTCAAATTTATATTTATTTTTACAATATAAAATGTAAATTATATAAAATTTAAATTAAATATAAAATCATAAGTTATCATTAAGTATTGATAGAATATTTTAAAAGCAATGAAGTTAAAAATATGACAAATTTTGAAGATTACATTTGCATATGTCGAATGGCACTTCAGAGGTACAGCTATTTATATAGAAAGCTATCGAATATAATTCATAATTCCGTCTATAAATATTCCTTATGAAATTATGTATTTATTACTTCATATCTACATATACCAAATGTACACTTGGCCGCCTGAAAATAACCCTTTTGTATTCGTAATGTCTGTACGGTTGAAAATTGACGACAAATTTCTTGTTTGATATCAAGATATCGCTCATTTACAAGAAAAGTGTCATAACTCAAAAAACGCGATTTTTAAGTTAATGATGTAGTAATGTTCGTTGGTTAATATTTAATCTATCTTGTGTCAAAATTTCATTATCATATCTTCAATACACCGAGCGTGAGAAGAAAGAAGAAGATATGTTGCTCCGCTTTGTATGGAAACTTTAAACACGTTTATCCCGAAGCGCGCTTTTTTGAGTTATGACACTCTTCTGGTAAATGAGCGATATGTATGTCGAATACATATTTGGTAGTAAGTTGAGTGACTTGTGCATTTTTTATGTACTCAGCATACCCTTGGCGTGTTTACAGGTACAGGTATAGAAGAGAAGCAGACTGTTGCCAAAAGAAACAGTGGCAGGGAATCTGAGGCAGACAAACCGAGCATATAATTGATTTAAGCATAACACAGGTTTGCACAGCGAGGGAGAAGGTGAATAAGAAAGGAGAGAGAGTGAGAGAAAGAGTGAGAGAGAGAGAGAGAGAGGCCTGCCCTTATGTAGATGGATGCTAGAGAAGACAGCAGATTGTCAGATTGTCAACTGACAGGCAGGCCGTCAGTCAGGCAGGCAGGCACGAAATTGATTTCCAATAAGCAGCGTGCCACGTTAGATTGTGTTAATTTTACGCTAAATCTGTTTTACCCCTACCCCCGTGGACTTCATTGATAAACTTTGACATTGATGAGTTAATGATGATGATGGAGAAAGTACAAACACACTTGGCTAAGAGAGAGGGAGAGGGAGAGCGAGGGCGGGGAGAGCGTGACTCACTCTTAGCCAGACAAACAAAATGTCAAAAGCGCGCAGCGTCTGAAGTTGAGCGGCTTGTTAGCTTTTGGCGGAATTGGTATTGGTATTGGTATTGGTAGTGGGTGAGGGTCTGTTTTATGACCAAAGTTGGCAAACGACTTTGTCATTTGTCATGGGCATAGATATGCCAAAAATTAAGTCAAGCATCACGCAAAGTTCTGGAAGAACTTTTTGTTTGCCCTCGCTATTATTAACTGCGCCTACATGCTCACATCTTGCCATAAAAACCATTTTTATGAAACACACTCAAGTGTTTTATTTGCAGTGGGGCCCTAAGTAACTACTAGTGAAAGATTTTGGCAATAATTATGATAGATGTGCCATGCTTGGTTTAATTGATAAAAGCTTAGAAACCCATTAAATACCATTTAAGAGAATGAGAAAATTAAACGCCTGAGAGTGTGATTTAATTTCAGTTCTAATCTGCTTCATAAATCATATTTATTTGGAGTTTTTAATAAATTTATGTGCCTAAATATTTTACATACTTTAAGGAAATTGTCATAAATTTATTTTAAATTTAATATATATTTTATTTGGGCGAGTAAAATGTGTAAGATTGGAATTTAATTTCATTACAAATTTTTTCTCTGCTTTTATCTATAACATTTACTTTATAGTTTTAAATAAAATTATAGTATGCTTAAATATCATATGTATTTTAAGGAATTTATTTAGAATTTTTTTAATTTATTGTAGAATTATTATATTAAATGCAAAATTAAATGCCTGAGATTGGTATTTATTTTCTATCTAAATCTCTTCTCTGCTTCATTAATCACATTTATTTGGGGGCATTTAATAAACAGCTTTTGCAACAAATTCTATGCATAAATATCATATTTATTTTAAGGAATTTATTTAGAATTTATTGCTCAAAATATGGTTATATACAACGAGTATTTCAATGCTCTCAGGCTGCAGCTGCTGTCTGTGGCAGCTCTCTCTCCCCTCTCTTCCCCTCTCAGTCATTCCCTCTCTTTTTCTGTGAACTCAACTTGATAAAAACCTATTTGGCCTCTAGCTTACTAAAGAAACTTTACCGGCAGAGTCGACAGAGGTTGGGGCAAAGAGAAAAACTGTACAAATAACCAGCAGAGAAGAGGCGGGAGGCGGGTGGCAAGAGGTGAGAGACGAGGGGCGGGGCTTTGGCAACGGTAACCAAAAACTCAATTTCCGTTTGAAAACTCATTTCGCATTTTGGTTGTTTTAAATCAACAGCAACAGAGGCCGTTCAGGCCAACAGACAAACAATTGCGTAAAAACAATAAACAATACTGGCAACAGAAACAGCAGCAGCAGTAGCAGTAGCAGGCAGCATTATGGTGAAGGGGAGAGGGTAAGGGGAGAGGGTGGGAAGGGGCATAAAATGGCAGCAACAGGAGCAACGGCAACATGCTCATGTGCATGCCCACAATTAATTCACAATAAAACAATCAATTGATTACCATTACATCCGGCCGCGTAACGGAAATTGTGCGCAATATCCTTTGGTTAAGCGATCCGACTACATTAAGCCCCCTTACACTAGCAGAGAGGAAGGGGGTGGGCAGCAAGAGGGGTTCCAGTGTCAAGTTGAAGAACGAAACTTGCCAACAAACAGTAGAAAAGGAAACCAGTCGAAGGCAACCGACAATAAAATTCTACGCACCCCACTTTTCAGTATTTTATGAATCGCTGCAGCAATGCTTCTTCTTACTTTCTTTTTTAATGGCCGAGGCAAAGCGTGCAATATTGTTTCTTGAATATCTTCTGTGTTTATCAATCGATTTCTATTCGATTTTCAGCATTATTCAATACGGTAACCGAAACCATATATGCCAAAGTAGAATCTATAAAGCTAGAATCTATAAAGCTATCTATAAATTGTAAAAGTTAGAGGGTTTTTATATAGTAGATTTGTAGGCGAAGCGGGTATGGAAAGCAATATTTGAAATAAAACTAATCTGCGTATAATATAGGTCTATTTACATTCCAAATTTGCTATCTCTAGCTCCTATAGTTGCTGAGATAGGCGTGTTGATACAGACGCATTCAGCTCGTCATACCTTACACGGTCGGTCATGCCTCATTTTACCAGTTACCTACATTTTCACACAATTATTATACCTCTTTTTGTACCCATTATAAAACGGTAAGCAACAAAAACAAAATCATAGAATTTAAAATCCAAATTGACATGCCACAGCGCGTTGGTTAACGGTTTTGATGCGCACCAACCGCAGACAGAGCCCCAGGCGATAGCCCACTTTGCGCCCTCTCTGCCACCCCTAAACACCCCTGTAGTGGCCGTTTGAGACCCCTCCAGTGGCCCCGCCAATTGCAGCTGATTTGGTGTTGAAAAGTGCTTGCGTGCGTCGACCTGTCTGCAAGTGGAACGCCTTGAGGCCTAATGAATTCATTACAATAGAAAGACTAAGAAGGCACTGGGCTATGCTGAGAAAGTCAGATATAGAACTTATCTAGTTTAACGGTAATTTCAGTACTGCACATAGTGTGGGTGCTAAAAACTAACAATACCATAAATTAAATTACTGCCAGCAAAACAATTTTAGCTTATTTTGTGTAAAATCGGTTCTGTTACAAGATAACATAATATTACAAAATGTCAGTTAAAGTTCGCTATCAAGCTATTGGGCCTAAGGAGTACTTTAAATAATGATGTAACTACAATCCAAGAAATACCTTAACTTAATGTCAGTTTGGAAAAGATTGAAAATTTCTAATTTTTTTCGCCTTTAGAAATTATTATAATTAATTATTATAATTATTACCATTTAACATTTTTATTTGATTGTTTAACATGTCTTTATGCATCCAAAATTTATGTGAATAATTTAAATCGTTTAAGAAAATTAAAATCAGAGTCAATCTTTAAAACTATTTTGTTCAATGCAAATGAAATATTTAGCAGGAAATAAAATCGATTGACACTATGAGGAAATTACATTAATTTAATTGTAAATAAATTAAATAAAATCATACAGGGTATGTAGTGAGTTGATTACCATTTAAGATAGCCATATAACTAGTTATTAAACAAGCACTAAAAAGAACTTTAAGTGATACTTATAAAGTTGCGCGCTTGACTTCAAATTGTGGCGCGTGGCATGTGGCATGTGGCATGCGTGCGTATGAAATTTTTATGATTAACCGTGACAAACCAGTGACAACAAATTAATTAGGCACACAATTAATTGTGGTTTTAAACTATGTCAGTTGCATGTAAATGTCGTTAACAGCGAACACAATTGACATGGACTCTCTCTCGCTCTCTCTTTCTCTCTGTCTCTGTCTCAACTTACCGCGGCAGCAACTTGTTATGGAAAAACATAAGTTTCACTTGCCAGCAGCAGCGATAACTGGGCTGGCAACTGGGCTGAGGTGTGAGGGGTTGGCTTGACGTTTAAAAAGTTAACACTAGTCAAAGTTAACCAAATTTGTTGCATACTTTTCAGCGCCGCTGCTAAAAACACACTGAGCCAAGTCTCAGATTGCTCTGCTGCACAGTATAATGAGCTGAAGGCTGCTGCCACGCTGTGGCAACCTCCACTCGAGTAGGAGTAGGGAGCGGGTAAAGGGGCGTGCCTGCTGCTAGACTTTGCGCCAAAATGCTAAAACGCAGCAGGCGTTCATCATCGGCAACATAGAGAGTATCAGGAGCATTGTACCGAATGAAGCACAATGGATGAGCTACAATAAAAAAACGGCTTAAAATGCAAAACTTTGTTCTCATTCATTTGCATTTTGCTGTTTTCGATTATCAGACAAGAGTTTGTCTTTGGGACGCTGCATTTTTGTGCAGCATTTGTTGCAAACTTTCGTCTTCATTTGCCGTTTCGATTTAGCATTTTTTCATGCTTTAAGTTTTTCACCGAGAAAAAAAAACATAAAAAGTCGGCACAGATATCTTTTGCAACTAACTATTCAATTAAAAACACAAAAACAGTTGGAAAAGCTTCGTAGAAAAGTCTCATGGTTTATAGTCTTATTTTATAGTTGTGTTCAATCCCATAAAGTTATCAAAATAAATGCATATTAAAATATAATAAATTTGAATTGAGTGACATAAATTTTATTTGAAACAAGTTTTATTGAAATATAAATTTTTTTCAACATTTATTGCTAAAATTCTGATTGATACTCAACTATATTATTTTATAAATAATAGTTATACATTTTTAATTATACAATATTTAAAACATAATTTTAAAAATGATAATCGCTAGAGTTTCCGATTTGAGCTCAACACCTTCGACTGTACAAGGTACAGTTGTGTCTTAATTAGGCGAGTGCGAACATGCTGACATCATCGATTGGCCCCGCTTCGGCTCTACTCGCATTGATATAGTAAAAATCAGACTCATATAGCGCACAGCTGTCAGGAATTTGAGCGACAGCAAAGTGTTTAGTGCTCAGAACTCAGAGCTTAGAGCTCAAGTGCCGCTGGCGCCAAAATATATGACCCACTTGGAGGCCAGTAGCAACAAGAACAACAAAATCAACAAAAGCAACAAGAACCACAAGAACGGCAATAATGGAGTACAACTAAAACATGGCTCTTGCCACTTGCCAGCCATGTTGCATGTGCTCTGGCACTTAACTCAATTTGCAATGAAGGCTTCGGTGTTGTTGTTGATGTTGTTGTTGTTGATGTTGTTGGTGTTGTTGGTGTTGTTGGTGTTGTTGCTGTTGTTGTTGGTGTTGTTGGCAACAACTGCAGCATAACGAAATTGCTGGCATATTACAAACGACACCAGCGCGTATTGTTATTACAGCCATGGCCCAAGGCGTGTTGTTGCTGTTGTTGCTGCAGCTTGTGGCAACGACGACGTAGACGATGACGACGACGACGACGACGTCTTGACTGTGTCATCAAAATCGAATCGAAACGAAAACCACAATTGAAATGTCAGACAAACGCATTGAAACTTTATTTTTGCGCCGTGGCGGCTCTCTCTTTTTTTTCGACCCACATAAAATTCATTTCGCATTGAAGTTGCCACAGCAGACAGCCAGCAAGAGCAGCAACAGCCGTGCTACACAGCGAGAAAAAAATATTAAGCATTTTGACTCTGAAAGCATGAAATACAATATCTAAATTTATGCAAACCAAAAAAATGAATTAAATAAAAAAAATGTTAACTTTAATTAATGCGTTTATTGTCTAAATTAAATTCAATCCTAAATTTGTATTATCGATTCTCATTTAAATAATTTTTTTTAATTTATGAATTTTATTAACTTGTTTTTAATGCTTATGTTAAATACTAGAGTTTAATATCACTTATTTATAGAATTTTGGCTTCATTTTGTAACATATTTTTATCTCTGTGCACTACAATCAATGGCTTGTTGCGCCACAAATTTTTGTTGGACCTTCATCCAACTGGCGCGAGCATCAAGCGCAACAGGAGGCGACGCCACTATCAGACAGACGCCTTCGCTTTCCCCCTCCCCTTTCCCTTCCCAAACAGCCCCTCACACACACACACACACACATACCAGACGACGTATAAAGAATGTGGCTGGCGAAAAAAACAATACAGACAACAGACGGCGCTGACAATATTTGTAGGCGCCGTAACGCAATGCTAGGATGCGAGTTCGTCTCAATCTCCATCTCCCTTTCTCTCTCCTTCTCTTTCTCCATCTTCCTCTGCCTCTCCTTCGCCATCTTTGTTGAGCTTCCCTGGCAGCTGGCATATTACTTTTGTGCTCGGCATGGCGTCCGTTAGGTGTCCTTGTCAGTAGTTGGCCCAAATTAAACGCAAATTCTCTTCCTCCTCCCCTTCTCTCTGTCTCTCTCTCCATCTCGCTCTGCATTGATTGACACACATACTGAGACATAAAACTGTCATTAGAATTGTTTGCCAATGAGCTGCTAAAAACTGTCTCTGCCCTCGAAGAGCACTTTGAGAGCAGCAAAAGAAATGACAATTGTAAAAGAAACGAAATTCAGAGCAAAATGTCAAATTGAATTCAAGTCACGTGCACACAATGACACACTAATCACGCTCTAAAATACATGCATACGACTGCTGCAGTCGCGTGTGCTCGACCACCACAATACCCAGCAGTTGGGCAGCGAAGGGGCATTTAAATTATATATATTAATGAATTTAAAATAATTTACATATTCGTACATTTCGCCAAAATTCTAAATAATTGTTACAAAATTTAATTTTTAATTAAGGCGAATTATTTATTTTTATAAATATATATACCTAATAATTTTAGGAAAATTAATAAACAACTAAAAAGACCTCTAACAAACATGTGGAATAAAAAAAATCATTTGTTTAGATTTCGTATCCCTAATAAATTATATAAATATAAATATAAATAAATACAAGAAAATACCTTTAAAGAAAATAATAAAAAAAATTGATTTGTTTAGATTCTAGTTTATAATTAAACAAAATACAAGTAAAAATAAAGAAATTAATTTTATGAGTATAACTTATTTTTTAATCAAAAATAATTTTGAAATAATTTAATTAAATAATGTTGCAAGCGTTTCCAGGAACAATCTATGGCAAATTTATTATGTATTGATCTTAGAAGTCGTGATAATTCGTAGAAACAATTTAATGAACTCAAGTTAAGCTTATCCAAAATAATTGTTTAATTTCAAATACAGGGTATGTGCTAGTCAGACTGAAGCGTGAAGAAACTGGAATAGCAGCAGCTGCATGTCACATTATCAAAATGCACAAGGCAGGGAAATCAAAAATTGAATTTGCCATGCAGTGGTAAATGGCAATCGCCTGGACGAAGCAGAACTTAAGCGAAATCCCAAAATCCAAGCGAACTGAACTGAGCTGAACTCAACTGAACTGAACTGTATAAGCTGTGGTGAATTTCTATGAGAAAACAGAGAGACAGAGAGAGAGAGAGAGAGTGAGAATGAGAGAGAGCGAGAGTCGACATCAAAACAAAGAAAAGCCATGCGGGTGAGCCAAGCAAACTCGCTGAAATGTGAGCAAGAGAAAAGCGTCCAAAAAAAGAATAGAAAAGAAAAGAAAATAAAAGAAAAGTAATACGTAAGGAACCAAATATAATAACGCGTACTATGCGCTCTGAATGACTAAGGAAAAGTGCGCGAAGATTCAACAAATGACAGAAGCCACGACAAGCAACAGAGCGCCAACAGCAATGGCAGGAGAAGGAGGAGGAGGAGGAGGCAGAGGTGAAGCAAAGGAGAGGCCAAGAAGCAGCACACTTAGAGAAAAAACATTGTAAATAACGCCAATTTGCAGTTGAATGTGAGTAATATTTTAAATTAAATATATAACATATTTAAGTATTAATTTCTAAATGTATTTCAAAATAGTTTATTCTTTTCAATTTAAAAATATTGACTTGCATGAAAATAAATATAAATTAAATATGGAAATTGGTTAATTAAAATTGATTAAATCAATTTAAGTAGATAAAAAAGAAAAAATTTCTATGAAAATAATTTTATTGATATTTTTTGACAAATATTTCTATGCAAATAATTATAAATTAAATACGAAAATTTTTAAAATAAAATTAAGTTCTCAGATTAAATATTGCAAAATAAATAAGAAAAATAAAAACTGAGTGGAAAACCAAATCTTTGTCTTTCTGACATGTCAAAAAATGGCATATTTTCAATATCGGGTATTTCAGATTCTAAGTGAAAATATGTATATTACTTTGCATATAATATATGCATATTTATTTGTTTTTGAAACTTGTTTTGAAACAACGTATATTTAACTATAGGTTTAGCTATATGTACACAATTGTTTTTCTGAGTGTATCAGCGTGGCAGTAACTGGAGAAGACCAGTTCCAGCTGCTGCTGCTGCTGGGATGGCAGCCAAAAGCAAAAAGCGTGAGCGCTTTGTGCCTCAGTGGCTCTGTGTGTCTGTCTTTGACGTATGTGTTGGTGTGTAGGGTTGCTTATTTGCGTGAGTGTGTGTGAGAGCGTGTTATGTGAGAGTGTGTGTGTGCAAATTACAGACTAACAAGTGGTCGTTGACTGGCAAGCCAGCGAGGCAGACAGCCCCGACCACGACAGTTGATTTGATTTGACAGCAAGACATGACATTTGGGTAGCCTGACAGTCGAGGCAGCCTGGTTACAAGACGCAGCGCGAATCAACTGAAGCTGAAGAAATGCCACGAGAAGCACGATGACGATGACGACTGTTGCTGCCACTGCTGCTGCTGCTGCTGCTGTTGCTGCCACAGAGCTCTGAGATGTCGCTGTTGCTGCCACTCCCATTGCTGCTCTTGGCAAGTGCAAGTAACCGCAAGCCTTCACAAAACTGAGGGCCAAATATAATGAAGATGGATATTGGCGACTGGCATAACAATGGCCCCACCGGATGTGGCACTCGGAAGCGGAAATGAATAGCAGGACACGGACATGGACATGAGCAGCCACAGCCAGAGCCACAGCCAAAGCCCAAAGCCCAAACCACAGCCACAATGCTCGCCAATGTCCAATGGAGCTTAACAGCTCGTAGTTTAATCGATTTTGAGCAATCCAACATTTTTTCCATATTTTTACATACTTCGACTCATTTCAGTTAATGCACAGAATTCTATCAAGCGAATTACCATTCAGAAAGAAAGAATTTATGCAGAGTCTGTGTAGCTTATTTTTTATATTTAATTTCAGTTCAATTTCATTAATTGAATATTTAATTCAAATGACATGTATTTTTAATCAGTTGCATATGCATTTTTTTGTAAAATAATCAATAGTTTTGATTGTTTGCAACATTCTTTCTAAAGCAAAGATTTTTTATTCGATGGAGTTAATACAAATTAAAAAGTTATCCTGCAGAAAACTGGGCACACTGTTAAATTTAAAAAATTTCCGAATGCTTATCCCTGCCTTTTATGATTTTTTTTTATTTATATTATTAACATAAGTGCAAATTCAATTTATTAAAGTATATTTATTCTATTTAAGGCTTAAAAACGTACAGGAATACAAGAAGGATTTACTGGAACCCTTTCGAACCAATATTATGTATTATCTCATAAATAATGCCTATATTTACAATCCAGAACTACAAACAATTTTAAAATGAAATCAGTAAGGGCGAAACAAATCAGTCTGAAGGTAACCGACAGTAGAAGAACTGGCGCGTTGTCCCAAATTCTCGCTTGCATATCTGCGCTGTTTCTTATCCAAAAGTGTTTCAATTGACAACATCGAAAGCTAATATCAAACGTACATACATGCCCAATCTGTAGCTTTCAAACTGTAGCTGCAGTGCAAAGGGCGGAGATATCAACCATCTAACTTTTGATCTATCCATCTATCTTTTGATCTGTATAGGAGAACCTAACGACGAAAATTGTATTGCTGGTTTTTATAGTTTGTGAGATCTAGATGTTAGATCATCATTCGTTCTTCAAAAACTTTCAGCTTAAAGAAGTAAAGGCTACAAAATGAATTAATGAAATAAAAAATATTTATCTAAACCAAATTATACTAGCCTTTTTACATATTTTATGGCTACAGGGTATACAAATACAAGCCAATTTCCTTCATTTTCAAAAGACAGAGAGACATAGAGAGCTGTTAACTATATTATAGTTTATATAGTTTTCTCATGTAAATTTAAATTAAAATAATTTAAAATATTATTATATTTAGCATTATTTATTTAATTACACCTAATTCATTTGGTATGCGCGTGCATAAACTTATCGCACGAACTGTGCAGGGTTGTTCGTATGTTAAAATGCTTGGCAAGCAGACGAGTGACGCGGTATGGAATATATATATTATATAGTATAACTCACCTCTTTTGTAGTGCGAATCTTTGTTGTTGTTGTTGTTGTTGTTGTTGTTGTTGTTGTTGTTAGGGACTGCACGTGTGTTACGCCAGTGGGTCAGGCAGGTGGGTTGAGATTTCCACGTTTTTCTCCGTTGAACAGGCGTGCGGCGGCGGGGGGGCGGAGAGCGTGTGTGCTGTGGGTTGGGGGCGTGTGGGCTTGTGGGCGTGTGCCCGTGATTGCTGGGCGTCGTTGGCAGGCGAGGGGAGGGCAGGGCCGTGGCTTAGCTACGCTTCACTAGGCAGCTTGACGTGCTGAAAAGTCACTTTCGAGTGTTTTCACTTTTCCTTCTTGCGCTGCCTACGTACACACGCTGCACGTGCGCGTTACCGTTAGCACAATCCTTACGTTGGTGTTAGTATGCGTGTTGCTCTTGTTGTAGTTGTTGTAGTTGTTGTTGTCACCTGCCAAGTGGCACTTGACTGCGTTGTTAGTACGAAATGTTGCTCACAGCTGCACACACACAGATAAGCGACTTGCAGCCTTGAAGCCAAAGACAACAACAACTGCTGCTACTGCTGCATTGAGGCACTTATACACTGCAACAAAAATAGAACACAAATTAGAATTTCAAACGTCTCATTTTAAAAACAACTTAAATTTAAATCGCATGTGTTAATATTAATATAATAATAATAATATAATATTAATATATAATAAATAAATTTAATAAAAATAACGCAATAAACAAATAAAACAAATTTATAGAATAATAAACAATTAAAAAATTTCATAATATTAAAGCAATATAACAAATATATTAAAAATATATTTATATGACAATTAAATAATATGTAAATTAAATAAGTATATATGAAAAATAAATGCATATAATAATAAATATATAAATTAATAAATTTCATATAAAAAATCAAATCAGTCAAAATCAATAAAATTTATTTTAATATGAAATAAATTAAATAACAAATAAACAATATATCAAGCAAAATGTAGTTTAATATTTTTATAAATTATACACTAATAAAATTTTTTATTTATATATTTAAATGAAAACTTAGCTTGCAAATAATAATATTTAACAAAATTATAACAAATTCCCCATTAGAGGGAAATTAAATTAAATTTTTGACTTTTAAAATAATAATATTTCAATAATTAAATTAACTATGTACATAACTAAAAACTTTAAACCGTATAAAATAGTTTTCTATTTACCATAAATTATTTAATTTTTCGTTGATTTTTTGCACAGTGTAGAGGCAAGGCTTTCTGGTATTATTAGTGCTATGCTCTAGTATTATGTTGAACACGCTTCGCTCGCACTTGCCTAGCTGTAATTGAGCCGAGTAATTAGGAACGTTTGCCGCTAAATTATGCATGCAAGCGGCACTCTGCATATGGCGGCATTAAACCGTTATACGTCGACGTCGACGGCGGCGACGCCACATGCTAGCATTTCGACAGCGCGGCCGCGGCGGCGTATGCGTAATGCGAGCGCTCGTATTAGATTTTCTCAAATTAACACACACAAAGGCACAATTAACGGTTATCGCTGTTGTTGTTGTGGCTGTTGTTGATAGTTTTGACTTAATAATGAAATTATTTATTAAGCAAGTCGAATGGCGAGTGAGGCGCCATGTGGCAAGCAGCACGTTGTCGCTGCCACCAATACCAATGCAGGCGATGCCTCTCGCGTGCTCTCACTGCCTCTCACACACACACACGCACACACCTTGCCAAAGAGCGCACTCTGCTATGTGTGTGTGTGCGTTGGTGTGTGTTGGCGTTGGACGCTTTCTTGGCCGTATGTCCTGGCCCGATGCCGTAATTTGTGAAACACGTACACAGCTGTTGCAGGCGCTCTGCCTCGATTTCTCTAACGCACACGTGTGGCATGCAACTTGGCCAATGTCCGGGCAACCGTTAAGCACATTTAACGTATTGTTTATTAATTTTAAGAATTTATTTTCAATCGCACGCTGCGTGGAGCGTGCAAACCGCGTTGATTTGTTCGCACCTTGACTATTCGTTACTAAACTCAACTCTCTCACTCACAGCGAGAGTTGCCCACAGGCGCACACTCGCTGCCATGCCGTGGTGAATTTGCCCCAAATTGTTGCTGTTGTTGCCGTTGTTGTTGCTGCTTTTTGGTGAGAGCGTGCGCCAGGACAACAGCTGTTGGCGGCCATTTGAATTCGCTGCAAGTGCCCATTATAAACACAAATTATAAATATAAAAAAAAATATAGTTAATGCAAATAATAACGATAAATAATATTAAAATATCGCTTAATATTTTGGCATATTTATAACACCAATTAAATTATTCTATAACAGCATTAAAACCCATCAAAAACTGACTTTGATTGAACGCCATTTAAACGCCATTTGAATTCGCTGCAAGCACATTACTAAGCAATAAAAACAAATATTAAATAAAATATAATTCATAATAATTTTAAAATTAACTGTTACAAAATTTAACCTCATATTTTTGCATATTATTTATGTGTATTCAATTATTTTATTAAGGCTATAAAACCAAGTTTATTTCTCTTTTATTTATGCGCATTGGCGCCATTTACGGGCTTTTGAATTTTCTGCAAGCACATTGGTAAACAATGCAAATAAATGTAAAATACAATATATAATATATGAATATATTAACATTAAATAATAAAACAAGCTGCACTAAATATTGTTAATTATTTATCATAAGTTTTTAAATATTTTATTATTGGTCAAAACCGAAACAAACTCTCTGCTCTCTCACACACTTTGATGACATTTGAATTCGCTGCAAGGCTGCTTGATAAACATAAATAATAAATATGAAATAAAATTTATAAAATATAAATAAAAACAAAAATATATTATTAAAATTTCTCTTTTTATTTTAGCATTTTTATTACATTAAATTTAATATTCTATAACAGCTAAAAATATTGTCAAACTCTCTGCTATTTTCGGGCATGCGCACTTGTATGAATTTCTCTCAGGCGCTCTCGCTCTCATTTTTGTTCTGAACGCTCAGCTGTCTGAGGCGTTTGTGTGTGGATGTATATGTGTGTGTGTGTGCATGTGTATATGTGTGTCTCAGTGTGTGTGTTTGTATTAGCGCTAGCGTTTTGGCATGGAAATCTGTTGCATGAGCGCAATTTGTTATCCTCTTTATCTCAGCTGAGTGTCGCCCAAGTGTCAGTAGTGCTTCTCGCTACATAAATTATGCCATGGCTGCTTGAGCAATACCCCAATAACAACAACAACAACCATAACAACAAATCTTTTAACTTGATCAAATAAACAGGGTATCCACGTAATCATCATTAGAAGCAACAGTCAACGCATAGAGATCTAAGCACTAAGACGAAGCGTAAAAGCGTAAGCCAAAAAAAACATTGTCAAATGCAAACACAAACTCAAGCCCAAAACAGCAACTTGAGGTCAGTGTTGCCAGAACTTAAAAAAAAAACATAGATGTTAGCACATATCTAATGAAAATATATGTATATTTTCTGAAATATGCTAAAGAGAATGCAATAATAAATATGCAAATATTAATGATATTACTAAGGTGATACCAAAATTCACATCATCAGTAATTTTTAAGAAATTTATATTTTTATTTATGAAGTAAAGCGAACACGAAGATAAGGCAAATTTACAGACGATCAAACTCGAATAAAGAACGAATTCAATGGTGTTCGGTCTGGCAACGCTGTGGAAATTCGACTAGAAAAAGCAAAATGCTCCAAATAAAACAAAAAAAATTTTAAATTTCAATAAAACTCAGCAATTAAAAAGTCCTGCCGAAAAATCAAAAGTTATCCCACTTAAACCAAGAATTGGGGAGCTTAAAACAATCTGTATCCAAGAACGAAATTCTTCATTTAGGTTCATTTATTAAATTTTTATTTTTATAAATTTTACAAATTAAAATACTTACAATTCGCACTTGATTTGATCAATCTTTGCATCGTATATTAAATCAATCCCGTTTATTTCTGTAATTAATATGAATACATTTAAGATTCAAAAGAACTTTAATTTGTATAACGAATAATGCTACATTTTTCTAAGTGTAGCTATTTCCAGACTCAATATCTAGCCGTGAAACTGCTAAGCTGCCAACACTGCTAAGCACTGCCAAAGCTATTCGTAGATAAGCAGAGAACTCATAAACACACTCACACACTCGCACACACACTCACACACACACACTCACACCCACACACACATGCTTAGAGCATAAGCAGCTGAAAATGGAGAGAATTTTGGCGGATTTACGTGTCTGTTGCTCAGCCAGAGACGCAGTTGTTGTTAGTGTTATTGTTATTACGTCGATTGTGCTAGTATTTGTTGCATCTCTCTCTCCGTCTCTCTCTCTCTCTGTCTCTTTCTCTATCTCCCTCTTTGTCTGTCTATTTCTTGGCTGTCATAAAAACTTGGCAATAGCCTGACATCATCTAGCAAATACTAACGCCAATTAGCCTTGGCTTAAGCTGTTGTTGGCTTATTTTAATTAAATTCCTGTTGCTCTCGGCATACCCCTAATATGGGAAAGCCATCAATACAAAGCAAACGACCCGTGGTGTTTCATCAATGGCACTACAGGTAGTCGGTACCCACTGCCAAAAATTCATTTGATTTTGCTGCCTTTTTTTAAGTGTATTCTACTTGACTTTGTTCTCCAGGCTTATGGGCGAAACATGCATTTTACTTGTACTTTTATTTTATTCAATTGTTGGCACAGCGTGTGCAATTGCAATCAATTCCATATTCAATATTAGTTGGCAGATCGCAAAGGCGCTTAGTTTGCATTGTGCTCTTAGTTTGGGGCAAGTTTTCAAATTGGCAAACAGAGAGCAAGCTTAAAACTGAGTTTTCAACTGAACCACTTTATGATTTCTTTCCATTTTGTATAGCCATTAAAATTTATGAGCAGCTTTCCATGCATTCGAATAATTTGTATTTTTGCAAAGAGCTAAAAATCGGCTTAAGATGCGGCTAGGCTTGCAATTATAAATAAGAGTTCTATGCTAAGGAAACTTAGGATATAAATTGTGATTTTGTTGAAAAAATTTCTCAAAACTATAAACCTTTTTTGTTTTATAAATTTTAATCGCCTTTCTTTAACGAGTTTTTAAGTGAAGGAAAAAAGTAAATTGGGAATCAAAAGTGTTGTATATTTTATATAAAATAAATTTATAATAATGCCACGAATAAAATCAAATCAATATTGAATTTATTAAAAAACGCATCCATCAAATATAAAAAAATAATATACATATAAGAATATTAAAATCCTTAACAAATAATTTTTAGCATATTTTTTATTTCCATATTTTACAGATTTAGCAAACATTTTTTAGAAAATCAATGGGTACAGAATATTATTATTTGGATAATGTTATATTTTAAATTTTTTAGAAGGGCTAAATATTTTGGGAAGTCGTGTTTTTATTAAGTTTTAAAACAAATAGATAGAATAGAGTTTATTTGTTAATTAATGCCCATAAATTTAGGAATATGTTTTGTATACGATATTATAAAAATCTATATCAATATGAGGACAGAAACCTTTTCAGATCGATCAATATCAAAGCTGAAAACATTACAAACAGGTAAATCGAAAATAAATAAAATGCCAAAAATATAGCTTTGTAAAGGGTTTGCTTTGTGAATATATATGTAGTTGTAAAATCCAACAATAAATCAAAGCCGAAAAAAATGGGGAGAATTTTCGGTTTTTTGTATTTTTTTTGGTTTTTTGTTACGTCATTGGCAAAGTGCCCTAAAGTCAGGCCTCAAACGAAAAGCTCAATTAGCTGAAACATGAAGTGGCTATTAAGCCGATAGGGGCAGGCTGAAGCGTTGCTCAAAACATTTTAATTATTTTGCGACTGTAGTTGGATTATGCCCCACCTGCAACTGCACCTGCACCTGCGGCTCTGGCTGTGGCAGCTGTGGCACGATTGTCGCTCATCAAGCGCGCGATTACAAATATTGGAACATAGTTTGCAAATATCATTAACACGACGAAACCAATTTGCGGCAAACTACATTTTGCTGCCCCTTGTCGAATGGCAATGAATTGAGTGGAATGATGCAGCTTGGAGGGGGGTTAAAGGGCTGAGAGTCGCCTTTTTTAATGCCGTATTTCATATAAATTAACAGCGTGCCACATGCTGTAATTTCACAACTTTGTCAACGTTTTCACTCTTGGCCAAAGTAAACTCAATTAACTTTTTGCCGCTCTCCTGCTGCAACAATAAACAATCTTCGCTCGCTTTTTTTCATTTTTCATTTCAGTTGCAACTTGTGGCTGCAGCAAAAGCGTAATTACGTTAGATAACGGCCAAGTGCAGCGATGGAGGGGGCGGGGCGGGGGCAAGCGTATAAATTGCTTAGAAAATGTAAAGTGCTGGGCAAAAGTGTTTCCAGGGTATTTGTCACGACTGTGGCAAGTGTCAGCCGACATTAACCAAGATTTGTGGCAACCTATAGCCGTGCGCTTTGTCAAGGTTTTCCGCTTTTCCACTTTGCCGGATATCCGCTTTTCCGGCTGCAGCATTTAATTAAAAAAGTTGCGTTTTGTCAGCTAGCAATTAGCGAAACTCCGCTTAGTTATGAGCGCCAGCTTCTCAGCCAGACTAATAAATGTTTATCTGCATTATTCAATTTCAAAACCCCAAGCCCAGCAAACAAACACAAAGCCCAGTTGACATTTGACCTCTCTAGGTATGAATGTGTGTGTGTGTGAGAGTGTGTGTGTTTGTGTGTGCAAATAATAGATGAGGCAATGCAACACAAAGCATATTAAAATTGCATTACGCATACGACGTGTTGCACGAGTGTGTACTGCAGCAGGTACAGCAACTGCTGCTCTTAACTCTTTGTTGCATGCAAAACAAAAAGGATAAATAGCTGCAACGATAATACACTGCCACATACACACAAACACACATATACACACACACAGAGAAAGACAACAGAGCTTGTATCTTGCAGCTTAAATATGCAAAGAAAAGCTGCACACAGAAGACACAGAGACAGAGGAAAGGAGACACCCTGCTATGCATAAATAATGCATACATTCACACAGAGAAAAACAACAAGAAATTACAAATATGTTTTTCAAAATTGATAAGAATATTCAATATGCATTTAGTATAATTTGAATAAAAAGAAAACCAACAAGATTTCATAATAAAAACTATCAAAACTAAAGACTATCACAAATAATCAATTTATTCAATCCATTTCACCAACCAATAAATTCAAATAAATCAAATTAAATAATTTTAACGAATTTAACTCTACATTTTAGTAACATTAACTTTTTAATTAAAATATAGCCTTCTTGTTTCAAGCAAAAAATATCAATTTTAAACTTGAGCAAAATTTATATTGTATTTGAAAAGTTAAAGAGGTTTAAATAATTTATTTTTTGACACAAATAATTAATTTATTTAATCCATTACACCAACCAATAAATTATAAAAATTGAATTAAATTAAATTAAACTTATTTAACTTTAATATCACTAAAATAAACTATTTAATTAAAATATAACCTTCTTGTTTTAACTAAAAAAATTTCCATTTTAAGCTAGAGCAAAATTTATATTTTGTTTGCAAAGCTTAGGAGGTTCAAACGATTTTTTTTAGTGTATCTTTCTATATGTGCCATGCATATCGCTTTTAAGAACGTCAGTATAATAGCCGAAGTAATGGCAAAAGTGCAATTGTGAGTTCAAGTAAATAAAAACTATTCAAATATGTAAAACACAATTCAAAATGCAGCAAAAGAGACTGGGACTGGGACTGAGACTACCCAAGTTATGCAGGGTATTATGTGTGCGTGTTTGTTTATATGCAGCTCAAGTGCATAAATTTACTTGTTAAGTCCTGATTGATATGTCAGCCCTGGCTCAACACTCATGCTGAGCTTTACATCCAGCTATAATACTAAACAGAATTATTGTTGCAATTCACTCAAAGTGCCACCAAAAGTGCACTCTACTCCTGAGTATTCCCTGTGCCCATAACAATGCATATTAGGGAAAAGGCTAATGCAGAAAGTGCTGCTGCTGCAAATAAAACATCAAGTTTGCTTTTTATTTGAAGTAAACTATTTTTTTAAAGCGTCCACCAAGGCATAAACTAAGTAATAAGAAGGACTTCTGTGCTCTAAGATCGTGGAGTTTAGAGTATTAGCAGGTTTTATTGAAGTTCCGATTTATTTTAAACTAGGCAATTATTTTTAGATGAATGTATTTGGATGTAATGTGATGGAGGTAAAACATATTGGGAATTATACTTGTATCAATTATGCAATCTATCGATCTGTCTATACTGTTTATATTTATTATATCTGTCATAAGTCTATTTAGTTGAAGAATGTACTCGCATATCTCTAAGAAATTTATAGTATATGAAATTTATATTTGAAATATGATTGATATATGAAAAACCATATTTGTCCAAAGGCATGAGATATAAATATCTAAAAAAAAAAAACTGATATGGGTGAGTATGGGCTCGGCGTCAATAAGCTAAGAGAAATTATATGGAAAAAATTTTTACTGGTCAGATAGTTATATTTCGAAGGTAGTCAAACATTCTCATCAGTGACCTTAGAATTAAAAATTGTAAGTAAATTGTAATTTATTAATTTTAAGATGACGTATTATTTTAGGATGTCTAATATATACAAAAACCTATTAACATATATATAATTTTAATAGTCCAATTACATTTATATTTTTCTAATTTATTCATATTGGTTTCCTAATCGAATGTAGCTTGTATCAATCAGATGTAACCGTCTCGAGAAACTCTAAACAATATATAGCTGCAGTTGGGCCGATTCAACGACAAAAACAAAGATTGTGCGGACAAAAACTGATTAAGTTTTGTTGTGTTTTCTGTGGGCTTTGATGGCAGCTTTGACCATGTGGCACGAACGGCAAATGTGGCAACAGCGCCCGGAGTGTGGCAATTACTATGCGACGAGTACTTTGTTTTGAGACTGACGCCTAGCGAGCAGCTTATTACGTACCTGGATCAGCTTCAGTTGCAGAGACGCCTACAAAAGCAATCGCAAAGGCAACACGGATAGCTGACGAAAAGGGCTTATGAAAAGGGGGCGTGCCACAACGAGACAAGCACAAAAAAATGCGTTGATAAAACAGCAAGAAGCAGAATAGGTCCCAGGCGAATGTCAAGCAAAAACCTGGAAAGAATAGAGCCATTCAGTCGGATGCGCCTGACGATAAAATACCCTATTTTGAAATGCGTATAAAATATTAATGGAAGTGCAGCAGAAATGCTGCTTCTTGCTTTTTTGTCGGTACCATGCTTTAATGACCAAGCTGCCAGAGTGCCAACTAGACAAAATCTTCAATATTGTTTCTTCAATAACTTTTGTGTTTATTTATCGATTTTAATGCGCATTTTAGTATAGATAAATATAATAGTGAAGAGCATATATTTTGAAAATCATTATTCTATCTTCAATATTACGGCGTAAAGAGGGCGTGGCAGTCAATATTTGAAATAAACTCGATCTGCGTATCTATAATTCCATTCTTTTCATTCAAAAATATCTGCGCTAGATTTTACAAAGTTATTAACCCCGTTTTTACCTATTTTATGCAGGGTGCAGGGTATAAAAAGAATGAAAATAGCGCAAAGCCACTAACGATGCTGCTTTTTTGTTGGCTTTGTTGGTGGTTGCTGCTGCTGTTGCTGCGTTGATGCAATGATTATAAAGCAAAAACTGCGTATGTGTAGAGGTGTATGTGTGTGTGGGTGTGTGTGTGTGTGTGTGCCTTGGCAGTTGTAGGCACTTTGCGGATGCTCGTGAATTGAACGTTTATTGACACACAAAAGCTGGAAAATTGAAAAATTCTGCAACGCCTGCTGAACACCCCCTTTCCGCACCCCATACCCTTTTAATGCGCATCACACCTTGCATGGTCTTTATTGTTGCTGCTGCTGCCGGCAATTTCCCCCATGGCACCGCCCCCTCTCTGCACTCCATTCTGCGCCTCTCTGATGACAGCAACATGAGGCGAAATGCTCAAAGGATCGCTTTGTGTGTGCTCGTGCGAGCGTGGATTAGTATTCAATAGTTGGCCAAGTTTCAGCATTTTATGTGTTATTGCATATGCCACGCCTCCCCCTACAGCCGCCCATACACACACACACACACACACAGCTACACTCGCGTGTCTCTTGGCTTTGCTTTTAATATTGGCGCGCTCAACCATAATGGGTTAATGGCAAATTGAATTCAATTCAATGGCCCGGCAGCGTCTTCAAAAATATATATATTCTCATGCACATATGAAATTGTAATTGAATTAAACCTAATGGCATATTTCGCATAGCATTCCCTCGCATTTTTTAATTTGCTTTAAGTGCACAAAGAAAAAAAAACATGTCGATGATGACGAAAGTGTCGTAAAGTGTGCACAAATTCAATTTTATTTTGTTGCCAACAAAATTGCGCTTTGTATATGCAGGAAGGCTAAGTAATTGTCAGCTAATATGACAGACGTGAGTCGCATAATGCACAGAATTAAACCGGAAAGAAAGAAATGCAGACACTTACCACGCAAAGATGAGCGAAGTTTCGATCATTTCCAATTCATATTTGTCGCCTAAAATTGAAAATTGATTTGATTAGATTTATTAATTTCATTTTACAAAGAGTTAATATAAGAGAGAGCGCCATTTTTTTTTTTTTTTTTTTTGTTCACAAAGTGATAATCCACCCATGAAGCAATACTGGCTCTTAAATCTTCATTTTTTGACGAAATACTGATTTGTTTGGTTTTTTATTTTTATTATTTTATAGTTTTATTTTTTATAATTTTGCTATACAATTCGTTCTTACGATTTTCAAACAAAAATATAATATATATGTATTTAGACATTTCAGAATTGCAAATTAGTTTGAAATTTTATTATGTTCTTTATTTAGGAGGGAGTTAAATAGTTTTCACCATTAATAACTCTTCTTTGACTAAGTTGTTAGTTCTAAAGTTGTTCAATATTTTCAGAGAAAAATTGTCTGAGTTTTTACAGATTAATAAGATAAACTAAAACGAGGACACAATTCAAAAATCTTCTCCAAAACTCACAAAAAATACAGAAATAAATAATGTTGCTATTAATTCTACTATTTGTATCTCGTAATTACAAATTTGTTCAGCCGATTATTATCTGAAATTTGTGGTTTAGTATAATTATCAAATGCTGCTTTGATACATTAATTTGCGGCAATTAGCAACATTGAACAAGCTTCTAATTGCACTTTAAACACTTTAAACAAGTATCTGGCAAACATAGTTTTCTAAGCCCATGGCTCAACGTGCAAATACCCTAGACTATGGAGAGCAAAGAGAGAGTGAAACCAGCTGGAAATGTGAGTTTAAAGCAAACACAAGAGACTCTTGGCAATTTTGTGTCTTGTCTTTGGGTCTGCCTTGTGTCTGTTGCTGTTTTGACTGTCGGAATGGTTGCATCAAAGTTTTTTGCCATTATTTTCTTTGTGGATAATTAGAATAATATTTGATTTGAAACATTTTATTTCAATTACAGTTACTGCTACAGTTACAGTCACCCCGAAGGCAGTTTTGTACATGAGGAGGGGAAGGGGCAGCAGCAGCTGGTCGACAGAAGTTTGTTTAAGCTGAAGGAACAACTGTTACGCAAAATGCCGTTTAAAAAAATGCTAAAACAATAAGAGCCAAATGACAATTAAGAGCGCGCAATGAAATTAAGCGTTTGATGAAGTGCAGAGAAGCGTAAAATGATGAAATAATAATGGACGCCGAAGCAACAGCGGAAAAGATAAATAAATAAGTATTTAAATGCCAACTAAAAACTAAATTAAATGCAGGTGCTGAAATTAATATTGTTGTGCCTTTTTCCAAAGAACCTTATTTAATTGCAAAGCCAGAGACAAAGATACAGAGCATAGGAAATGCACAATCTATTGTTTTCCACTGCACAGTGTGAAAAAAAGTATTAACAATATAAAACATACTATTTGCAAGATCTATTGTTAATTTTCACTTACTGTACTATTTCAAAATACAAAATCTATAAGGAATCTAAAAAGAAAATAAATAAGTCTATAACATGATAAATTTGATAAATTTCAAACCGAAAAAATTTTAATTTATGTTTTTGGATCTTTGTCGTATAGAAGCGACCACTGTGCACTTCACAGTCATCTACTTGTCAAAACTAATTGAAAAACTTGTTGCAGTTGCTGGAAACAAAAGCTATTGACAAGTGCATGTAATATGCATAAAATTACAAAATTACAGCTATCGATTCAATTGTAAATGCCTTTGAGAACACAAACAAACTCTCAACTCCATCCACATTTGAAGTGCAACTAATCCTCAAGTTGCCGGAGCTGCGCTTTGTGTTTGCTCCTTCTTGTGTTGATTATCGGTTTAACAAGTGTGTTGGTGTTAGTATTAGTGTATTTGTGTGTATATGTGTGTGTATTATGCATGCATAGCTGCAATTAATTATCATTCAATTGAAATTACAATTTGCATAGAGGCAAATTTATGACAGTACTCCAAAGTACAAAGTCCACACTGCCAGGCCAGTTCTAATCCTTGGCCGCAATTTAACTTCATAATCGGCCTAGACAATATACTACTACACTCAAACATCTATTACAGCAGCATATGGCATAAACAAGCTTCTTAGGAGTTCATTGTGATGATGCGCCGATAAGTAGGCAACGAAAATGTATGCATAGATTTTATTAGTTTTATGGCAGCTTGAATTAGCATTCGATTTAATATGCAATCCCTATGCATTGTTAATAACCAATATTTGCGTATTTGCTAACCTTGGCCAGCATTCAATTAGCAGATACACAATTTCAATATGCAAAACCCTCCTAAGCCGTTTTCGTTACAAGTAGAATAAGAACAATTGTAGCTCAGATAATGCAAATTTTCGTCTTTCAATTCAACTACTGCAGTCATTTTCTGAATATGCAAACTTTCAATTATTCAATTATTACATTGCTGCATTTATATATATTCAATTATTGAGAATATTTCAATTTTAGAAATAGTAGTTATTATTTTAATTTATTTTAAATTGACATCAATCAACCCGCAATTGCTTGAATTGTCGCTACTAGCAAAATTTTCAATAATTCATATTTAAATAAATAAAATAACTATATAATAATTATTAAAAATTTTTATATAATCAACTTAAATTTAATTGTCTCGACTAACATACTTATTAATAATTCATATTTAAATGAATGAAATAACTATATAATGATTTTTAATAACTATTATATCATATACATAAATCATAAAATTATTTAGTTATTATCAAAAAATATAATTAATGTTACTATTACTAATTCTATTTCCCTAAATGTTTTATTATATTAACAAAGTAATTATATTAATTAAATAATAAGCAAAATTTTTGCATAAGAAGTATTTATTACCAACAACTGTAAGCACATGCAAATTATGAATTCCAACTGCATTTGCCATTTGTTCTCCTGCATTAAACAATGAATAAAATGAGAATGAATAAAATACGTGCTGATAAAGTTTTTCATAAACTGGCATATCAGAAGATTAAGACAACAACAATAAGATGAGCAGCAGCAGCAGCAGCAGCAGTAATAAAAGCAGTCAACTATTTTGGCAAGTTGCTTAAGTGCAGAAGTTTTTGTTAATTTAAATGCCAAACAGCAGCAGCAGCAGCAGAAGGCTTCATGTTGGCGTGCCTGCTCTGTAAACTTTGATTCAAAAATATTATGAAATTATTTGGCAAGTTCTTGCAACAATAAGGACCATCTACTGCTAGTTATGTAATATAATGCGTGCCAGTTGCAGTAAAAAATATTAAAAAAAATGAATACCAAAAAAAAATGTGAAAAAAATGAATATGTAAAAGGAAACAAAAAATGCTTGCGGCCAAACATGCGGCAGCATGTGAGTTGGCAGCGGCAGCAACAATATGCAACAAGCTGCACAGACAGAGGGACAGACGGACAGCAAGGTGCATACGTTTGTAGCAAGTCTTTTGGCTTCGTTTGTATGTGTGTGTGGCAAGATAGCACGCTGCATCATTATTAAGCATGCTCTAGTTAATTTGACTGGATTTTTGGCAGCTCGCTGAAACATGCTACAAAATGACGCAACTCTCGTCTGACATGCTGCCAACTTTCAAAGAGCACGGCACGCCCGCACTGCCGCTTACGCCGTACTCATGCCGCCGTACAACTCAGCTAGCTTGTTTTAAGTTTCGCGTAAAACTTTTTCGCCTACCCAAAGAACTGCGTACGTACTACATGCTTGCCTTTCTGCATGCATACACTCGAAAATATAAAATTCACATTTAAAAAATTAATTGAAAATTAAAAGATTTTTGTAATTCGATTTTAAACTAACAAAAAAATGATTTACATAAATTCAAATATGACTTTTATTAATCATAAATTTGTTACTTTCCAGCGTTCAAAAAATATAAATAAAAACTTTAAAAATTATTACAAAATTTTATCAATTCTGCAATCTTTACTCATAAAAAGTTTCAAGTTTAATTCTTTATTTCATTAACTATCCATTTTATTTTAACGTCTATAAATATTTAAATAAATTTTATTTTAAAATAATTCATATCTACATAATATTATATCAACAAATAATTATTTGAAAAAGTATGTACATTTTTCAATAAGTAATTTTAAATCAAGAATTTCAAATTATTCAATACCTACATTTTCTGGAAAATAAAATATGCAATCATAAAAAAAATAAACTTATAGAAATTAACCTAAAACCAGAAAACTGTTTTAAATTAAGTTTTGAAAATAGAACGAAGAAAAATCACAAAATTTAATTTACAATAATTTTTGTTGGGAAATTTTTTAATAAAGTGTTTTTAATAAATATTTTATTCAGAATTCAAGCAATCTTTTGGAGGTATCACAAAATTTCATTTTGTTGAGTGTATTATTGTTGCTGTTGCCTGTTGTTATTCTTGTTGTTTTTGTTAGGGCAAACAACAAAATTATATATAAACGACGTCGACTAGAATTGAACGCCTTCGGTTATTTGCGCCAAGTTTAATGGAATTTCCAACAGTTTTTGCAACTGTGATTTGCCAACCGCAGAACACAACACAGCACAACACAACACAACACAACAATTCCGCGTTCTCTCAGTCTTTGCACATTCGCCCACAAACAAACATAAATTTGGTTTATTTGCTTGAGGATTTGCTTTATTTTTGCATGCCACAAAACGAATTTGCAACTTTTGGACGATGTGCCCTTTTGTAACTGACATATGCAATTTTCTATATAGGGGAACAAGGTGAGTGTAGGGCGCATGGGCGTGGCATTCATCAGTAACATCATCATCATCATCATCATCATCATCATCATCATCAGCATCAGCAGCAGCATCAGCATCACTTGAAGTCTCAACTGTCATGCTATTAAAAGCTTGCTCCTAATTTGCAGTCACATTAAAATTTCACTTTAAAATGCTAAATATGCTGCAAGTAAAAAGACAGACAGACAGACGCAGGGACTGAGAGAGATTGTGAGACAGTGGTCCATAAATGTATGTCAACATTTTGTGCCATTTGTTTTCGTATTCGTACTCGTATTTTAATGAAGTGAATTAGCATAAAATGCGAATGACAGGTACCGACTGCCCAAAGGCCTTCCACTTTTCCATTTTCCATTTCCTAAGGTTTCAATTTGTCAACAACAAGCAGAAACCAGTGAAGACGGAGCAGATCAGTCGGACGTAACCGACAGTAGGAGATCCCGAACTTTGCGTTTCAATAGAACACACGCATGAGGAAAAATATTTCCCTCCCCTCCCATCTAAATATTATAGAAAATTGTCTGTTGCATATCTTCGCTAATTCTCATCCTATAGATACACAATTCTTAAGATTCATTGAGAATTTCATGTCCATCCAAATTACAAGTGCTTAGAGTGAGAAGGGGAAGAAGTATCAAAAATCTAAACAAACGTTGATCGGCTTACTTCATAGGAGAGCCTAAATACCGAATATGGTGTTCCTAGCTTTTATAGTTTCGCACAACAGACAGATGGACTTAAATTAATGGACCCTTTTCTACTTTTTCAAAGTACAGGCAGAGAAAAATAAAAATATGACAACATTACGGGCAGGCACTTTAGGGATTAGCCCAAAGGTCGCAGCAACTATGCCATGTATACGCAAATATGTATGATACGATAGTATACTAAGTATATCAAAATTATACTTTGAAGTTTTGCTGGCTTGTCGCTGCTGCAGGTCATATTATCTTTGGCAGACGGACTGAGTTTTATTTTTAATTTAAAAAGAGATAACTTAAAAGTCATGATGTGTATTAAACAGCCAACCCTTCATGCATATGACCGTCAGCAAAATATGTTCACAGGCCTTTGGCCAGGCCGGGCAACCCTTATCAAAATATTTATATGACTTCGCATATGTTAAATGCAGAATTTGTTCACCCCCCTCGCAGGCAAATTATATATGAAAATATATGTAGAAAAAAAAATGCTTAATGGTCTGTAATCTGCTTAAAACTTGGACACGAGTTCAATTTGCCAAATGGCCAACGGTGCGAGGAGGATGAGCTCTGGATTTTAAGCTGTTCCCACCCTGTGGGAACAGATCTCTTTGTGCCCCCGTTTCATTCAACGAGTGTGAGTTTTTATTTATGAACACACATTTATACGAATACGAAAACGAATACGAATACGTGTGTGTCAGAACCTTAAAATTTTACTTTTAATTAATACTTGGCGTAATTGTGTGTGGAGCAGTTGGCACTGGGAAGAGTCTACTTAGCATTAGGCCAGGCTCTTTTTTCAGAAGAAATCCAGGCCCAAAGCATTTATTCCATTTATTTGGTGAGAGTGTGTGCGTGTGAATTTATTTCCTTTTTAAATTGAAAATTACACACGTCGTGTTAACCTTTTCTCCCTGAATGCCCCGCCTTGAGCTCAGCTTTGTGGGTCAGCAAAAGCTGGGTGTTTTTTTTTAAGACTTTTTATTCAAAATTGATTACGGCCCTTTCTATGATGAGAATTAATTGAGGCAGAAAGTTGTTTTTTACACTTGACGGATTACAAGCGAAATGCTTAATTAATTTATATAAATGCGAGCATATTAAATTAAGTCTAATGCATTTACTCAACAATCGAGTGAAGGGTTTAGGCTGAGCATCCGATTAAAACGCTATAGCCCAATAAAAAGTTTGTCAGTTTTCCAGCTAAAAACCAGTAAGGACGGAGCTACAGTCGGACGTAACCGACAGTAGTAGACCCTGTACTTTGTGTTTTCTTCGCTGTTTCTTATCCGATCGTAATGTAATTCACAGCATCGATGGGGGTTGTCATAGACTACGTACGTGCCATATACTAAATCTTTAGCTTTAAAACTAAAGCTTTTAAACTACAAACTGTTGCTAAATTGGTTTTTCGGTTAGCGAAGAAAAGAGAGGAGTTATCAAAAAACCAAAACAAACTTGATCTGATTGCTGCATAAGAGAACCTAAATACCAAAAAATAGTATTTCTAGCTCTTATAGTTTGCAAGATCTAGGTGGCTTCTTTGTCTTATCTATCTTCGCTGTTTCTTTTTCGTTCCTAATGTAATTCACAGCATTGATGGATAATGCCATAGGCTGCGTACATGCCAAATTTCAAGTATATAGCTTTTAAACTGTGGCTGTAGTAGCGCTTACATACATTTATAAGAAAATTGTCTGGTTCATAACTTCGCTGTTTCTTGTCCGTTTGTAATGTAATTCACAACATTGACGGATAATTCTGTAGGCTACGTACATGCCAAATTACAAGTCTGTAGCTTCATTATTGTGGCCACAGTGGCACATATAATCATTGTGAAAAAGATTGTCTCTTGCATATCTTCGCCATTTCTAATTCAAATCATAAATAATCATATAGCATCAGTGAAGAATACCATAGACTACATACATACCAAATTACAAGTCAGTAGCGCTATTATTGTGGATGCTGTGGCGCTTTTAGTTTTCGAGATTTTTGAGGTAGGTGTAGATTTTTGATGATTCGCGGATGAAGGAGGTGAGATATCAAAAATCGGAAACAAACTCGTACTGCGTACGATAATAGAGAACCTGCATTCCATAAAATGGTGTGTCTATCTCTTTTAGTTGCTGAGATCTAGGTGTTCATACGGACAGACGGACAGACGGACAGACGGACAGACACACAGACGGACAGACGGGCAGACGGACAGACGGACAGACGGACAGACGGACATGGCTATATCAACTCAGCTCGTCGTCCTGAGTCAGAATATATATACTTTGTGGGGTCTACCACGCTTCCTTCTGCCTGTTACACACAGCTGTCACTTGCACTAAATTAATAGACCCTTTTACTTTTTTAAAGTACAGGGTCTAATTAATATTGTATTTGATTAAGAATGTTTTATCTTTGCACCTTTCTTGCCATTGAGACGATTTTCTAATCTTTTCTTAAGTGAATTGCAGTGACGTTTGTATTTATTTTAGTTACTTTCTGTAAACATAACACATTAAATGAAAATTTTGTCAAATGAGACTTTTAAAATGTCCTTTGTATTCTGAATTCAAAATTTAGTCTCTTTTTGATTCAATTTAATTAATTAATAGATTTGATTTAAGTAAGATACATTTTGTTATCTTTAGAGCAGCTGAAAAATACTTTGAAAAATATACAAATATTCCTCGTTAAATCAATACATACAAGACTTTATTTCTATATTTTTCAGTAAAAAGGGCAAGTGGGAACAGTTTCTTATGACTTTTGAAGTTTCTGTGTCTTCTGGGCGTCCAAAAGTTTTCAGTTGAGACACTTTGCATATTACGGGCTAATTACGGAGCTAAGTAAACTGTAAGGAAACTAAACAATTAAATTCATTGTTTGTGCATTTCAAATCATTGCCTTTCTGGGAACAGTGTATAGTTTGAATTGCCAAACTAACCTCAGTTTACTTGCGTTCCAAGTGCTTTACAGCTGATGTGTGACCTTTCGCTTATCTACAAATAATTACACATTAAAAGGCCCTTGGCGTGACTAATGTGAATATGCAAATACTCGAACCTTGGAGCTGTTAACTCCTACCCAAGTATGCCTACGCTTACAAATGGATATATAATGGGCATGCAATGCGCTGAAAAATGATGCGTATTAATCAGTTTGCGTTTTAATTGTAATCGAAAGCACAACACAGCTCGGATTAATTAGGATTTAACAAACATGACATGACGGACAGCCTCAGAGGGGGAAGGGGGGGCCAAAGCAGGGGAATATGACCACAAGATGCGCATAATGGCATCGATGTTAGGTTTCTCCAGGCACATTCATTAGAGAAGCACAGTGGCTGCCGCACACTGAGAGAAAAACTAATAATTTTCGCAATACAATCAACAATTTTTGATTTTAAAGGATCAGCAAGTTTTTGATCCAAAGAAACAAATTTCATTTGAAAATTTAAAACAAAATATAATCAAATGATTTATTTTTTCATTCGATGACTTTTAAGTTTAGAATAAATTATGCTTTGTAATTAATTTAAATATTATTTAAATTTTTTGCCTATTTAATCCGCATTTATTTTCGATTTTATTTTGATTGCTATTTAAATTGTATTATTTGATTATTTTTATAATTTTATTTGTTTTTCTGAGTGCAGCTAAAACAACAACCCGAACTAAGGCTACAAGCCTCGAAGACATGGAAATCAATGGCTTTGATGGAGCTACAACAAACATGGCCAGCACCAGAGCCATATTAGACTTGATGGCAGCCAAATTAAGCCACATTCCTGTTGGCTGTTGCTTGTTGCTTGTAAGCTGTTAGTTGTTGCTATTCATGCGTCCAAATCAGCTTCAAAATATCGGTATTAATCCTGCACTATCTACCTGGCATAATGAAGCAAGACATGGCCTTCAGTCCGTACGTGGAATGAAACCCAATATTCAGAATATTCCAAATCTAATTTGCATTAAAATTAATAAGTGTGAGCTGCATATGTGCATGTGCACTGGTTAGAACGTAATTACAATATCAATAACATCAAATACCCTTGCAATTAGGTAATAAAGCAGACTTCGCCTTCATCTTGGGCAGCCTACGCCAAGAAACATGCACAAATCATTATCGATATTAATTACAATCAGTTTGAGCATATATTAAAGGAATTTTCAGGTAGAGAATTCTGCTTAAATTTATTTATAATTTTTATATTAATTACAAGCAGTTGAGAAAACTTTAATAGTAAAGTGAATTTAAGTGAAATACATATTAAATGCAAATGTTTGAACAGCTTAATAGATATGTTATACGTATAAACCAATCTAGTATTTGTTTAATAATTATATTCAATTAAAATTTATTTTTTAAAAGCTTTGGAAAATAGCAAAAAAAAATTCAACATACACAAATTTGTAATTTTAGTGTCTTATCAATATTTACAAGATTTTTATTTATTTTGTTAATCAGCGTCTAAACCAAAATATTATATTAATAATTTATAATTTTTATTTAAATTTTATCATATCAAAAAGAAGGTATTTTATTTACTTTAAATGATTTTAATGCTTACAAAATATATATTAAACAGATATTTATTGTTATATATTTTTAAAATACTCCGAAACTATTTCTAAAACCTTTACATAGAGGATTTTGATGGTAATCTTATGTTCAAAAAACTTTTTTAATAACATTTTAATTTTACAATTAGTAACTTGCATTTTATGAACAAGTTAAAGCGTATTTCGCCATCGTCAAATGCAAATAAGCTGCAGTTTGTCAGTTTTTCTCAGTCCCAAACAGTTTGGCTTAAATATCAATTATAATGCATGAACAATTTGCAACTGTAATTAAACTTGTGAGCTGGCAGAAAATCCTAATTATGCATTTGAAACAAATATTATTTACAGGAGGCGTGGGCGGTTTAAGTTCAAGATGTGCATGAATTTAAGGCCAGCTGCAAAATTATGCATCAATTAAGAGAGAGAGAGAGTTTAACGTGTGCTGTGTGGAAAAGTCGAAACAGAAACAAAAAAGCAAAAATCAAATCATGAAAATAATAAGAAAATAAAATTATTGTTGGCTCAAAGCAACTGCAGTGCGAAGCAATTAGCCTGCAGCAAATAAAACGTTAACAAGGCCAACTAAATTAAAACACAATCTGAACTCGGCGAAAACTCAGGCCACTTGCCTTCCACCCCAACAGAAATCTCAATTATTAAACAAACATGAAAACATTTTTGTTTTCTTTTTTTATTTTTATTTTTTTGTATTTTTTTCTTTAGTTGTTGTCGCATGCTAAGCAGCAAAAGGTATAACATGAGTATTATTAAAGCAAATACACAGAGAAACTTAAGCAAAATGCTGGTAGCAATATTTCTAATCTAATTTTGCCAAAGTCCTGCTGGGTAATGGGGGTTTCAACACACAACAAAAAAACGAAGAGAAAAAAAAATTAAAAGAAAATACTCAGTAGAATAATAATGCAGAGATAGAGTGAGGAAAACAACAATGCAGGCGGCCCAAAGAGAAATGTTTATCAAAGTTCGCGTTACCTGCACAGAACGAGGCAGGGCGGAGAGGACAGAGAATGTAGAATGTTGAATGTTGAATGTTGAATGTCGCTAAATGAAATTAGAAACGCATAAAAGCATAATACAATGCGCCGAGGGGTTGGACCAAGTTTTTCCTCAACTGAAAATCCGCCAGAGATTTTCCGGGGGTGGCAATCGTCTCTGGAGCCAGGTTGACAAGCATTCGGCATACGGCATTCGCTTGCCCGGCGGCTTTTGATTTGCGCACAAGGTGCGACTGCTTGGGCGTAATAAGAAAAATTCCGGCCCAAGTAATATAAAATAATAAACATAATTTGCCTTTGCCGTTGCCTTCTCGCATTTTATTATTAACAAGCAAATGCGTTTACTTTCAACGTATTTCATTAAAAGTTATGTTTTCCAGTTTCGCCTGCTCTCGGGCGACAAGCGTGCCACAAAAGTTGCAGCAAATCTTCCATTTGGTTGCAGTTACACTTGCCTCAAGCCACAAGTCTCCAGTCTCCGGTCTCAATTTGCAAACTCTCAAGCAAATGTTAATCCCATTCGAGGCACAAGGCAACTCGCCTGTCATTGCCACTAAATGCCTTGAACTCTGCTACACTTGCCACAAAGCAATGCAACATGTTTGACAACTGACAGAGGGCGGCACGCCAGCTAACGTACGGGGGCGTGGCAGATGCAGCCCTTCCAAGCTGCATGGCAGTTGCCACAAGTTCACCCACAGACTTATAAATCCATACGCCTGACAGTTCGTTTGTCATTTCAAAATAAATAAAATAAAATAAATACTTTTTGCTCTTAAATTACAAAGCTGACTTTGGAGTGAAATTTATATGTTGTAAATGAATATGTGTTTAATGAATTCCTATTTAATTATTTTGAGGACTAAGATCTAAATCCAAAATCTTGAAACACACTGTTGTAATTATAGAAATCAATTTTGCAAACAAAATCTAAGCTGAGAATACTTTAAAAATATTTTAAAAATATTTTTTAATTTGTTAATCATTGATAAGGTCGAAAAATTCACTTCAGAGAGGAAACAATTTCTGGAATAAATGATTATTGTTTCCAGATTGCATGTCTCATTTCTTATGAATTAAACAGATCATAAATATATACGCAATATTTCTCATATCTATTTAATGAAAATATTTGACCATTAACATTATTAGCAGAAAATGGATCATCTTTACTAACAAATTCCTTAAAAACGAATTTTTGATTAAAACCCAGCATTTTAAACCAATTATTATTTTTAGAAAAATCTGGAAAAATAGTTTGCTCCGATTTTTGTATCCTTGTTGAGGTTCACAAAAATGTTTTTTTTTTTTAATTTTGTAAATAATGAAACGCAATATAACTTATGTTTACTTTAATTCCTGGCAATAGCTGTACAATACATCAGAGTATACTTGCTCGTAAAATGAAAACAAATAACTTTTGCGATTCGGTGCATGTTGTTCTGAACAATTCAACATATATGTTTTACAATTCATTCGCACTTGCACTTCCTTTTTGCTTTCACTTTGAATAGTAAATTAATATTAAAAATTCAATAAATCCAGCCACAGTGCCGTAGCACGCACCCGAAATATTTGTGCAGGGTAACCTCCGTCCGACATTAAAATGCAACAATTTATTTTACTTATTGGCCATCGCCAGTGACTGCCACTTGCTACGACTCTGATTTCAGCCGGACTGGACTTACCTCACAGCCCCTTAGCACCATGTCAGAGGGAGAGAGAGTGATAAAGAGAGAGAGAGAGAGAGAAAGCAGAGGCAGAGTATTCCGAAAACATTTTACGAGCGCATTTCAACTGTAACAAATGTCCCTGGGCCATATTGGCAAAGCACATACACTACGAGCTGCACAGTGTGAAAAATAATATTCTCTGGCATATTTTAGAATTAGCAAAATATACTACAAAAATAAAAATTCCGAAACAACTGTTTTTAAAAGAGGAAACATTTATATAAAGTCTTTCAGAAAAGCTGAAAAGAAAATTCTATGGATTAATTTGTATCATAATGGAATATGAAAACTTTTTAAAATAGAAAACAACTTATTTCTAAACTAATCTGATTTACAATTTAAAAAAAATCTAAGAAATAAGAATTATAGATAAAACATAAAACAAAATAGGAATAAAACTCTAAGAACTAGCGTTTTAGAATAAGAAATCTAATATATAAAATCTTGAAATGGGATCAAATCAAAATACAAATTTTTTAGAAGTGCTTTAACCAAGAATACAATTTTTGAACTTCAAAAAACTAATTATAAAAAAAGCTAATTATAAATATATAAATTATAAATAAACAATAAATAAGAATATAAAATATGAAAAAAAGGAGAATACACAATTTAAGAATTATTTTTTATGAGACTGGAATTTAAACATAAAAAAAAGTTATTACAAAAAACAAGTTATAAAATAATATAAAGGTATTTTATTTTATTGTACCCTTAATTTATGAAATAAATAAATTTGCACGAATTTATTTTAAGTTCTGTTAAAGTTCGAAATGCTTGATTTCAATAATGGAACTCTCCATTCTTTTTGCACTGTGTACTGGCTGGACGTTGCGGAATAATGCCCGTACCATGGGCAGGTGGCACAAAAGCTGACCTCATGCACAAAATTCAAAGCCAACGGGTGCACGGACGGAAATGGAGAGGGGAGCAGAAGGATTGGGTGCTGCGCATCATGCGCTTGGTTGCTTCACTCACTCAGATCGGGCAACCGCCATGTTCTCTGCATGTGTGTGTGTGTGTGTGTGTTGTGTGCGTGTGTTAGTGTGTGTGTGTATTTAGTATGGCTCTGGGTGCAATTACCAATGAACGTAACAGGTGATCAATTGTAATAAAACTCCCAGGGTGCTTTTGCTTTTCATTATTTTCATTGAACTGTCGCCTCTCCCTCTCTCTCTCTCTATCCCTCTCTCTTTCCCTTTATCCCTTTCCCTTTGTCTCCGTCTCTTTCTCTGTGAGTTTTAGTACACTGCAAAGTTGTTTGGTTGCCCTCACGCTTTTCAATCCCTGCTCACTGCAATTTTAGTGGCATTGCCAACTGCGTAGAATTATGTACACGCGGCGTATACTTGATGTGGCTGCTGCTGTTCCTGTTCCTGTTCCTGCTTTTCACTGGCCACTGCTGCCATCCATCGAGCAGGTGATTAAGCGTGACCAATTGCTCTGGGTTTTTTGTAGTATTTCGTGTTCCATGTTCCTTCTAACTGGCCATGTTTATGGCGTTCTCACAGCTCACATAAAACGTAAGCGCCGACATTTAATCACGCCCCAATCTAAACTCTTGCATTGCGATTCGCATCGGATTTGCTGCATTGACAACTTCATAAATAAGCAGACGGCGTGCCCAGTGCGCAGATTTTACACTTAGTAGTAGTGTTATTTACAATCGGAGAGCAAAGACAAATACCGATTACGGACTTTGTTCAAGGTGCAACTACTGATATGCTCTGTGCGTTTAGCATCAATTACTAGAAGTATTTCCAGAGCCGCTTTTTAACCTTTGACTAAAGTTTACTTAATTGACTATTATTAATTATAATTATTATAATTAACCATTAATGTTTGGTTTTTTAGGCGTTATTTTGCATTACAAATTGTTTAGGATCAAAATTGAACAAACAAAAATTTTTGAGTTTTTCAGCCCTTGGTATGGTCAAGAAAAAGGGTTTGATGAAATAAAAAGTTCTTGAAAACACGTTTTTGGCTCTAGAGTCTATATTTTTTCACCAAATTCAGCCATGTTTGGTTTTTTAGGCGTTACTTTGCATTACAAATTATTTAGGATCAAATTTGGAGAAATAAAAATTTTCGAGATTTTCAGCCCTTAGTATGGTGAGGAAAAAGGGTTTGATGAGATAAAAAGTTCTTGGAAACACGTTTTTGGCTCTAAAATCTACATTTTTTCACCAATCATCATCTATGTTTTGTTTTTTAGGCGTTACTTTGCATTACAAATTATTTATGATCTAAATTGGACAAATAAAAATTTTCCAGTTTTTAAACCCTTGGTATGGTTAAGAAAAATGTTACAACCTTTTAATCGATTAAATTTTTGAAAACATAAAAAAAAACCAACCAGTTTCCATTTGAAAAAAAAAAACTGGCTATTAACTATTTTTATTTTACGTAAAGCTGATCTTATTATTACGATTAGTTGACTTTAAAAGAAACTAAAAAAAACTCCAACAAATTTGCTTATTTATTGTCAAAAATGTTCTATATTTCTGTATGAATTGAGCAGCATTTTAAGTATAAATAATTAAAATCAATAAAGAGTGGATGAAGGTATAAGATTATTTCATTCGATTGTCCGAATTTTGTCAATATTTTTCACAAACCTTAATAGATTCAAAACTCAGCAATATCTTTAATAACTCCTACATCTCATAGTTCGCAGATAAATGCATTATTCCAGCAGTGACCACAGTTTCACATGCTCAAATGAGATTTAAAACCAACGCTAATTCAATTAAACCAACTTCAAAGTTGTGTCAGGTTTATTTTTGTATATTTTTGAGCTTTATTTCGCTCTGCATTTGCATTTAACATGCAGCAAGGACAGCGGCAATAATTACGCTGGCAAAATGCTAATACATCAGCGTACGCGTAATTACTTCAAACACCTTGTCGCAGGAGGGGAAAAGTGGGGAGAGTTGGAGAGGGGGAGAGGGAATGAAGACAGGAAACGGAAGCAGTTGGCTCATTCGGGTGCTTAATCCCTATGCTCCAACCAGGCCAGGCAGCCTCAAACCAGCAGCAAAGGCAACAGAAGCTCATTAGCCGAGAGCAGGTGAGTGCCCAAAAAACACACACACACACACCAGGCAAACACACACAGAAAGAGAGAGAGAAAGAGAGAGAGAGAGAGAGAGAGAGGGAGAAGCAGACAAAAAGTGAACTAGCTGTGGCAGACAAACCAATGCCAAAATCCAAGCCAAAAGCTAAAGCTAATTCTTGTCTAAGCGTGCGCAAGTGTGTGTATGTGTGTGTTTGTATATATGTATGTGTGTGTGTGTGGGTGTTATGTATGTGTGTGTATGGGCAGCACTAATGTGTCATGTTAAATTAACACTTTAATTTATTCCGCGTTTTCCAAGCTGCAAAGTGCATATTTAATCAGTTTGTATTTACCTTTGCTGCCCCACAGCTCACCACTCCCCTTACCCCTCACCAACACACTGCCAAATATCAGACACACACACACACAAACACAACCACATTATGTATGTATTGTGTATAGCTTATTTTGGTCTCTCTCTCTCTTTCTCTTTTTGGCTCTGGCTTTTGTCTGTTGTCTGCGCGTCTGGGAGTTTTGTAAGCCATTTTAATTCATGCTTGTATTTTTAATTGCAGCATTTAACAAAAACAAACGGAATATTTAAATACTTTTACTACTTTACAACAAATTAGCTAGAAAACAAACGCCAGTCAGCATATTGAAAATTGCATATTTAATATGCGATTTTTTTCATAACATAATTAGCAGTAAATTAACAAAACAAAATGCCACAGCACAGGCATGATAGACTAACAGTTACTACGTAAGAAATATGAAATTTTAATATTTTTATTATTAAGTATATTTAAATTCAATGTAATTGCCAAAATATTTCAAAATATATAAATCTATATACTAAAGTAAAATAATGCTTACATTTAAATGCCAAAAAGTATGCAACAATTTTTGTAGAAAAATTATTAATAATAATTATTTTAATTTTAAGAATAGATAAATTATATTTAAATGCCAAAATATATATAATATTTAATGAACAAAATAAGAAATAATTCATAAAATCTGGTCTACATAAATATCGCTCAGCCAGCTCATCTATTGCCTACAGGGTATATAAATTGTTTTACTTATTAGAACATTAATTTGCCTGCATTCATAATTAATTTGCAATATTTTGAAGCTAGCTTTATGTGGCAGCTGCGTAATTAAAACGCAACCAGAAGACTCAATTGTTGTCACAATGCTTGAATCATGTTGTCAATTCTAGCCCAACAGCTGAACAAGTGACCAGGTGTAATGGGGTAAGGGGGCAGAGGAGGGGCATGCAGGTGTGCAGCTGCAGTGCAAGTGAACAATGTACTTAATGCATGGCACGCGCAGCCAAAGGCAGCCAAAAAGGCCAAAATGTCAACGTAATTGTGATAAAGGTTGAACAGAGCAACCCCTTCCCCCTGCCTCTCTGTAGCCCCCTGCCTGTCTGCCTCTCTATAGAAGCCAAAGCCATATCTGCTGCAGGGTCGACACTCAGCCATCCGGCTAATGCAATAAATAAAATAACCTTTATGGTGCCCCGGCCAGAGGAGCACTGGTTGGCCTTGCTTCCTGGCCCCTTTTGTAAGCCTTTAGCTAATCCGTTGCAAGCACATATGCCACATGTGCAACATGTGCAACAGCCAGACAAAAGTCAGGCTAATTGTGTGCAATCCCTCCTAGGGGCCATGACCAGGTTATGCTGCAAGTCGGCAAACTGATGAATCAACTTCTTTTATGGGGCAACAGAAGCTCGCCAATCAGCAAGACCAAATAACTTAATTGCCGTTAATTTCTTGAAAGTGTTTATAAAAAATTCTTTAAAAATAAATAAAGTGACATAAATAAATAAATTAGTTGGCCTTTAAATAAATATTGAACGAGCGAAGTTTGAAATTACACCAAAACGTAACTGTTAAAATATATAAAAATGCAAAATGCTCAGATTTCATTATAAATATAGGAGGAGCGTTGTTCAAAATTTATTTAAAAATTAATTAAGTGAATAAATTAATTATATAGATTATATTTAAATAAAGGATGACCGTTGTTGAAAAAATTGAAAATTAATATATAAAACTTATGTATTGTTTTTAAATACAAGAACAAAAATTAAATAAAACAAAAAAATAAAAATATTTGACAAACCGTTCTGAATTGGTAATTTTATAATTCAGATATGCCAAAAGGGAAAGCAACGGTCGTACGCAACCGACATTAAAAAATTGCATTTTAATATTTTGGTGTAAATAAAATCTGTACAAAATGCTTATTAAAAAGTCACAATTTATAATAAAATCTTGAAATATATATTAAAAATCATATCGTAAACTTTATATTAGCTCTATTACTTAAATTTTTTGTTTTTGATTAGCTATAATTTAAAGCTTTAAGAAAATATTTATTCATTCACGTTTTCTCAACTGCGAAACCCTGCATGTAAAATTCAAAATATTTTTAAAATTCGTAGAAACCTTGGCTTTATTTTAAAGCATATTTTGCCTGCGGCACTTGGCAGGTGGTTGCATTTGCTTTTAATCAAATATATATATAGAAATATGCGGCCTTTTGAGAGGCGCAAATCAAGTATGAATGTCAGGAATGTTGCACAAAGGCCTTTAATTGTCTTTTGCCTTTTGTCAAGGGGCAGAACCCTTTGTCCCATTGTCCCTTGGCCTATGTGGCATGCAATATTTTTGCTGCCTGTTGGGCTCTCCTGCTGTCCGAGTTAATTTGAGTTGCTTTAGATTCGATATGAAATTTGAAATATGCCGTGACACTTGTGCAGCGCATTGTTTGCGTTGTCATGACAAATGAATATTCGCTTTTTGTGCATTCCGGAGCAGTTTTAATCAAAACACTTTGAGCAGCAGCTGCAGACGCTTCAAATATTTACGCAAATCAACATCGCACACCCTGCAGTACCCACATTAGGCCCGACTTTGGAGTGTGCTCATCACCTGAGGTAGCTGAAAGTAATTTACGCACTTGAATTAATTTGCCAAGGCAAAAAGGGTTGGGGTTGGGGTTGAGTTTGTGGTCTATGAAGTTACGAAATGTACACTTGAACGCTGCCATATCAATCACAAATATCGCCAAGTTGCCGGCGAATACTTGCACTAATTAGAAAGTAAATTGTGCTCATTAATTAAATGCCATGGTTGATGAAGCAATCCGCACGCAGACCTCAGACACCTTTGGCAACTTTTAGCCATCAAATTGCAAGTTGTTAACTCAAAGTTTTCACTTCTTTTGGCAGTTGGCCGTTAATCAAGGCACTTGCAGCTGTGATTTAGCGTTTATTTATTTCAACCAACTCGGCTTTGGCTTTTTCCCTGTCTTCTGACTCCTGTCCTGTCCCTGTCTCCTGAGCCGCATCATTTACAGGCAATCAACACGCCCTCCACAGAGAGACAAGAGACATGTGTCATAACTCAATTTCATGTGCAATTTCATGCACCTGCGACAGCACGTATTCGAGCCCCCACACAGCGAGAAAAGATCTATGCATTTCGAACTTAATATTTTATTAAAAACCAGAATGCTCAAATTGTAATTTAAAACTTATAACTAGTTCAATCATATGCAAAATTATTAAATTATAGGGTATTCTGAGTCGAGCTCATCCGACTGATCGGCTCCGAACTAAATAGTTTCATAATTATTAAAAATTTTTTTAGTAATTTTAACTTATTTTATATTAAATTGCATTTCATTATATTGAATTTTATTTATCGTCGACTAAGACCAGTTAACAGAGAAATTTGAAATACAAAAAATTAGCAAAATTAAGAATACTTAATTTAAATTAAATTAAATTAATTAAAAAATAAAATTAAAATAATATTTTTGTATTTTTATTTTTTATTACTTAAAGCTATTTTATATATATTTTTATTTGAACAAAAATTTTAAATTTGACAATTTTTTTTTTTTTTTTTTTTTGTGAAAATATAAAAATTTATTTACTTTATTTTATGGTATACTATTACTGTTATGTGTAGTAATTTATACCATAGTGATGTGTAATATTTCAATTTATATATACAATTGTATATATTTACTCCTAAAAAATAGGGTTTTTACAAATATTAATATTTAGTTATAGTTATATTCGTCTGTTTGGTAAGTCAGTTGGGTGTATTCTTTTCAGTCTTCTCCTCATCGTTATGCCGTGGTTTCTTCTCGCTCGCAGGAAGTCTATTTGAACACAATTTTTCTCGCTGTACACACACCTCATCCATATGCCACGTCCATGGCCTGCACTTAGCGCCTTTGTGCCGTCTCCTGCATAGCCAAGTAGCCAGATGTCGATGTCGATGGCGATGGCAACGGCGATGGCGACGGCGATGGCCACAATTTTGTAATCAGCGGGCTGTCCATTTTATAAAAACACTTCAAAAGTCAACTGCAATACAAAGGCAGCAGTCAAAGGGCTGTCAGGCGGCTCTCAAGTGTGCCCCTTTGTTGACAACTGTGTGTGTTCTGTGTGTGTGTATTCTGTGCGAGTGTGTGCGTGTGTGTGGATGTGTGTGTGTGGGGTGAGTATGCGAGTGTATTCTGTTCATGAGCATACAGTCAAGTGGCTGAAAAAATGGCATACGTGCGTTCACTCATGTGCATAAAATGAGCAATTTTAAAACAACAAACGGCGTAAAAAGTCAATAACCAATAACGTACAAAATATTCCTACTCTGTCTCTCTCTCTTTCTCTTTTCTTCCCCCTCTCTCTATCTCTCTGTGTGCAGACTAGTGTTGTCAGTTTTTTTAAGCAAACAAATTATTTTTACGGTAAGCACATGGAAATATATTTCTAAAAAAAAAAATGAGATGGCAAAAGGTAAATTGATCTTACAATATTCTACGTAAAACTTGAAAGTTACTTACCGAAAATTCACTTTTAATATGATGTTAGATAATATTTCTTCTTTTTATTATATACAGAAATTTCCACCCATTTTGACTTGAACTGGTTTCCAAACCTGTCAAAGAGATTTAATTTGTAAAATTTCAATAGAAATCGAATGACAATAAAAGATTCATCAAAAATAAACTAAGTTTTTGTAAGCTACTTATGTTATCTTGAATTAAATTGTTGTTCTTATGGACAGAAATTTCTAAAAATAATTACAACATATATAAGATTGCTGTTTATATTTGAATACATTTTCTTAAATTTAAGGAAAATCATAAAAAATATTTCCCCTTCATGAAGTTTTACAATTTTTCTAGCAAATGCTCTTAAAAAAACCCGTTTTTGACGGAAAAAAAGCTGATTCGGCAACACTGATGCAGACATACATAGCCGTGACATATGCATATGCCCAGGTTTAAACTTGGCTTTCTTTGTTTTAGCCAATACCACAAAAAATGCCAGGTATATACAAAGCATACAAAGTTAACAGCAGACGCTGCTGTAAGCGTTGATTGAGAATGTTCTTCGTGCATAAAGAAGCCAATAAATCATGCAACTGAAGCCTATTATAAATATGCCATTATAGAAAGCCAAGAAAATATGGAGATTTCTAAGTGCACATAAAAAGCTTACATTTCTAACAAGAGTTTAAGAAATTACTCTAAAACAAATGCAAACTTATACTTAGTTTAAGAATATCTTGTATTGAATTTAGCCATAAATATACGACAAATAATTTGTGTACAAAAAATAAAAGTGAGTTTATTGTAATTACAAATAAAAACAAATTTCATACTCTGTGCTTAAGGAAATGAACAATTTTTAGTAAATTGATTACGAATGCAGAAATCCGTCTGTTATTTCAGTAGATTTTACTTATTCGGTTCAATTGATTTCCCAGAAATATGCCAGGCACAGGTAATACAAATTCCTGTAGTCATGTGTATTTATGTTTTTTTTTGTTTTATTTTATTTTTTGTAGTTTTTTTCGGCCCTATCAATACTAATATCCGGTGTACATATAAGTACAGTTTCTTCAACAAAATTGCAAATAAAACAAAAGCGGAAATTATTAATTCTTACGCATGAATTCGCTCGATTTAATTTTGATTTCGATCTGTATCTATCTATACACATGGCTATTGATGAGGCTGGAAGCGCACAATGTTTGAATTGGTAGATAATTGAAATGGATATACTATTCAGAGAAAGAGAGAGTGAGAGAGAGAGAGAGAGAAGGGCAGAGATTTTGTGTGGTTTGTGGTAGCTCCAGTGAAGCGTGTTCTTTTGGGTTATGAATTTTTATGATTGCCCGCCGGATGGTCAAAAAATAATAGAATATTTTATTTTGGCTACCCTTAAAATTGCATAAAATTATGAAAAAGCACAACACACACACTCACACAGGCACACAGATACTACACACATGCATAATATTAATAAAATGCGATGCAAATATTTTGCCACATTCGCAAAATATGGTTAATATTTAATCTATTTGGCTTTAATGTGCACATAATTAAGCGATGTCGAATTTTCAAATTCAAATATGTATGCACGAGCGCCCAAAAGTATGCTATGAAATATATATACCCTGGCCTGTGACTCACACTCTGCCAGGCTTGACCATTTTACCTCCTGCCTGTGCAAAATATTCGCATATTTACGTGGCGTCCAGCCAAAGCATAACCTGAAGCACCCCCCTTGACCACCTTTCCCCTCGCAGTATCATGCCACACTGGCAAGTCTTGCCTCATAATTAAATCAAGCTCTGTGCAAAACTCAGCGAACCACGAAAAAACATTTGCTACAGCGAGGGTCAATTTAAAACTACGACAGCGAATTTTTCTCAATTCATATTCATAATATAATAGAATCGCATTTTAAAATTATTAATTTATTTTTCAGTTTTTGGAGTATATGATCTGATTAAAGACACTCCTGTGCATAATTTTGTAAAATTTAAAATCAAATTTTTGAATATCCTAAAACTTAAAAAAAACCAGAATGGGCGGAGCAGATCAGTCGGACGGGCCCGACTGTCTTATACCCTGTGCCCTATATTTTTTATAAAAGTTTATAAAACTGTCATAGGCAGCGTAGCAGCAATGCTTTCTCTGCTACGTTTCCTATATGTGCTGCTTAAGTGAGCGAGCGTGCAACGCCTGCAATATTGTTTCGCCTATAACTCCTGTATTTATTGATCGATTTTAATGCGCTTCTCAGGAAAGTTGAATATAATAGAAGAGAGTATATACACCGAATAACAACGTTCTATGTTCAATATTACGCTTGTTATTCAGTTTTTATGAATTAGGGCGTAAAAGGGGCGTGGCAACCAAAATTTGAAAAAAGCCCTATCTGCGCCTGATATAGACCTACGAACAACTGAAAACAGAATTTATATAACTCGATTTGTGTCTCTTAAATTGGCGAATGAATTCTTTTTATGCTCGTTGTGGTCGGAAGGGGAGTGGCATCCAAGATTTGAAGTAAACTTGTTCTGCAAATGGTATACACCTTTCAAAAATGACCAAAACGGCTTTTCTAGCTCTTATAGTTGCTGAGATCGACGCGTTCAAACAGACGGACAGGCGCACAAACGGACAGACGGACAGACAGACGGACATGACTTTATCGACTCAGCTTGTCATCCTGATCAAGAATATATATACTTTGTGGGGTCTGCCACGCCTCCTTCTGGCTGTTACATACATTCGCACAAAGTTATTAACCCTGTTTTCCCATTTTTCAAATGGGCACAGGGTATAAAAATTAACAAAACACTTTCAATTTTATTTACTGTATCAGCACAGAACTTTTGCCATAAATAATATGAAATACATACAAATTTATTAAACGCACCTCGTGTTTCGTCCAACCAACTTTTGTATTTTTGGAATTTTTGACGGTTACTTGATCTACGCCATTCAAAATTAACAAACCACAAAATCAGAAATGAAACAGATTTGGAAACCAACAGAAAACATGATAATTCCTTAATTAGGTTCGTTAGCAATACGCTGCAGTTCGCTGCATATGTGAACTTTCTGCGGATGAGATTTGCTCTCAACTACTACACAGATCGAATTACAGTTGAATTTTGCAGTTAAACAATTTGTGAATAATGTTTGTATTTAGCGGAATGCAAGGAAACTACTAGCAGCAGATGGAAGTAAGATGCTAAAAGCAAAGTTTATAGAACGAATTTTATATTAAAATTGAGCAAATTATCAAGTGTTCAATTAAGCTGAAATTATATTTTAAAGACGAGCAAGACTTCTTAAATAAATTTAAATATTTACTCCAAGTTGTATTTAAGTATCCATTACTTGATTTAATATTTTCTAAATTAATATAATTTTTTTTATAAAAGTGGAAAGATGAATGGTTTATTAATAAAAACTATTTAAACTGCATAAAATGGACACTTTGCATTACTTGTTGTTAAATTTAATGTTCAAAATGTAACTGCATTCTAAGAATGTTTCAAAAATTTACAAATTTGTTTAAAATTTCCAAATTTCTAAACGTTCAAATTCTTAAATATATATTATTATATGTACAATTAACTTGAACAATGCGTCTAGTTTAAAATGAAATTATAATCAAATTAAAAAGGAAATTTAATGCAATTACAGAACATATTAATATTACTATTATTACTGGCCATATTCAGCTTGTTTAAGTGCCTTAACGATCGGCACTAACAATTATGGTAGCTCATTAAATGTTAAGATTTAATTATAATCCGTTTATTGTACTTAGTTATAGTAATGAAGCGCATGAGCTTGAGGGTGGACAGTATTTTGGTTTTAAATGTAAAATGATTAAATTGCATGGAAATTAATGCCGGCACGTACATGTTGGCAATTAAGATAATAGCCGTAATCAAGAGGTTGCTGCATTTGTTACCAATTTATAGGCGCTGGCCGTGTTGGCCCATTCAGTACACATAATTGGCGTTAAAAATAATGCGTTTAAATGTCCAGCAGAGCTCGAAAAAAACACAGAATGAGAATGTGAAAAATGTGCACGCTTAAAATGCAGGCAATGTGGCGACATCGAGAGAGAGCGAATAAAAGAGAGAGGGAGAGAGAGAGAGAGAGGAAGAGAATGAGAGTGGTCAAATAACAAGGATTAAAATTTAGAAAATGCTGCATGAAAATGGGCGGCACGTAGGAAAAGCGGAAAAGCAGCAGGTTAAACACTGCGCCACGTTAATTGCGGCGCCTAATTGCGCGCCATTTGCAACTGTTGCATGTGTGTGCGACTCTGAGAGAGAAAGAGAAAGAGAGAGAGTGAGAAAGAGGGAGAGAAAGAAGTACGAACATGGGCAGTTGCAGTTTTTATGCAATAACAATAAGGCTGCATAACAATGAAGGCGACTTTTTTTGAAAAATTACTCGACAGCAAAGTGCCATTTGAAGCTGCCACAAAATGCGGCCAAATGAACAGAACATAACGACACACTCATAGCTCTACACAGCGAGAAAAAAATGAAAAATTGCATGCCCTTCGAAATGTATTTGCACTGAACAAAAACTGATTACAAATTCTTAAAAATTCGATAATAAAGTTTATTTTTGGTCATCTAAAAATTAAATCAAATTGATAAAACGAAAAGTTTTTTTTGTGTATTTGTAGCATTTAATTATTTATATACTTTTTATTATATATTTTTATATTAATTATATATTTTTCATATCAAAATTGTATATACTTGTTTCCAATTTAAAATTGATTTAGCTTTTATTGAAATTTTATGAAATACTGAAATTCTGAATTCTGAAAGTAGAATTGGATTGCCATTCTTCAACCCCATTTTTTCCACAGTGCAGTCACAGTTACAGTCATAGTCATAGCCATAGTCACCGGATTGCTATCTAATAGTTTGCCCGGCTTCAGTGCTCCCTCCTCTCTACTCCTCTCTCCCTTCCCCCTCGCATGACCAATATAACAACTGACCGGCACACAATGGACACTCTAATTGCCATACATTTTCGGGCTTTCAATGGTTTAGGCCGGAGCATTTGAGGTACGGCACACGGGGCTCTTCCGCTACCGTTGCCCGTAAGCCGCTCCTTGCCCCCTCTTGTGTCCTGCCTCTCGGGCTGCCCACATTTACACGTCTCTCGTGTGCAATTGTGCATGCGAAAAAAGCAACATTTAAGTTAATTTTTGGCTACGCAAATTGCACAATTCTGTCAAGTGATTAATTTTATAGACAATTTTGTGGCAACTCCATGTGAAAGGGGTCCATTATCTAACAGTTGTATTGTTATTGCAATTGTCATGTGGGTTTCCCCCAGTGTAGTCCCTCAGTGAGCCTGAATTGATTTCAAGCACGTACTTGAGTTGCTAAAAGCTAAAGTTTTGCTCAGATTTGTGGCCGACAGTACATTTTGGGTTGATAAAATCTTCATAATGCTAACAAAACCAATAGACGATTGTGCAAGTTGCCTAGAGCTTGTTTTATGACAGCCTCAAAATATAAAATTAGCTTAAAGTATATGTTAAATATATATAATAATAGGAGAGCGGCTAAGCGCTGCCTCGGAGCTTATGCATAGAGAGCGTTCGATGTGTTCTTTATAGGCGGGCCGGCTACCCGCTGCATTACTTGTAATGCAGGAGGTATGCTTGGAGAGCCAGCAAGGAGAGCGGCTAAGCGCTGCCTCGGAGCCTATGCATAGAGAGCGGTCGATATGTTCTTTACAGGCGAGCCGACTACCCGCTGCATTACTTGTAATGCAGGAGGTATGCTTGGAGAGCCAGCAAGGAGAGCAGATAAGCGCTGTCTAGCAGCTTATGCATAGAGAGCGGTCGTTGTGTTCTTTATAGGCGATCCGGCTACCCGCTGCATTACTTGTAATGCAGGAGGTTTGCTTGGAGAGCCAGCAAGGCGAGCGGCTAAGCGCTGCCTAGCAGCTTACGCACGGAGAGCGGTCGATGTGCTCTCTCACCAAGCACTATAAATACAGTTGCTGCAGTGCTGCTGATCACAGTGTAGTGTCTGTGGTCAAGTGGGTAGGAAGTGTCAAGGGTGCTTAAGTGGAGTGGCGAGTGTGATTATTATTATAAATATTTGTTTATTATAATTTTAAAGCTATTAGTTTGCGGATCTGGAGTGTGACAATGGCAAGAGTGTAATGTGAGCGGTATTCAGCTGCCGCTAAATCTGGCCCACATAAAAAAGTAAGAAGAATAAATATTTCTTGTTTTTTTGTAAAAATATAAAATTGTTTATATTATTTTTGGTATGGTTTACTATGTATGCAGTAATTTCTACCATAGTGACATATTATAATTTCATTACATGTATACAAGTGTATATTTTTAATCCCATTAAATATTGCTGGACGCTTCGTGTGACAGTTTCATAAAATTATATTTTGAATATAGTGTACAGGGTATTTTACAGTCGGGAACGTCAGACTGATCTGCCCCGTCCAAATTGTTTATTTTGATTTAATGCTACAATTTTAAATTCGAATTTAAAAAACACATTGTTTGAAAATCGGTTGGATTTTGGTAAAACTACGCACATTCAATATTCACCAAAAATGGAGGAGTGATAATCTCCCCTTGACACCAACATTGGCCCTAAAAACTACTTTTTTCGACCAAATGCCGGCATAGTTCTTAAAATTTTTTTTTACAATAAAAAACACTTATCTCAGACTATACTAAGAGCCAGCCATTTATTAAAAATTACAACGAATTTTAAGATTGTTTCGGTCCAGTTCACGGTGGTTCATTAACAGCATCCACCACATCCACCACATCCTCCGCAACAGCCCCCACAACAGCCAGCACAACCAGGTCCTGTCAAACATCCACAGGGCCATCCACAACCGAGAATCATGTTGTGCAGGTGCTCTTTGAAAGTGCACAAATATAAATTAATTGAAAATGCAAAATTTCATTGAAATAAATCCAATTTACTTACCTTTTTGAACTGGACCGATAAACATTTTTCAAAATAGAATTTTAAACTATTTCAGATGTCGAAATATTATTATTTAGAATAATAATAATAGCAGATGTCGAATGCTTGGGCTCCAGAACAAGACTGAAACTCTACAGTTTGGGCTGTAGGCTCTTAGCTCATTTTGGAAATTCAAATTATTCATGCTTGCTATGTTATCGAAAATGTTGAATTTAAGAAAACAAGAAAAAATTAAAAAACTATTTTTACACTGACTTGCTATCATATAAAAAATCTCATAAATTAGAGACAAATCTATCGAAGCTACTTCCTTAAGATACATAACACCGAATTTTATTTTATTTCATTTAATTCCACAAAAAACATTAAATCTTTGCTATTCAAAATTCTTTGCTAAATTTGCACTTAAATGAAGTGAATTAAGTTTAGCCGGTATTGTTGCTAATGTTCTGCTCGTAATCATTTTATAAAATTAACAATTGAACAAGGCCGCAGGCTGGCTGAAAAACAACAACAAAGGCCTAAGAACCACGCTGATAACAAGGCAAATGAATCAGTCAATTTTAATTAGCTAATGAAAAACGCAACAACATGAACATTTTGGCCATGTTCTCTAGTAAGTTAATTTGGTTACCAACCGCCTCTTCCCCTTCCCCTCCCAAGTCTGGTGTGTATGGAGCATTTCGTGGAATTATGCGATGCGAAACAATCTGTCAATGGGCGTGGCAGGTCGCCCTGCAACTGCCGCCCCCGGCAGGTGACTAATTTAATTTTTTCTGCTAATGTAATTTTCTGCGTGTCCTGCCAGCAGCAACAACAGCAACGGCAACAACAACGGCAACGGCAACGGCAACAGCGAAACAACCTCAAAATGCCAACAAACCCAAACAAATTCATTTCGAAAGTTACCAAAACCGAACTGCACAGCTGTCAGTTTTTAAGGACCTGCTGCTATACTATATTTAGGCCCTGTACATTCAAAAAGCACCAAAAGGGTCTATTGAGTTATGGCAAATGGGAAATGTGTAACGCCTAGAAGAAGGCGTGGCAAACCCGACAATATACCAATATAGCTGTCTATCTGACCATCTGTATAAATATCTAGATCTCATAAACTAAGTATATTTGGTAAAAAGGTTCTCCCATGCAATTGGCAGATCAAGTTTATTTTAAATTTTTGATACCTCCCTTATTTCCCCCACTGACCACAAAAAGTCACTGCAGCTACAGCTTATAAGCTACAGAATTGTCATTTGGCTATCTATAACGCTGTAAATTGCGTTTTGAACGGACAAGAAACAGCGAAGATATGCAACAGATAATTTACTCAACATGGCAGAGGAAGGGAAGTGGCTGCAGCATTGCTTTGTGTACAGCCTAGGTAAAGAGTTTTTTACTGTGAATTGTGTTACAATCGGCTAAGAAACAGCGAAGATATGCTATAGACAGTTTGTCCGACTTGGTTGTGGCGGGAAAATTGATTTGCTTGCGCTTAGTGTAAAATACGCGCATTGCATTCTATAAAGCCAAAGTACAGGGACTTCCACTGTCGATTACGTCCTACTGCAGCCTTCCCCCGACTTATTTTAGTAGTAAGAGCAGCGTAGTATCTTCAAAGTTTTGTGTGCTCTGTGCCCATCACACGCTCCAGCCCCGGGGCCACAAATTTGCTTGCTGCTTGTTGATTTGTGGCAAACTCGGAATGTTTTGTTATGTTTTGTTTCGTTTTGTTTTGTTTTGTTTCCCTGCAATGCAACGTGAATTGTGCCGCCTGCATTTGGCGGCTCTGAAAATTGCCTGTCCACTTGAATTACGATATAACGAGCTTCTGCTTTTTGGAATTAAAATCAAAATGCTTAAATCGAATGCTCATTTCGATTATTAAATGTTCGTAATGCTTTCATTTTTTTCATGCATTATGTATGTGCTGTAAGGACACTCGGAGAAAACGGCGGTATAAAAGTAAAGTTAGTTATTTATTTATTTATATACTTATTCAATTTTAACTAAAGAAATATGATAATAAAAATGTAAATAAAAAACATAATATAATTAATAAATCTGGGTATAAAAACAACATGAAATGGAATTTAATAATGTTAAAACAGTTAATATATTTAACTACTTTATATATAAATAGTTTTGTTTAAAGTACCTTTATTGTAATATTATATAAGAGTTCTTAAATTTAAAATATTATTATACACTTGCCATCTGAGATTTTTTTGCTTTTGTGTTGTTTATAAGTCTGAATGATGCTGAAATCGTGTCCTAAATATACTATATATTATTTTATTTGAGAACTTGGTGCTGATTTTCCGACAGTGTATGTATAGGTGAGTTGGTATTGTTGGGGCTATCTAAAAAGAATCAATGCAACTCTCACATGTTACTTATTATAAAATCCGGGTTGTTCGCCGCACTTTTTATATATTTCGTATATTGCTTTCTTTTTTTTTTAAAGGATATTTTTTTGGAATTTGTGCCCGCAGCGTTGGCTACTTAAATTTAATAATGTGCATTGAAGCGTAGAAGCGGACAGCAGATAGCAAGGATCTGGAGGGGGAAGGACTAAATCGTGCCGTTAAGCTATATACATATATGAGCTTGACTGACCCTGGGGCTAAATCAATGTGACCCCTCAACACACAAGTTGACTGCCCTTTTTAACCGCACACACACACACACACACACACACACACACATACGCATAGCTTAAAAATTAATAATTCAAAGGTTTTACGGTTCAAGAGCCAAAAGCTAAGAGAGCTGAAATCGGTATTAAAGACGGAAAGCCAAGAGCAGGGAAAACTTAAAGCAAGCGTAAATAAATTTTCATTGATTTCTGGCTCAATTGAAATAACAAATAAGACTTCATAACTAATTTAATTAGTTTGCTGCTAGCAAATAAATTTTAATTAAAATCAATTTGCACAACTGAGACACGAACACAGAAAGACACGAGCAGATAAACAGGCAGAGCGACAAATGTGTTGATTTGCATATGATATATGAATGTGTAGGAAACAGACAGAAACAGAGATAAAGAAAGAGAGAGAGAGAGAGAGATATAGAGAGAGGAAGAGACTGAAAGAGATAGAGAGATACAGAGAACAATAGCGCAATGACAACTTTGGCAACTTTCGACAACTTTTGACGTTTGCCAAAAGTTGCCACAAAACCCATTATTCCTAAGCGTGGGCGTGGCATCGACGATAGATATGTGCATGCCTGTGCATGTCTCTGCATGTCTATACATGTACGTGTGCGTGTAAATTGCTATCATTACACGGTAATTAGAAACACTCAACAAACTAGCACAGCTCTACACAGAGACAAAAATTATGTTCTAAAATTAAGTGCAAAAGATCAAATTTTGAAAATTTCAATTCTGTACGAAAAATTTTAGGAAAATACAGCTGTCCGGTATTGGAAACGACTTTCAAATATTTTTTAATAATTAAAAAAATTCATAACCAAAAAAATAATTTTATTATATTAATTTTCATTTAAATTGATTTTATTTTTTTTAAGTTTGCATAAACTTAAATCTTGAACTTTTAAAATTTATTATAATATCTGTTTATCTATTTGTTTAGTATCCCAATTATTTTTTGAAATGCTTCTTTTTTCTCTCTGTGTACAGCTCACTAGTTGAGTGCTGCTTAGCGCCTTGGCGTATGCTTTGGGAAAATTTTAAAGTTTTGCCCCGCCTCGGTTAAAGCGCGCGTCTCATTTATTTATGAAGCTGAGACACATCAATCTTCTAAGGCTTGTAAGAATTGCCTCACATACACACACACAAGCTATGTGAGTGTGAGAGTGTGTGTGTGTAAATATATAGATATGTATGTGTGTGTGATGCGTGAATGCTGTAAGATGCGATGCCATGGTTAGCTGAATTTGAGTTTAATGACGTGTAAAAATGTTTTCACGGCTTTTGATTATATTTTACCTTGAGCAATGCTAAAGTTTTGGTATGCCACTCACACACACACACACACAAACACACAGACAGCGCTGACTATACAGATCCCTTCCGTTCGCCATTTGCAATGAATAATGTCGCGTTCATGGCGTCTCCGTCGTCGTCGTCGTCGTCGTTCTCATCTCTTTTGCATATGAATGCCTTTTAGCAGCGCTGCTGATTAGCAACGCCAACTGACAATGCCAGGAAACATTTTAATGACAACCGACCGGTAAAGCTTGCCACACTGCCTTCACACCCCCATCCCTCGTCCACCCCTCCTTCCACCCTGCACCCTTTTTATCGTATGAGCCGACATTTATCGTTTTCAAAATATTGTTATATGCTTTTTCGCAAGGGGACGGGACATATGGCCAGGTTTACGCTACGTTAAACGTATTGTTTTCTAAACGACTTCAAATCCAGTTGAGAATTTACTTTTGCATTAATTTTGATTGTCATGCAATGAAAACTTATGGTTATGACAATTTATTGAAGACATAGATTTTCAAATTAGCATGCAATAACTTTGTAACGAGCACCAAGACAATTGATGTGATTTTCCATATGGGTAATCTTTAAACAAAAACAAGAAAAATTAATATTTATTTAAAAATTATTTGAAAATTTCAAAATGTTTCATACAGCTTCCCAGATTTAATCTGTCTTTAATGTTTATTTAATTTAACGCCAGTTTAAGTTTAAATTGAATTCAATAAGAATAATTTAAATACAACTTTTTTATGATTTTTTTTTGTCTGTGATATGTATTTAAATTAACGCTTAAATTTAATTCAAATTTTTTTTTAAACTTGTAAATGCCAGTAAAGAGAGCTGAAGAATTGATTGCAATAAATGAGTATTAAAATAATTTGAATAAAATTTATTAAGTGATTTTTAATTTTATTTACTTCTCAGATGTAATCTTACTTAAATTTGTATTCATTTTGATGGATAGTTCAAATTTAAATCTTATATTTTTAATATTCAAATTTCAGCAGAGAGATATAAAGCGATGAATGCAGTAAACGAATCTGAAATTATTTCGTTTGTTCATTTGCACTACAGTTTCAAATTATTATGGCATATGCACTATAAAAAGCATTATTTATGATATATATTGCTATATGTATATATTTCCCATTGATTTTGCAGAATGAACTCAGCGACCATTAAAATTGCAATTACGGCTGGTAATTATTTTCTTTGGGCAAATCAATTAAAGTTGATGCCACAAGCAAACTATAAAGAGCGAATAAAACAAAAAACAGAAACTGAACACTGAAAACAGAAAACAATAATAAATAAGTAAATAACATAAATAAAGGCTATTTACATTGCTCAGCTGGCTAAGTAAAATTATTTTTAATATGCCCAGCCAGGCCAAAAGAAAAACAGCAACAAACAGAACTTTTCCCTTTTCCCAGCAACAATAAAAACAACAACAATGCGCATTGTTGACAATTGTTTCAGGCGCGTCGAGCAGCAGCTGCTGGGCAGGTTCTATGGTCTGGTACTCAGGGGCTATGGGCTCCACTTCATGGATGGGGTTTGTTGGCCACAGTGTGTACTTTGACTTATTTAATGCTCGAGTAAACCTCTAAAAAGCCCCAGCAGCAGCAGCAGCAGCAAAAACAATGGCCAAGGCACAAAGTCATACAAATACTTGCCAAATGGCAAATACGTGCAGTTCTACTTGTTGCACGAAGACGACGACGATGAAGTAGAAGTAGAAGTAAAAGTAGAATCATTGTCTATGTGCTATTTGGGGGATAAAAGCCCTGGGCTAAATGCAGTTTAGCTAAAGCCACTGCCGGCATCATGTCGCAGGTGATATTATTGGCCAAAGTTAAACAATTGTAAACAGTTACAAGTCACAACAATTGTGATAGTTTTAGTTTTTAGTTTTCCAACTCGACGAGCAAACTTCTAGCCCTCCATTTCTTTATTCGCCCTCTTTGTTTTTTGGTAAACAACTAAAGCTGGAAGCTCTATTGTTGCAAGTAAATAGATTTTTGGTAACTGTTTCGGTTTTGTTTTCGAGCGCCTTCAACAGTCGCCAGAGCCAGCATTAATTAAGCTAAAAGTCTGTCGACTGAAATAGATAAGCCAATTATAGTTTTTTTTTTTTTTTGGTTCAATTGTAGTTTAATTCTATTTAAATGTAATTTTATTAATTATGTACAGTCACCCATGTATAGGTTACCGATTACGAATAATTGAGAATTTAAATCGACAAGATATAAAAAATAAAACAAATTTCTACGATATTAAAAACATTTTTTATACCCTGTGCCCATTTGAAAAATGGGAAAACAGGGTTAATAACTTTGTGCGAATGTATGTAACAGGCAGAAGGAGGCGTAGCAGACCCCACAAACTATATATATTCTTGATCAGGATGACGAGCTGAGTCGATATAGCCATGTCCGTCTGTCTGTCCGTCTGTCCGTCTGTGCGTCTGTCCGTCTGTCCGTCTGTTTGAACGCGTCGATCTCAGCAATTATAATAGCTAGAAAAACCGTTTTGGTCATTTCTGAAAGGTGTATACCATACGCAGATCAAGTTTACTTCAAATCTTGGATGCCACTCCCCTTCCGCCCACAACGAGCATAAAAAGAATTCATTCGCATATTTAAGAGACACAGATCGAGTTATATAAATTCTGTTTTCAGTTGTTTGTAGGTCTATATCAGGCGCAGATAGGATTTTTTTCAAATTTTGGATGCCACGCCCCCTTTACGCCCTAATTCATAAAAACTGAATAACAAGCGTAATATTGAACATAGAACGTTGTTATTCGGTATATATACTCTCTTCTATTATATTAAACTTTCCTGAGAAGCGCATTAAAATCGATCAATAAACACAGGAGTTATAGGCGAAACAATATTGCAGGCGTTGCACGCTCGCTCACTAGCAGCGCGGCCAATTAACCGGCACAGGAAACGTAGCAGAGAAATTGCTGCTACGCTGCGTAAGACAGTTTTATAAAATTTTATAAAAAATATAGGGCACAGGGTATAAGACAGTCGGGCCCGTCCGACTGATCTGCTCCGCCCATTCTGGTTTTTTTTTAAATTGACGTAAACTTACTTTAAATCAAACTTTGCAAGTTATAATCTTGCGCTGCGCCCTTGACCATTTGTACCATTTCTATATACCTAACACAACCACAGCTCGCGTTACGCGCTCTTCCGTACAATATACGATTTCAAAATATTTATAAAATATCATACGATAATATTTCAGTGTTTATTAACCGATTTGTGCTTTTTAGGATAGATTACCGAAAAATTTTCAATATTACGCTTGTTATTCAATATTAATCACAATAGCACACAAATTAAATGAAATAAATCCGCAATATTAAATTATAGAAATCTTCGTAAAATTACCACAAATCATGTCTGTAATTTCTTCCAATACTAAACCTAATTTTCTGTTTAGGTTCAATGTAATCAGTGGCCACAATGGCCATTCATTCGCATTGATATCGGCTTAAAATTACAACAGTTACATTACAAAAGCTGCAGTTCTTTGTGGCAAACACGTTGCCTGCTTCTCAAGGCTTATCTGCCACTGCAACTGCAACTACAACTGCAACTGCAACAGCAACAATGCCAATGCAACAGCAACCATAATCAACTGTGCCCAGTGTAAGCCAAGCCTAACAAAGCATGACCAAAATACATATGATAACACACACCTACGTACACTGAGCAAAAAATTATCAATAAGCAGATTTCTTATGTAATTCTAAAGAAAACATAAATACAAAAATTCGATACACAAATTTTAAATAAATTATATACCCAAATTGAAATAAATCAAAAAATTGGAAGGCTTGAAAATGAATTTCTTTGACAGCATTAAGCTAAAATGACAGTCTAGCAAAAAGAAAAATTTAAGAATTTTTCAAAGAACTATTAGGTAATTTTCTCTCAGTGCACACACACACATATCGGGCTTAAAAACGCAATTCGCAAATGACTGTCATATGGCATACCGTATGCTAGTTCCGAGTGCTTTGTGTGGACAGAACTCCTGCCGGTTTTTGCTGCTTGTGACCAGCAACAACTTATTGTGGTTACAAATTGTGGCAAAAGCTATCAATGATATTATCAGCGTACACAGAACAGACACACAGACAGACAGACAGACAGACTGAGAGACTAACAGACAGCTGGACTTCTGTACCGACTGTCCAACCATATGCAAGCTCAATTACATCCGGTTGCAGTTTCAATTTCAATTTGGAACTGGCCCGAGGGTCAGCGCACAATGGAGTCCGGGACAATTCATATGCCTGTGGCTGCTGCCTGGCATAATATTAATTTAAATTAGATAGATGCCGACCAGGTTCGCAGTGGACACGTGAAAAGCGAGCACCTGGGGCGAGATTGGCAGCCATAACGGGCCTTTTGGGGAGGGAGGCCTGCAATATGGGCATAATGCTCATACGCCTGGTTTCATCTGTGTGCTAATCATTTTACAATCGCTTTCGATCTGACCTCCTGCAGACCAAGCGTGAAATGCAGCGCAAACGGATGCAGCGACGGGCCAAGCTAATTAAGCATAAAATGCAGTTAATACACACATGCATAAAACAAACGAATTTCGCAAATTTCGTAAATTCCAACAAATTTTCTAGTTTTCCGCTTTCCGTGGATTTTCAGCTTTGTTTGTTGTGCAATTAACGGTTCGCCGAATAGCATTAATAAACATTGATTATACAAAAGCATTTTTAGTTGTAGCTACACTGAAAAAATAATTCACTTTAGAACAAGGGAATATCAGACAAAACATCGTTTTTGTTATTAATATTTTCTCATTATCAAATTAAAATTTCCCATTTTAAGAAACTAAAAATTAAACAAATTGTAATTAATTATATTTGGCATTATGCCAAAACTTTATATACTTCAAAATATATCATGATCCAGAGTATCACATAAATTTTTATTCAATATTAAATATATAATATAAAATTATAAAATTTTAAACCACTTTTCAAAGAATCCAAATATGATACTCTTCAAACTGTCATTCACAGTTTTGCTTTAAAAAAAATGTCTTTTAATTTATAAAAAATTTATGTATATATAAATAAAAAAACATTAAAAATTTATTAAGTTTTCAATAAACTAACAAAAATGTATTATTCTAATTAAAACAAAAATCGCAGAATAGGATAAATTTGTTTTTCTTGTGTAGAGAAAATTAATTTGCAAACAAAATTGTAATCGCAACATTTTTATACTAAAAATAATTAATTAAAACAAAAATGTATCTGAATAATTTGTATAGTGCACATAAGCATGCAAAATTCCCGAATTGATACAGCGTTAATATCTGTTAATATGTATAATATAAACAATTTATTTGAATTTTTCACACACACACACGCATAGGATTTAATTTGCAAAGCAAATTTTTGATACATTGCTGGCTCAGCAAATTCTTCAATGGAGTTAAGCCAATTAACATGACCATGTCAACAGACACACACACATACATACATTCACAGTTACTCACACACATGCATATGCAGGCTGCTTTCGGGCATGGCGGCCAAACATATTTCCGCTTCCGTTGTGCATTAGTCGCAGTCACCAAAGTCGCCGCACATAAATTATACGAAATTGTTTGCATTTAATTGCATGGTTTGCTGTTATTGTTGCCCCTAACTCACACACAAAGCATATAGAATAAATACACTCAGAAAAATCACAACATTCTTACTTAATTCAAGCCAAAAACTTGTCAATAGTCGTGAAATTAAGTATTTACTTGAACCGAATACAAAATGTACTTAAATCAAACAATCTTCAAGGTAACGAGGAATTGCTAAATATTAGGTAAATTCACAATTGTTTTAAATATATTTTGTTTTAAATAATATTATATCGAAATCTGTTCTTAAATCAATTTAGCTTATTCTTAAATTAATCCCAAAGTATCACAATGTCTTTAATTCAAGTTATTCTCATGTGATATAGAGTTTCATAATATAAGGTACGTTTCGGATTGAAATAATTTCGGAAATTCAAGGCAGTTTCTGTTTGCTTTTCTTCTAGTGCATCTATCTGTGTTTGAGTGTATCTGTGTGTGAGTGAGGAGCTCTACAACTGACATGCTAATCCGGACATAGCATGTATCTGTGTCTGTATCTGTGTATCCCCCTATCTGTATCTCTGTTGAGGCCGCGCTAATTAACTGTTACTCCTCGGCTCGTTTATCTTATGAGCTGGCTGTCGTTCGGACTGTTATCGAGTCGAGTAACAATGTAACACTCCAAATACAAGTCCATTACTCAGCAAATATGACAAATGTTGACAGCATTGTCAGGCCACAATGTGCATCTTCAGCTGCAGTCGGATGCCCGATATTTATAGCCCAAAATGAAAGAGGATAAACAAGCAGTGGATAATCTACTTCAGCTTAAGTACACAGTACATAAAGTGTGCCCAATTGTGTTAAAAGTTTTGTCTTTGCTCACTTGAAAAATTGTGTTTACTTTTGCAATTTAATTGTGTATTCTACGTTTGATCAAAGACAACAATATAGCGAATGTAAGTTAAATAAGATTATTTGTAAATTTCTCCTTTGAATAGATTTTTAATAGGATTTAATATAATTAATAAATCTGTAAATCTGCTAAAGAAATTTTGTTTTTTCAAAAAAATCATCTGACGTTACTTGACGTTTTTGTCGATTATTAGTGATATTAATAAAATAAGGCTTAGGAAATTTAAAGTATTTCTTCGAATGACAATCTTTGAAAACATTTATTAATTTATTTATTTACAACATTAATTAATATCCAAAAAATATATAATAACTAAAGGAAGGGAGTGCTAGCAACTAAGGCCATCGACTCTCTTTGAAAACAATCTATAAGCAAATATACAAAAAAAAATAAATGTTTTTTTTTCACATAACCACCATATTAATGAGAAGAAGAAGTCTTACTTTATCTAAAAACTAAACTGAAATTCAAGTTGTCAATAGAATATATGAAATCTTCAAACAGTCCTAAAAAAACATTTTTTTCCCAAATGACAACTGTGTTTAGGAATACAGAGCCTTAGCAGAAGAAGCTGAGCTATCAGAGATCTAATTCTAGATAGGTCATACTGAAATTCAGTTCTCTATACGAAATATAAATATAATAACATATAAATTTCGAGTAACTACCTAAAAAAAACGTTTATTATTTTCGCAAATGACAGTCGTATTTAAGAAACAACCTGAGAAGAAGAAGATAAATTTGAACTCAAGTTAGATCATACTTAGAGTAAGAAGAAAACGATCTTTTCGAATTCAATACGACAGTCATGTTGTTTTATAACTTATGTTGAATATTTAAAATGTTTTAATTTGCACTTAAAAGAAAACTTCAAATGGTTTTTTAAATACTCGTTTATTGCACTACAAATACAACGCTTAGGCCTGGCAGTTGGACAAGTTCCAGAGCTCGGCCTGCATGACGAAGTACTCGATCAGCTGGTCCATGCTGGTGTTGGCCAGCAGGTCGTTAATTTGGGGAATCACATAGGTCTCGTACAGGGGGTTTATGTAGCGCTGGATCTCCTCGCTGAAGAGCATGGAGAATCCGTCGATGAAGCTGTTGACGGCCCTGTTGGAGGCGATGTCCAGATATTTGTCCCAGTTGTCGGACTTGATGTCGGCGATGTAGTAATGCAGGTTGAAGTCGCTGATGCGCAGTCCGGAGACGTTGGTGAAGCTCTGGCCGAAGGTGTAATCGCCCACGTAGCGCCAATCGGTCAGTTTCTTGTTGATCAGCACACCCTGGCGGATGGGCAGGGTGTAACCGGCAATGTTGATGGTGGCCTGCAGGTCGTAGGAGCCAAGGAGCTGAATCTCGGGGTAGAGCACATCAAAGGTGGCATGCATGGTGGTGGCATTGTAGCTGCCACTCAGCACCTCGAAGTTGTTGAGGCCGGAGACGCGGAAGTTGTTGATGCTGCCAGAGACGGTGATGATGTCATTGCTGTAGTTGAAGGGCAGGTGGTCGATGATCAGCGGGGCCATGGCGGGAATTTTGGCGGCAGCATAGCCACAGGGTATCATCTTCTTCCAGGCATTTAGGTACATGTCAATGGCTTCCTTATAGTCCAGCATACCCATGCCCTGGCTCATGGGCGAGGCAGCGGCCACAGCCACCAGAAGTGCCAAGAGTAGAAACACCTTTGTCGTCATTGTGATCGTTGTGGGAAAGCAAGAACTGACTGACAATTGGCAACAAGCCATCGCTTTTATAGCTAAAACGTTATCACTTTGTTATATTTGATTAATCGCATTTAAATGGGGGACCCTTATCAGTTTCATAGCTTACCCAAGTTATGTAACTCCCCAAGTGTTTCTTGGAGTGCATGATTCAACAGCCAGATTAATTTGCAGGCTTATGACCTTTCGATATGGGCGAATATTCTTTGTAATTTCGTGTAGCGGCAATTATGGCATTATCAATCAGAACTCGTGTTCAATGGGTGGCTTAAAAACCACGAAAATTACGCTTTTAACCGGAATGTACCCTGCAAAATATTATATGTGGGTTTGATAGATTGCTTCAGATGACGTTAATAATATTTACGAATTTTCTAATGCTTTGAATGAATTGAATTGTCAAAAAAAATATAACTATAACCAAATTCATTTAACAAACTCTTTTGAATCATATTTAATTTGAGTCTATTATCGGTAAATAAAAAAATATATAAAAATCAAATAGTTAAAGTTTCGTCGTTTGATTTGCTACGCAAATGAAACATTTTTATCCCATCTTTAAAAATGCTGTAAAAATCGACTAATATAAACAGTTCAAATCATTAATATAAAATTTATAGAAATCTTTTTAAGCCTTCTAAAAAATTACGGTTCAATCAAATCAATGCTTAAATGCTAAAGTTATTACTAAAGTTATTGAACTTTTCAAGCACTTGAAATAATAATTACGCATACGCACTGTGAACAGTGAGCTACAGCTAATATTAGATTTCAAAATGTAATTAAAAGACAATATATGCAACAGTTTGTGGTCAAGTGTAATAATTGTGAAATTATAGATACATCGTAATTTTAACAGATATGATAAGAACAAAGCAGGCAAACTAAGCACCTGGGCGGCCAAAAAGCAGGAAGCATACTTATAGAATTTCGGCATGCTCAACTTTACAAAAAGATATCAACAATGTTAGGGTATTTCGATAAGATATCAGTCAAATTACTGGACTTTACAGTTGGTATTTTCCCTCGAAATGGCAGTCGCTGTTGGCAGTTTGGATCGGCTGCAGTTTCTGCTGCTTTGGCATATATCTCTGCACACAAATCTTGCGCTAATTGTGTTAAATGAAGCTTAATGCCAAGGATTTGTGCAATTGCAGAAGAACCGAGAGAAAAGAAAAGAAAAGCTGCTCTAATTGACGTGGGGCGCGTGCAATTTACACTTCAGCAAATCATGTTGGTGCGATTTGTCTTGGCTTTGGCAGGCTAAGAGCATGAACTAAGGGTAGTATGGCCCCGATATAACGCTCATGATAAACGTAATCGGGCTGCCGCATCAGCATGTAAATTGCATTACCTTTTGGGGCTCGAACCCGGTGGGGGGGGGGCCTGGAGGCATCAACTTGCGTAATGCAATAAACAGCTCGTAAATATTTTGATACCAATTTTCCAGCGTAATTGACTCAACGGTACTTTGAATGTCAAACAATAAATTCAATTACCAATACACATGCGTACCCAGGCGCCATGCATCCAATCTCAATCACACACATATATATATATAGATATATATATATCAGTAAAGCTGCTGTTTAACCCTACCGTGCACGTGCCACGGCCACAGCTACGTCTCTGGCTGGATGCCCCGAATATCATCCAAGGGGAGAGTGGGGAGAGGGGTCGCTGTAAAACCAAAGCAAGCGGAAAATCAACGCACAACTCGATAAACATTTGTATGAACAGCAAACAGCACGGTCGTGGTAAGAAACTGAAACAAGGCCAACACCAGCAGTTTGTAGTTGTTGCGAAAAGCAGCCAAGGATCTCAGACAATCGTCCGGCTTTGGGCCAAAAAACCCCAGCAGCAGAGCTAAAGTGGTAGGCGTAAAACAATTTCATATCAGGCCAAATGATGCTCGGGTCACAAAATGGGTGGCGGTTATGTTCTGGAAATCATTTACTTCACTTCAGACTCGACTGATAATCTTGCAAGGCATGAGCAGCATCTTAAAGTTGTAAAGTCTTTGTTCTAAAGTAAACCAAAAACTTACATTTAAATAATGCAAACCATTGAATAAAATCTTCAGGAATTAAAATAATACACACTTAAATCTGTTTAGTATTTATTCAAAACTACACGAAAAATTCCATTCAAATTATACAAATTATAAATTAATATTTATTTTATGCTAATCGAAATTCAAATTGAGGTATCTACAAGTTGTTTAATCTTCTTTTAAGACAAAAGAAAATTTGAAATTAAACTACAAAATTACAAAATAGAAATACAAATAAATAAAGTTGTTCAGTCGCCATCTTAAGCCAAGCACAAATTCAAGTTAAATTATACAAATTTTTATAAATGTCTTAAAAGTATTACAGAATCAAATTTTAAAGCTACAAAATAAATGCAAATGAAATGATAAAAATTATAAATTAAAATCTCACAAGCATAATATAAGAGCCAAAAATCCGTAGGCTAAAAGAAACTTGTCAGCTTCGTCTATGTTATCTATAACCATATAGCATGCATAGCATCTTAAGTATGCTCATTCCATCCAAGCCAAGCCAAGCCCACATTTATGGCACACAAATTGAAATTTATAAGTATATTGTTGTTGTGTTTAGCTCTAGTATATCGCAGATACAAATAAAAAGAACAAGTCCAATAAATATCACGTGTAAAAGTCGAACTTTCTATACTCTTACAAATAATGTTTATATATAAAGTTACGGTTAGTTTAAATCTAAGTTAAATAAGTAAAATTTATTTTAAGGATTAATGTGATATCCCTAAGTCTTCAATATTGTATAAAAAATCGTATAAAAAAATAACCTTCTCACATTTTAAATATATCTCTGAAATAGTTGCTAAAAATAAGTATTAAATATAATAATATTAAATTAAATATTATCTTTGAAATCTCTTTTTTAAATGCAATTGAGAATCATGTTTAAATCTTCGTAGATCACATTTCAAGTCAAAATAAATTCTTATCTGGAATCTCCAATTAATTGTCTTCCAAAAATAAAACCTTATTTGTTTAAAGTCAGCTAGGAAATAGCTTTAATCTCATTGACAAATTTAAATAATTTTTAATAACTAATAAAATAAGTCTTGGAATGTTACAGATTTGTATTTCTTTAAATATTTTTTATAATTTTTTAAGATATTTTGCGAGCGCTAGAAAATGCTTTCTATAACCAGATCACCTTTGGAAAGGGTAGAAAAAAACCGGTAGAGGAAACTACCCCGAAGACGCGGGCAACAAAAGCAGCAACAATGACAGTCAAACAATGCAAAATCAATTTAAATTTTCATCTCATACTCGCTATCTGCATGCCATGCTCATGTTTCAGGCTAAAATAAAAAAGCACAAAATGGGTGAGAAAATCAGTAAAGCAACCGCAATCTTTTACCAAATTGTTGTGCCGTGTGTGCATGTGTGTGCGTGTGTGTGTGAGTGTGTGGGGTGGGGGGGAGTAAGGGTGTCACTTGCCACGCAACTCAATCATAAGTAAATATAATACAGGCACACAGACACGCATGCGATTGCTGAAATAAAAAGAGGAAAAAAGGGAAATCGCGCTGGTTGGTAGCGGGGGGGAAGTGGGGGGAAGGGGACGCTGAGGCAGTCAGTGGCAAGCTTATTATGCCCTCGGGTAAAATATAAGCAGACATGCAGCAGGCGCAGCAACTCGGCTTGGCAGGCGAAACACGTTCTAATAGATTTCCAGCCTCTCGCCTTTTGACGTCGACAGCGACGTCGACGTCGTACAAGTTACACATGTTGCCTTTGTTTGGCTTCCTGTCACACACACACACACACACGCACACATACGCACACACACTCGCACACATTTGACATGACATTTGCTGGGCGCTGCCTCAATTTAAGACCGTAAATCCTTTATTCAATTTTTAGCCATGAACGCCTAAAAGTATGCAGCGCGATAAGCGCGTCAGCAGCAAAGCCCAAGGATTTTATAAGAATAAATAAGCATTGATTAAGTAGAACGCCCCAAAGGGCGCATAAATCAGCTAGCTAGCATATATGTCTATATATGCATACATATCAATTTTGTATGTGCACGCTGAAAAAATGTAGTATTAGATTTAGGTATGTTGCATAATTTTGTGGTGTTTTGTTTTAAATTTCATTGAATTGACGATGTATAAAAAAAATTAATTTTTTTTATGAAAATTAACTAAACTATGTACTACCAAACATTCTGAGCCTTCTCTTGATAATAAATAGAACAAGGTTTCAAATATTCCTCATCTGAAGCACTTATTTTAAGACTTTTTTTAACTTATATTTTGTTGCTTTTTTTTGAACCGAAATTTTTAAATTAAATCATATTTAATTTCAGTTCTTAAAAAAGAAGTTAAACCAAAAATTTTCTAAAATTAATTATTAACCATTAAATTAAATTTTATTATTAACGTTGTTTTGATCATATTTGTATGAATTTCATCGATTTTTTTTTTTTGAGTGTAAGTATATCTAGTACATACGTTATTAAAATAAGTTCATATTCTCATCTCTATTACAGAATTAATATTTTGCAAGTTTAAAATCAAATTTGATTTTACAAAAACACGAATTTACACAAATCAACCCAAGTTCAGAAAAATGAACTTGTTTTCAAGTTCGTTTGGTACATATTTCATTTGGTTTGGATACACATTTCTGTGTTTTTTCTGAGTGTATATAAATTTAGTAGATATTATAGATATATTCATACCGCTTGCTATGCAAATCGCTGGCAATTGAGAAGGCAACCAAATATGAAAATTATGCCGCCGGCATTCAGCTTGGGCTACAATGAAACCTGAGCCCGTCCGTCCGACCATCCGTCCGTCCGTCCGTCTACTTGGCCGCACGTAATGAATGGCAATGGATAGAGGGAATCGAACTGCAATTGACAGGCAAACGCTGGCTGGATACGCATTGATGTAAGAGACGCAGCGCCAGCCGGAAGCTGGCACACAACTAATTGGACATCCGTTTTCCGTGCGATTATCGAGTTCATGCCCCCCTCCTTCCTCTACTCCTCCTCTACCACTTCTAATCCAGGGGTGCAGACCAGCAGCAGGTAGGACAGGTAAGCCAAGTATATATTTCTATTTTGCTGCTGTAAATTTGTGCCACGTTATTAACGCCACTTTGAGTGCACGGCGCAGAGGAAGCTCTGCTAAAAGGTCGCCCGGGTTGCGGAATAAAAGAAATAAGGACCCGAGAGCAGCAGCTAAAACCAATGGATTCATCTACTACACAGAGAGAAAATACTAAAATAAAATAATTATTTTTATCATAATTATACATGCAACATGAAATTTATAAAATAGAAGCTTAATTCTTAGCTCAAAATCTAAAGCTCAAATTAGTCTTTAAAAATTTGGGAAAAATATAAATATATTAACAGTCAAATGTTTTCGTATATTTAACAAATTTAAAGAAAACTGTATTTTAATTTTCAAGAAATTTGTAATAAAATCTATAATATAAAAACTTTATTTTTAGTTCGAAATCTAGCTCGGAAATTATTAGAGAAGTTTTGCAATATGTGAAATCACATTTTTGCTGTGAATAAAAGGAGTATAATAATTTATGAAATGAATTATTAACTGCAGCAGTCATTCAAATAAAAGATAAAACATCTATGTAAACTAGCAAAACTAAAAATAAAAGGAAACTTTATTTAAATTTTTAAGCATTTTAAGTATTTTTAAGTATTTTTGAAAAAGAGTGCATAAAATAGAAGCTATATTTGTAGTTTTAAATCAAGCTCGAAAATGCTAAACTCCATAATTATTTGGGAATTTTTTCGAGTGTAGGCACTGAGCTCTCGCTGGCTCGCTGGCTGCTACTTGGGCTCAGCTTACTGCCATTTCCGTGCCCAGCTTGATGGCTACGGTTACGACTACGACTACGGCACAAAGGCAACGTGCAATTGTCGGTGTCGTTGGCTTTATTTAATTGAAGTCAATTACACAGCTGGATATGCCAAGGCAGACAGCTAACGACAGCTGAGATGAAGGGGGAGTGAAGGGGAGAGATGGACAGAGGGACAGCAGCTGGCAGCCTCATTAGATCAATGGTGATGTCAATGGCAAGATTGACAAGCTGGCTTCAAGTCCAGTTAATAAACGTTGCCATGGCTCAGATTTTTGTCATTTTCTTTCAGTGATTTAAATCGCATGTGTTAAACTTTTAAGTGGCCAGGCATTGCAGGGGCCTCTGCTCTTTAAGCCGCTTAGCCGAGGCGGCTTATGCAAGCGTTTGACAACAAAGACATGGCCAGGATCAATGGGCTTTAATGGCCCGGGCAGCATCAAAAGTTTCGGCTCAACCACTTCAAAAGCTGCCATACTACGTTGATTGTTTGCCACCTGAATTCGAGTTCACATTCATTAACACTGAGCACCTCCCTCCACCCACATCTTTTATAATCAGAACTTGCGCAAACTTAAGCTAAATTAAGTTCTGATAATTCCTAATAATCTATTCAACTAAGTTTGCCCCGATTCGTTTGTTCACTTCTCCGTCAAATCAGCTGACGAGAACTGAACTCAAAACTCGGTCCAGGTACTTTCAAGTTTTCCCCTTGCCTATTTTGCTTTGTGGTTTTGCATCTCTTAGTTGGTGTCGGCCTTTGTTGTTTCTTGCCTCTTCCCCACTGCAGATTCAATTTGGAAAATTTCTCAAGATTTGAAACTTCAGATAGCTGGCGACTTATTACAAGCAGATATTGTAGTACAAAAACCCACACACAATACGCAGCTTCATTTGCGGAATACGCCAAAGTTTTGCGGTGTGTCCGCGAGACACTGCAAAAAAAATTGTTCACTCAACTTGGGAATTCCACAAGCTGCTGATTAACTTAATACGCTAAGGACTGTAGCGTTTTTATACACAGCAAATAAATGGTGGGCAAGTTGAGAGACTTAATAATTACAACGAAGGTATTTATTTTATTTATTTATTTGAAGAAGAATTAAATTCCAGATTATAATAGCATAAGACAAAGTAACTAAGGCCTTCAGGCTGTTTTTCTGTAATCTATTTACTTAATTTAAGCCATTAAATATTATTAAGCCACTTAAAAACTTTGTATTAGGATTAAAATAGTAAATATATAAAGCTAGATAATTTTAAGACAACTTGTCAATGAAATATCTAAATTCAAATATACATTTTAAAAATTGAAAACTTTTATTAAAGTGTGAAAATTCTAAAAATATTTAAATATTAAAATAATTAATAAAAACACATATTTTTGTATACCAACTAAAAAAATAAACACTATATACATTTAGAAAGGAAGTGTGCAAATTGCAATATAATTTACTGAAGTTGAAAGTTGGGATTACATTTTTTGATTTCGAATAATATTTTAAATATTTACGAACATTTTTTCGCAATTTCTTAAAACATTTTTATTTATTTTTTTAAATAACTGTAGTGGTTATATAGTAGTATTTAAAAATGTAATGAAAGAAAACAGGACAACAAAGTTACTAAAGTAAATTGAAAGTGAAAAATATAAACTTTTTACATTTCTCTCTGTGTAATAGCTTTGAAAAACTTTGTGCGGCAACTATTGTTGAAAAGTTTTCAATTGAGAATATTAATTTAGTCAATACATGTGGGCGAAATGCGCAAAGACGAAAGTGCCAGCCGCAACAAAACCCAAAACAAACGTTAAAAGTTTTGCGGTAACACAACGCAAATCCAAAGAGGCCAAAACGCTGCCAGCTTGGCTCAGTTTGCCCAGCCCCGCCCCGCCCCGCCCCGCACAGTGTAGCATTATCATTACCTGATATGCTGCTACGCCGGAGTTTTCCGCCTTGGAGCATACAGATGGGAACCGGAGACTTTGAACTACAAACTGCAAATTTGGGAGCTGGGCGCTGGGAGCTGGAAGCTTAAAGCGTAAGCGACATAGCGCCGGCATAATGTGGTTTCTGTGGTGCAATTTCTATTAGGCAAGTTGTTGTTGCATAGATAATCAAGAGCCTGCTCATGAGTATGCTCAGGTCACCCACACACACACATACACACTCACCCACACACACATAAACACACACATAACTTGGCCCAATTAGCATTGTATCTAACGCAATTGGCTGTGGGCCATGCTTTGTTGTGGTCACATTCCACAGAGTAGCAAGTACCTGGATCCACAAATTAGGGTAGATACACACCACATACACTCAGAGAAAAATACAGTTAATCGAACGCAAATCGAGCAAATAAACCATATATGAAAAATAAACTTTGTTTACACGTAAATATAATAAAATAATATAACAAAAGCATCAGTCATAAATAAAACTGTACAGAATATTAATATAATTACCGTTAAAAAAAATTAGATTTAAATTGCTCATCGATTGGCCGACAAATGTAACCGAACCAATCCGAACTTATTAACTTAACTAATTTTTCTCAGTGTATAGACACTCACAAAGCAATTGGATTGCTTAAATGTAGCTGCATAAAAATAATTCGGTCAGTTGTCACTTTGATGTGCCCAAAAATGTAGCCGGCGCTTGTTTAGCCGCGAGCGCGCTTACAACTGACGCACACACGCACATACACTCACACACACACTCACACACACTCACATACACTCACACACACACCAATACATACATATAGCATACCTAAGAGCGCTTCTTCCAGCAGGGAATTAGCATACAGACTGCAGCTCCCCAGACTCCATGCGTTGGGCCTCAGCTCATGTTATGAACATCATCAACGACCCCCGGGGGGCAACAGCAGCTGTTGTATGCCAGCCCTCCCCCCAGCCACCCCTCCCAACACAAACTTATTCATAGCAGCAGGCGTTTTCACCTACACTGACAGAAAAATCAAGAGGTTTCATATTTGTTCAATAAGATCAATAAGCCAGAATATTCTTGATCCAAGAATGAAAAGTCTTGATATTTTTTCACTTTTATGATCGAATATATATAAAGTATTTATTTGCTGAATTTTTTTATTTTAAATTAAAATAAACATCATATTAAATTTCACTTTTTATATTTTATATATAACTGTAATAAATAATTACTATTATTTTATACCTTATTTCAATTTGCGTTTTAATTTTTTTTCTTGACTCGTCTTAGTCGAATAATAAAATAATAAAATATATTTCAATAAATACTAATGCAACAAGATTATATTAAGGTTTTTAATTTGCAGCACGCCTGATGCGTTATTTTTCTCAGTGTACCACTGCTCTGGATTTGTGTCCGAAAAATGTTCTTTTGCCGTGGCATTTGCATGGAAATACGTATGGCAAACGTCATCATGGTCAACGCTGTGTGCTGAGTGCTGTACTACATTCAAAGTCCATTCAATCACACGCAAAAGAAACAAGCAGATACCTGATATACCTGGCGATAAACCAGCCAACCAGCCGGACACACGGACAGACGGATGGACAAACAGACGGACAGAAGGAGAAGCGTACATTGGACTGAACCATTCTTGATGTAGAACGTCTTTGCCCAGCGGTAACAACTGTCCATGGCAGCAGCCTCTGTTGCTTTGTTTCAACGCATGCACACGTATAAATGTGTGTGTGTGTGTTGAAGAGAGAGAGAAAAGGAGAGAGGGAGAGAGAGAGAGAGAGAGAGAGAGTGGGAGAGTGAGAGAGAGGCAGCAACGCAACTTGTTTCCGGTACGGCACCAAAACAAAACACAACTAAGGAAAGTAAAATGGCGCCTGCAGTGAATTGAACTTTTGCATTTCAAGTGAAAATGTTCAAACAAAGCTGGAACAAGCCCAAAGAACTGCTCTTAACAATAGCCCAGCATGCTGAAGGTACGGCCAAAGGTACAACCGAAATGAAAATGTTCCAACAAAAGATGCCAAATAATACCGTTCTCTCAAAGAACATTGCACTTCATAAAAGCCAAATATTCTCACTCAAAAAAAATTATCACAAACAAAAGACAGAAATTAATTAAAAATAACTATGTTTTTACTCCAGGGAAATCGAATGGTTCTCTGCTTAAAAATAAATTAATATTATTTAAGTATGAATCTCAGGCAAAGTTAAAACCAAATCAAAAACAAATATTATATAAATATTTAACTAATTTTAACCAAGTAAATTATTATTATTATTTCTTGCTAATCAATCATTCAAAATCCTTTATCCTAATTGCCACAATTATTTATATCAGTCAATAAGTCTGACATATTTAAACAAATTGAAGTCATTAACGAGCTTTTTAATTTCTAATGCCAATAGTTCTTAGGCGCACATTAATTAATGTTGTGAATCATTGGCGCAAACCCCTGTAGACATAAAGTTGGGAATACAAAGTGTGTTGAGTCATAAAAGATATACAAGCTTAGTTGAGATAAGACCTATTACTTGGCACGCTTCATAGATAACAGTAAGAATTAATAAAACGATCAATCAGTGAATTAAGTATGGTATGAAGTTTAGTTGTTAAATAAGGCAATAAACATATAAATCTAGTCATAAATCTTAGAATGAAGCTTGACATCTACTAATAGCTTTTTGAGCCTAGATTTTAAAGAACCCTTATGTTCCTTAAATTGTTCGGTTTTTTTCTGCATCATTTTGCAATACAATCTGCATAATTATAAGTATAGCTACATAATAAAAACAATAAATAAAAACAAAGAAAATATTGGGATGCTTTCGAGTTTTATTTAATACAATAACATGTTCTCCTTAGTTAAACATTTACTTTACAATTAAGAAATTGTGCAGTAAATCTAACGATATCCTAGCAATGTATTCATTGTTAGTTAGTCGGATTGAATTGCGTTTAACTACTCTAATCTGTTGGAATAACCCAAACAGAAAATGGAGAACTGTGACAGTAAATAATTTTGTGCCTAAGCGGTGCAGTCGATGCTGTTCCATGTATCGGCCACCTCGACAAAGAAGTTAACCAGTTGGGTCATGCTCATGCCGGAGATCCATCCATTGACAGTGGGCAAAACGAACTTCTCGTTGAGAGCGTGCACATAGGGCTGAATCTCCTCGGTGAAGAGCATGGAGAAGTGGTCGATGAAGGTGTTGAAGGCGTTGTTGGTAGCAATGTCCATGTACTTGTTCCAGTTGGCGGCCTTAACCTCGCCAACATACCACTGCACCTCGTAGTCGCTGATGCTCAGTCCATTGGAGTTGGAGTTCTCTGCGAAGGTGTACTCGCCCACGAAGCGCCAGTCGATGATCTTCTTGTTGATCAGCACGCTCTGGCGGATGCGCAGTGGGAAGCCACCGACGCTCAGGACACCCTCAACTTCATAGGAACCCACGATCTGCAGCTCTGGGTACATAACGTCATACTTGGCCTTCAGAGTGCTCTCGTTGAAGCTGCCGCTCAGGATATCGAACTTATTCAGACCCGTGATGCGCAGGTTGCTCACATTGCCCTTCAGCTGCGTCTCTCCGTTGGTGTAGTCGAAGGGGACGAAGTCCACGGTCAGGGGGGCCATGGCGGGAATACCGTAGGGAGCGTAGCCACAGGGCAGCATCTTCTTCCAGGCATCGAGGTACATGTCGAGGGCCTGCTTGTAGCCAACCAAGGTGGTGTCCTGGGTCACAGGAGAGGAGCTGGCAACTGCCACCAGGCAGGCTAGGAGGAAAACCTTGGCAATCATACTGCTTTGTTAAAGGTAGTTAGAACTGTGTGAATACCGACTAGAGCTCCCAGTCTTTTATAGTCGAATCGTTATCTTTGGGGCGCTCGAACTTAGTGATCGATGGGGTTTGAATTGAATTGGCCGTTGTGGCGTTTAGACACGTTGTTGCAAAAGGCGTTATCATATTAAATGAAATGATCTATTGCATGACTCAATATGCAAATCCAGTTTATCTAACAGGACTTAGCCTCGAAAAGAAACATAGAAAGATGACTTAACAATTAAAGAATATATTTTTATAGAAATAATAATATTCAAATGTTCTCACCCAAAGATTTTAATAGATAAAGTAGTAAATATTTTTGAGTTTTTGATGAAAATTTTTTATAAAAATTCAACTTTGAATTAATTGTTCTTTAATATTTAATACATGACTTGTGTGTCAGAAGTTGTCTTCGCGGCATACATCAATCATCATTTAAATGGTAATAATTTTGAATATATTGAAAAAAAAAAGTAAATTGAATTCTATTTTAAGCTTAAATAAAAAATTTTAAAAGGCGTTAAAAACATAACTCTAGTGAACTAGTAATTAAAACCAGTTTAAAGTTGATTAAAATCTAAAGTTAATTAATTCTTGGAAACAATTAACATTTTGATTAAGTGAAAAGCGTTCGTTACCAATGAATCATTCCTAGAGCGCCTGATAAGCTCTGCTGACTTTAAGTCCTGTAAGTTTAGTCTTAGTGACTCACATCACAAAGCGTTTAATTTATTACAATTGCCCAAAACCCAAACAGCCTATTCAATACAAAGCCCATCGATCACCGAGTTCGAGCGCCCCAAAGATAACGATTCGACTATAAAAGACCGGGAGCTCTACACGATATTCACACAGTTCCTTCTACCATTAACACAGCAGTATGATTGCCAAGGTTTTCCTCCTAGCCTGCCTGGTGGCAGTTGCCAGCTCCTCTCCAGTGACCCAGGACACCACCTTGGTTGGCTACAAGCAGGCCCTCGACATGTACCTCGATGCCTGGAAGAAGATGCTGCCCTGTGGCTACGCTCCCTACGGTATTCCCGCCATGGCCCCCCTGACCGTGGACTTCGTCCCCTTCGACTACACCAACGGAGAGACGCAGCTGAAGGGCAATGTGAGCAACCTGCGCATCACGGGTCTGAATAAGTTCGATATCCTGAGCGGCAGCTTCAACGAGAGCACTCTGAAGGCCAAGTATGACGTTATGTACCCAGAGCTGCAGATCGTGGGTTCCTATGAAGTTGAGGGTGTCCTGAGCGTCGGTGGCTTCCCACTGCCCATCCGCCAGAGCGTGCTGATCAACAAGAAGATCATCGACTGGCGCTTTGTGGGCGAGTACACCTTCGCAGAGAACTCCAACTCCAATGGATTGAGCATCAGCGACTACGAGGTGCAGTGGTATGTTGGCGAGGTTAAGGCCGCCAACTGGAACAAGTACATGGACATTGCTACCAACAACGCCTTCAACACCTTCATCGACCACTTCTCCATGCTCTTCACCGAGGAGATTCAGCCCTATGTGCACGCTCTCAACGAGAAGTTCGTTTTGCCCACTGTCAATGGATGGATCTCCGGCATGAGCATGACCCAACTGGTTAACTTCTTTGTCGAGGTGGCCGATACATGGAACAGCATCGACTGCACCGCTTAGGCACAAAAATATTTACTGTCACAGTTCTCCATTTTCTGTTTGAGTTATTTCCAACATATTAGAGTAGTTCAATTCGACTAACTAACTATGGATTCCATTAGGTGATATATTAGATTATTCAAGAATTTGAATTTATCCTTAAATTCAATTCCCTGTCAGAAATTAGTTTGCTGCTCAATTAATGGTGAAGTAAAATTTAAACTAAGGAGAACATGTTAATGTATTCAATAAAACTCGAAAGCAATATAATATTATTTTGTTTTTTTATGTAGACTTAGAAAAAATCCAAAAATCTCGATAATTTTTATTTGTCTGAATTTGATCGTAAACGATTTGTAATCAACAAAAAAGCATAAAAAACCAAACATGGGGATATTTGGTGAAAAAATGTAGAATTTAGAGCCAAAAATGGTGTTTCTAAGAACTATCTAACGCCTGAAACCCACGTTTTGTGACCTCATCAAGGGCCAAAAATCTCGATAATTTTTGTCTGATTTTGGTCCTAAACGATTTGTAATTAAAAATAATACATAAAAACCCAAACATGAGGGTATTTGGTAAAAAAAAAATGTAGAATTAAGAGCCAAAAGTTGTGGCATTCAAAATTTAAAATAAACTTGTTTTGCGTATGGTATACACCTTTCAAAAATGACCAAAACGGCTGCTCTAGCTCTTATAGTTGCTGAGATTGAAGCGTTCATACAGACGGACAGACGGACAGACAAACAGACAGACAGACAGACAGACAGACAGACAGACATATAGGGCTAAATCAACTCGGCTCGTCCTCCAGATCAAGAATATATATACTTTGTGGGGTCTACCACATACATCCTGACAAAGTTAATAACCCTGTATTTCCCATTTTTCAATGGGTACAGGGTATAAAAAGCCATATTTTTGAATTTTGAATGTGCATAACTTTACCAAAATTCAACCGATTTTCAATCGGTGTGTTTTGTTCTTAATCATATATGTTCAAAATTAAAATGTAAGTAATAAATCAAAGACAAAAAATTTGGAACTTTTGCGAAAATATATGAAATGTTAGGGAAACAATTTGTTGTTTTAGAATCGTAAGAATTGATGCGTAAACGAGATGTATTCTAAAACTATGAAGAAAAAACCACATATGACAGTATTTGGTCGCAAAACGTAGATTTTATGTCCAATATTGGTATCATGGGGGATTATTGAACTATTCTGAAAACATCGATAATACCGAATTTGCCATCGATTAAAACAAAGGGTCTCATTTTCCCGGTTACGTCCGACTGTACCCTACCGCCCAAATATTTTGCTCCGTCCTTACTGATTTTTCGCTAAGCGTATTGACGTTGAGACCAGATATAAGAAATTATTAAAACCGCTACAATTGCAAAGTTTTCTATGGTTTATCAAAATTTACTCTTACTTATTTATCCCTATATTTAAATGTTTATAGTTTTATTCTATACCTAAATTTCATTGCATACTTTTTTCACTGATTGATCGTTTTATTAATTCTTCCTGTTATCTGAAGCGTGCCAAGTAATAGGTCTTATCTTAACTGAGCTTGTATATCTTTTATGACTCAACACACTTTGTATTCCCAACTTAATGTCTACAAGGGTTTGCACCAATGATTCACAACATTAATTAATGTCTAACAATTATTGTCATGAGCAATTTAAAAGCTCGTTATTGACTTGAATTTGTTTAAATTTATAAGACTTATTGTCTGATATAAATAATTGTGGCAATTAAAATTAGAAGGATTTTAATTTGATTGATGCGCTATATAAATAAATTTAGTTGATTTTTAAATAAATGAAACACTCTTTTATATTTTGATCAGAATGTTCGACATTGTTAGCGTCTAGGTATTGGTGTTGGTATTTGCATGCTCCGCCGTAAGCAGCGTTAGGGCACCACCGCTCTTGATAGTTGACAGAATAACTTTGTAGATATTTATTATGTTTTTCATTAGCGATAGTTCACTCCCAACATTAAGGAGATAATCCTTGCCACTTATGCCTACATCTGCTATATGTATGACAATAGGGATTTGAAAGTGTTTCCAGAGTCTTCTTGTAAGGATGGCCCTGAGAAGGTATCTTTTCTAAGAGTGTAGATCCAAACTATGTAGGACATTGATACATAATACTTAGGAGAGCAAAAATGTATGCTAAGCTAAGTATATAATACTTCTCTATGATTTATGATTTCTATTTAAAAAGAACCTGTACAAGTTTGGTTATTAAATTAAATAAAATCATGATCATTGCGCTTTTGAAATGAATGGTTTATTTACTTTAATGACTCTACATATCAACAAAAACAATTTGAATTACAGACAACAGTAATAAATTTAAGCCTTGGTGGTACAGTCAACGCTGTTCCAGACGGCGGACACCTGGACAAAGAAGTCGACCAGCTGGGTCATGCTCATGCCGGAGATCCATCCATTGACAGTGGGCAAAACATACTTCTCGTTGAGAGCATGGACATAAGGCTGAATCTCCTCGGTGAAGAGCATGGAGAAGTGGTCGATGAAGGTGTTGAAGGCGTTGTTGGTAGCAATGTCCATGTACTTGTTCCAGTTGGCGGCCTTAACCTCGCCAACATACCACTGCACCTCGTAGTCGCTGATGCTCAGTCCATTGGAGTTGGAGTTCTCTGCGAAGGTGTACTCGCCCACGAAGCGCCAGTCGATGATCTTCTTGTTGATCAGCACGCTCTGGCGGATGCGCAGTGGGAAGCCACCGACGCTCAGGACACCCTCAACTTCATAGGAACCCACGATCTGCAGCTCTGGGTACATAACGTCATACTTGGCCTTCAGAGTGCTCTCGTTGAAGCTGCCGCTCAGGATATCGAACTTATTCAGACCCGTGATGCGCAGGTTGCTCACATTGCCCTTCAGCTGCGTCTCTCCGTTGGTGTAGTCGAAGGGGACGAAGTCCACGGTCAGGGGGGCCATGGCGGGAATACCGTAGGGAGCGTAGCCACAGGGCAGCATCTTCTTCCAGGCATCGAGGTACATGTCGAGGGCCTGCTTGTAGCCAACCAAGGTGGTGTCCTGGGTCACTGGAGAGGAGCTGGCAACTGCCACCAGGCAGGCCAGGAGGAAAACCTTGGCAATCATACTGCTGTGTTAATGGTAGAAGGAACTGTGTGAATATCGTGTAGAGCTCCCGGTCTTTTATAGTCGAATCGTTATCTTTGGGGCGCTCGAACTCGGTGATCGATGGGCTTTGAATTGAATAGGCTGTTTGGGTTTTGGGCAATTGTAATAAATTAAACGCTTTGTGATGTGAGTCACTGGGACTAAACTTACAGGACTTAAAGTCAGCAGAGCTTATCAGGCGCTCTAAGAATGATTCATTGGTAACGAACGCTTTTCAATTAATCAAAATGTTAATTGTTTCCAAGAATTCATTAACTTAAGATTTAAATCATCCAGAAAGTTATAAAATTTCGTTTTTAATTTAAACTGGTTTTAATTATCAGTTCGCCATTGGAACACCATTATTTAAGCTTCAAATATTATTCTATATTCAATTTCGTAGTCTCAATTCTGCATAATAAACCACAAAAAATCTTTTGAAAACCATTGAATGTAACCAAAAAAAATATCCTATTCACAATAACCGTTTATATTTTCAGTCATTTGTTTATATTTGAACTAAATTAATTATAATATATTCAAAATTTTTACTAATTAAATGATGATATAGAAGTCATGTATTAAATATTAAACAAAAATATATTTACATATTGATACAGAAAATCTTCTAATCCAAAATTCAAATACATTTTAACACAAATTCATCTATTAAAATCTTTCGATGAGAACATTTAAACAATATTATTTTTATAATAATATATTCTATTACTATTTCTATAATAATATATTCTATTATGGTTGAATCACTTTGAAGGTTTCTTTTCGAGGCTAAGTCGTGCTAGATAAACTGGATTTGCATATTGAGTCATGCCATAGATCGTTTCGTTTAATATGATAACGCCTTTTGCAACAACGTGTCTAAACGCCACAACGGCCAATTCAATTCAAACCCCATCGATCACTAAGTTCGAGCGCCCCAAAGATAACGATTCGACTATAAAAGACTGGGAGCTCTAGTCGGTATTCACACAGTTCTAACTACCTTTAACAAAGCAGTATGATTGCCAAGGTTTTCCTCCTAGCCTGCCTGGTGGCAGTTGCCAGCTCCTCTCCTGTGACCCAGGACACCACCTTGGTTGGCTACAAGCAGGCCCTCGACATGTACCTCGATGCCTGGAAGAAGATGCTGCCCTGTGGCTACGCTCCCTACGGTATTCCCGCCATGGCCCCCCTGACCGTGGACTTCGTCCCCTTCGACTACACCAACGGAGAGACGCAGCTGAAGGGCAATGTGAGCAACCTGCGCATCACGGGTCTGAATAAGTTCGATATCCTGAGCGGCAGCTTCAACGAGAGCACTCTGAAGGCCAAGTATGACGTTATGTACCCAGAGCTGCAGATCGTGGGTTCCTATGAAGTTGAGGGTGTCCTGAGCGTCGGTGGCTTCCCACTGCCCATCCGCCAGAGCGTGCTGATCAACAAGAAGATCATCGACTGGCGCTTCGTGGGCGAGTACACCTTCGCAGAGAACTCCAACTCCAATGGACTGAGCATCAGCGACTACGAGGTGCAGTGGTATGTTGGCGAGGTTAAGGCCGCCAACTGGAACAAGTACATGGACATTGCTACCAACAACGCCTTCAACACCTTCATCGACCACTTCTCCATGCTCTTCACCGAGGAGATTCAGCCTTATGTCCATGCTCTCAACGAGAAGTATGTTTTGCCCACTGTCAATGGATGGATCTCCGGCATGAGCATGACCCAGCTGGTCGACTTCTTTGTCCAGGTGTCCGCCGTCTGGAACAGCGTTGACTGTACCACCAAGGCTTAAATTTATTACTGTTGTCTGTAATTCAAATTGTTTTTGTTGATATGTAGTCATTAAAGTAAATAAATCTTTCATTTCAAAAGCGCAACTGTCATGATATTAAAAATTAAATAATTGAAACTCTGCAGGTTCTATTAAAGAAATTTATTTTTATAGAATTTAGCTTAGCATACTTTCAGGCTTTTAGACGCATTATCGATGATATTACCTGCATAGTTTGGAGCTGCTTAATTTTTTTCACACCTGAATATTTATATACCATATGTATATATGATATATGGAAATCAATATTCAATAACAAATTGAAGGACTTGAGTTTTTTGTAAACGCAAAGTAATATTAGTTATCGACCAATAAAATATGTGTATATTTGTATGTAAAACAAAATTTAATTTTTAATGAACCCTGTATTCTTATTATATAATATATATTATTATATTTCTTTCATACTTAATTTATTAATATTGTTAAGTTGTAGAGCATTAAGAAATCGATTTTATATTTTTATAAAAGTTACGCATTTTATAAAAGAACGATCGCTGCGGAAAATAATTTATTATTATAAATACAGTAGAATCCGGTTATAGCGACTTTCAAGGGACCGACGATTTTACGTCGTTATATCCGGAAGACAAAATCCATGATTTTGTTTGTTTTTCGTATTGAAAAAACACAAAATACATGATTTTGTTTGCTTCTTTTAGCATTGTTAAAGAAATCAAATTTTCCTCTTTAAAGTTTTTTTTATTTTGTTCGGCATGTCGCAATATCCGGTTGAATTGTGAAAAATCTCGTCGGCATATGCGGTTTGACGCTAAAAGCGGAAACGTTCTAAGCGGAGACCCTTTCATATAAGTTTGTATGGGGACCAACCAAGCCATCGAGTTTTCGTCGCAATAACCGGACGGACGCTATAAGCACAGTCGGTATAACCGGATTCTACTGTACGTCAGTTGTACCCTGTATATAGTTGACTTGTCTGAAAGGGTATACTACATAAATAAATTCAAATATTATTTAAAACCATTTCAATTGGAATTTTAAAACCAAGCTTTGAAGTATTTTATATTAATATTCAAAATGATTTTTTTTTTTTTATGCAGACAATATGATTATTCTATATTGAATATATTCATATATATTTAAATACTATACATATTCATAAATACCTACTCTGTATATAATGCCAAATGGTATAGAACGTCTTATAAATTTCATTAGAACAATATTATCTGTGTACTTACACTTATTAATCGATGATAGATGAGCTTAAGACAAGCGTACATCACGTACTTCCAAGTATAAAGTATTGTACTAAAGTTATCATATTTGTTTTCCGATAAAATTGATCAATTTAATAAAAAGAGTTCCTAGAACAGAGTCGTTGGCACTAGCTAAAAAGTAAATATGTAGAAAGAAAACATAAACAAAACAAAAGAAAACATTAGTTTAAATAAAGACTAAATTAAAGATACTTGAACAATACTGGGTAAATACGTAGATATGAATCTTAGATATATCTAGAGCCCATGGGCCACATGTCGATGACTCAACTTGGCTATAATGTAAGTTTTTCCACACGCAGCAAATTCAATCGAAATGTAATCAATCAAAGCCCCATTTAAGCGATCTGCTTATAGATAAAGATATTCCACAAAAACATATAAAAGACTAAAGATATCTGCGTTTGCTGCACAGAGTTCTAACGGGTCTTCAAGAGCTATACACGATGGTTAAAGTATTTCTACTGGCTTTGCTTGTGGCAGCTGCCTCCGCCTCCCCCTTATCCCTGGATTTCAGCTCCTCTTCGGTGAACTATGCAGAGGCAGTTGGCGAATTCCTGCAGGCCTGGAAGACCATGGCACCCTGTGGTTATGCTCCGGACTACATACCGGTGATGGCACCGCTTACCAACGATTTCGCGCCCATTAACTTCACCAACGGGGATACCAGCTTTGTGGGCAACACGAGCAACATTCGCATCACGGGGTTGAATAATTTCCAGGTCCTCCAGGGCTCCTTCGATCCAACTACCCAACGTGCCAGCTTCGACATCCTATTCCCGGCCATACAGGTTACTGGCTCCTTTGAAATCGAGGGCACTGTCAGCGTCCTGGGTTACAAGTTTCCCATAACTGAGGTCAGCTTGATCAACGAGCGTTTGGAGCAGCTGCGTTTTGTGGGCGATTATACTTTTGGCCAGAGCCTCATCAATCCCAGTGGACTGCGCATCAGCGACTTTCACTTGCAGTTCTATCTGGGCGATGTGATGATCGACAACTGGGATACCCTGTGGAACATCTCGCTGAACAACATGGCCAATCACTGGTCCCAGGAGCTCATCTCCTTCGTTGCCCAGCAGGTGCAGCCTGCCGTCGATGACCTATTGGCCCAGTACGTAATGCCCATGGTCGACGACATGCTGTCCGCCTTCAATCTGTCCCAGCTGACGGATCTGTTCGTCAACACCTCTGCCAAGTGGAACAGCGCCGATTGCGATGTGCAAGCCTAAAAACAAAATAAAAAAAATTAATTCAATAAATAACGAGAAAAAGCAATAAATCTGCAACATTTCTTTAATTACACTCAGAAAAAGAAGCAATAAAAATGCTCTTAAATAAATATTGTTGGGTTCTAGAATTTAAACTTACTTTATTTTTTAAAGTTATTGAAATTAGAAATAGAAATTTGCAGAACGCGTTTTAATAAAAAGTTGTGAAAATTTAGAATTTTAAGAAAAAGTTTAATTTGACAAACTCAAGTCTAGAGAAATTAAACAAATTTTTTCATTTGATTTATCAACGTAAATATTTGTTTAAGTGTACTGAACATATCGGTTAACATTTACAGCTATTTACCAAATACCAATAGCCAAAACATCTTGTCTCTTAAAACAACAGCACAAAATGTTTGTTGTTTCTGTTGTTATCTTGGCGCTGCTCTTGTTGTAATCCGCTTAAGTAACTCAAGAGGAACGGAAACCGGAAATGAAAACCATACAGTGTGTATGAGGGCAACGCTACGACTGGGCAAGCGTCCAACTTCCGCTCGATGTAGACGAGTTTTTAAGGAGACAGAGCGAAAGGTGAAGCAGAAGAGAAGGAGAGGCAGAGAGGCGAAGAGACCGAGAGACAGACAGGAAAAGGGGTGCACGGGAAGGAAGCCGGGCTCTTAAGCTGCACCGGAAATGAAGAATTGCTGCTCGGGTCGCTGCGACAATTTCAATGGCAGCCAGAGAACCCAAGACAACAACGCCATGCATCAAACAAAATACTTACATACAAATACATACATATATAACGTGCCGGACTGCAAACATTTTGCGCTTGTTGTTGTCGAGTTTTAAGTGCTCATAATAGCGCGGTCTAAACAAACAACAAACCGTAAATGGCTTTTTAGACCCTTTACTTTAATTCGTATTGCGGTTTTCCGTACTTTGCCCTCGACACACGGAAAAATTATGTTCCAACATTTTAATTTAATAAACTCAACTTTAAAACTTTGCAATCTAATATTTTATTGAATTACTGTAGAACTGCAAATAAGTGTAAGAATCTCTAAAGAAAAATTTTATCAATTTTTATAATAATAATTTTAAGATAAATTTATAAAAAGCTCTGAAAGCCAATATTTTAGAATTGGAAAATATTATAGGATATGTTAATTTTAGAATCAAAACTAGTTATATAAAATGTAATACTATAATTTAAGGATAAATTAATAAAATCCTCCAAAAACCAATATATAATAGAAAATATAATAGAAAATCTTAATTGAAGAATTAAAACAAGTCATACATATAAAAATGTAATATGATAATTTTAGGATAAATTCATGAAATTCTCCAAAAATCAATAATTTAGAGTAATAGAATATTATAAAAAGAATCTTAAAATACTGATTCGCTCCTCTTGATTTTAAGATTTTTAATTTTTGATTTTTTTTCTCTCTGTGTAGAGCTGACGAGTTCATCATGTAGCCGGCTTCGTCCACGTCTCTTGGCCGCCCTCGTTGGGTTTCTACTTCCGCTCCAAAGACTTAACCGCAGGCCCGTTTTCGGCCTCATTGTGCATTAATAAATTATCGGTTAATGTAAAGTGCATAAATTATAATTTCAGGCAAAAATAGCTCATATACTGACCGTAAAACATTTTAAGCTGCTTGGGTCTATTTTGTGGCCTCATTTCACTTTTTGATGGCTCAATTTCAATTGTGGTCGAGTTGCCGACAGAAGTACTGCTAAATTTAAATTGAAAATAACATTAAAGTTAACTAAATGGCGTTTAATTATATTTTTCATTTATTTATTTATTTAACCAGCTTGCAACTCATCTCATTTCATTTTATTTCAATTCAATTTATTTCATTTCTTTTGCTGCTTTTGCTTATTTATGTTTTTTGTGTGTTCGTGGTGAGTGTTTGTTATTCATTCCATTCAATATGTTTGCCTGGCCTATTCATATACATTCACATGTCGATTCGTATAACTATATTACTTATTTATGCAAACAATATGCAAATTGTGCCTCGTCTCCTCTCATACGTATAGTACATACCAAATGCCATAATTTATTAATTTTACTAAAAAGTTGCAACAGTATTGATAGTTGAAATCAAATTTTTAATATTTATAGATCGAATTACTAAACGTAGATAGGTTTTTTGTTGAATGGGTATATACATTTTACAGGGCATCTAAACGCAATGTTTACACCGTTGTCTAAGCTGTTATCGATCGATTTATTTGAATGCACAAAAGTTATCGATTATTTTAACTTGAAAATGTTTTTCATTGATAAAAGAAGTTATCGATTTAAATTTTATACATTTATGTTTTGGTTACCATCAATTAATCAATTAAATTGTCACCGATTAATTTAAAAGAAACTTTACGAAATATGTATCGGTTATGGGCTCTGTTATGGTTTATGTGCAGTTATCGTTATCAACTTAATAAAATTTGTACAAAGAGCATGAATTCGTAAAAAATATGAAACATATCGATTGAAACTTCTACAGAATACATAACCTAAGATATAATCGATTTCAATTAATTAATATCAGTAAATAACGCGGATAAAACACATAAAGTTAATTAGATTTCGAATTTTTGTATATCACTTTAAATTCATATGCCCAATACGATTACAGCTTCGATAACGATTACATATTTCGATGTTAAAAATTGGTTATCGGTTTGATACCCTGTAAGATACAGAATAGAGCTAAAAAGAACAAACTAAAGACAATTGGCAACTATTTTCCTGGCATTTTTCACACTTTTGCTTTAATAGAATAATAATAACTTGATGCTTGACGGCAGCTAACAATGTTACGTATTATTATCGATATTTATAACATAGATATACATATACAAAAACAACATTCAATGTTCGTTTCGTTTCATTTTGAAAGGGGATCGATCATAATAAGTATGTAGGTATATAGTTCGTAAATATAGATTGCATATAGACATAGTTTGTATGCTTATGTGGGTAAGTTTAGTTTTAGCTATAGTATTGTATAATCTCAACCATTTATCGGGATGCTGTATGTATAACTATGTGTATGTAAATATGTTTTGTATATTTATGTGGCGTTTAGTTATGGGTATAGTTAGTACTTTAGCATAGACGTGGGGGATTCTGTTTGATTTGTGGGCTAGATAACAGCTCATAATACTCGATCTTCTCTAAAAAGTAGCTAATATTTTTTCACGATTTATTATTATTTATGTATGCACATATTTACTTGACGTTAAACATTAACATTTATCGTATTGAATGCAGTTTGGTACCGGACAAAAAATCACTTAAAAAATACACTTAAATTTCGCTTGATTTGTGTGCTTTTTATTTTGTGCAGTTATAAACGTTTTTTGCACACTGTACACGCACTTAGCATGCATGTATGCCATATAAAATGTTTTATAAAAAATGTTTACAAACACTTGTGACAAATTCATTGATAAGCTGGGTTTTTGTTGGTTTTTTTTGTTGTTAGTGGGACATTCATATCAGTATAATATAGCAGATAGTATATATGTATTATTCATTTGAATATTCATTAGACATACATACGTAAATGCCAAACATATTAGTACTAAGTATATTAAAAACATATTCATATATATATATATACTAAAGCTATAGATGTGTGTGTGTGTATATATAAATAATTCTTTACACATTCATAGACTTAGAATTAGTTTACTTCATATACTTTATTTACTTTGCAATTGTTCTATATTGTATCCATTTTACCAGTTTTTGTTTAATGCACATTTATGTTAATATTAATTTTAGTTTTAGTTTAATTCATCTGCTGCTCATGTTTAATAAAAACGTTCTAACAAACTTATGCTAGCTATATATTCATTATGTATATATCTTACAGATACAAATATACGCGTTATAAAAATGCAATTTAAAATATATTTATATATATATTTATACATATGTTTGTTTGTTGTTTGGAATCTTCACTATTATTTTACATTTAATTATGCTGTTTTTTTTTTTTTTTTTTGAAGGGGGCACTGCAAACAAATTCGAGCTAATTCACCATCTTTAAAAGCCTTAAAATGATATTTCTCCGTTTAAAAACCTTTGCAGCTTACAACTAGACTATGGTATAAATATTATAATACATCTATATGCCTTCGATATCAAGCGCCAACTTAATGAAAGGAACTAAATGGCAACTGCATATCGCATGAAATATCCAAAATATATATATATGTATATATTTATTTTTTATGCAATTCCAATTTGTTAAAATCATACGGCTGTTAGTTGATTAATTTATGTGTATAATATAGTTTTTTATTGTATAAATTATCTAGTTAAAAATTGCTTTTCATATTCGAGTAGATTTTCGTTTCCTCAATTTCGTTTCAATAAGCCAATTTGTTAAACATTGACGTAAAATCTTTTTTCTTTTTATTTTTACTTGATATTATGTGGGATTTCAATACCCCCAACCCTGCCACAACCCTTTGGCATGTTCTTGCTGGAATGTTGAACAAATCAAATGAAACAAATGCACTTTCCAAATAACTGCCCACAAATGATGATAAGATTCGGCTTATCAGCCCTCTTATCAATATCAGTAACAGAACATTACATAGTTCGATTCAGTCCGAGTCCCAGCAGAACTCATTGAATTGCAAAGTTAATTGTTTAAACTATTTGGCATTACTTGGAAAGCATTGAGAAACTATAATCACAATCGTAATCATAATCATAACATTGACATTAACAATTTGTGTGTGTTGTTTTTTTTTTGTAGCGTATTGTAACAAATCATTGTTGACATTTTATTGGATCTTTGATAATCATCTGTACATAAACGTATTTCGCAGTATTTAATTACAACTAAATACAATGCAATCAGTTAAAGCTTGTAAACCAGACAGAACAGTCCAAATGCTGCTTATGGTGCTATGAAATGGCTCTTAAATCAAAATTGTGCGTTGTTTTCTCGGTAGAAAAGAAGCATTACAAAACGATATATAGAAACAATTCTAATTTACAGTCAATTGGTTAATCTTGTGCATACATTTTACAATTAAGATATTACATTTCTCTGCCAAGGTTGTGTTGTGTTTTGCTGTTGGTCTGTGTATTTGTTAAACAATTTCACATTCTCTCAAGAAATTCGTACACTTTCTGCTTAGATACTAGAACGTATGGCCTATATGTAACTATATATGTATATATAACTATTTATGCAATCAGAGACACACACAAATGCCAGATTATTTGGATTTTACGATAGTGTTGACAAAACAAACGACAGTTAAATGGTTGCAAGATTAATAAATATTTGAATTGTTAGGAAAGTTATGGCAGAGCGCGCAGCGCGAGCTGTATATATGCATATGTAGGAAAATGGTACAGGGTATGCTTGAAGTCAGGCTTGTTTTGCCTTAAATTCGGAAGCTACATTATGAAATTGTTTTATTCTTAACATAACTATAACTTTTAAATTATTACTTTTAAAAACTATTGTCGCTATCGCTGTTTTGTCAACACTAACTTGGGCGATGATCGTTGATCAAAGCTTCAGGGTCTCGTGGGGAAGTGGGGAAAAAGTAGGGGGGAAACATATGCTATTAACGTGCTAATCTGCGACTCTAGGCCTCCGTCTCGGCGCCCTTCAGGCGTAGGCGTGCAAAGTCCTCGAATATAATATCATCGTCTTGGGCATCGTCGTCGTCCAGCTGTATGAGGTTGGTGGTGGTGGGCACATCTGTGGGCGCCTGTGCTGACCCCCCAGCTCCTCCAGCACCTGCTGCTCCCCCCTCGCCGTCGCTCAGGCTCACCAAGGGCGCTGCGAGACTGGCACGTGGCGAGCGATCGCCAAGCAGCGGCGGCTCCTCCTCCTCTGGCTTGGGATGCATGAGCGTGAACGGCAGCTCGGCAACAAGATCGCCGCCCAGGAGGGGGGATCCGATTAGCAATTTCACCTTGACCTTGTAGTGCACCAGAATGCCGAGACTTTCGCGTTGTGCGGGATTTGTGATGAGCGTGCTGGAGGCCAGATTTGTGTCCTCATGCTTCAGCTGGCCATCGAGCGCCAGGCCCCATTTGTCCTTATTATTTGCCAGCAGTGGACAAAGCTCGAAAACCTTGGATAGCGTAAAGCCCGGAGCAACGCTGCAACCATCCTCCGACTCGGTCTCCGCCACTACGGACTTGTACTGCGCCGTAGAGAACAGACAAATGTCTGCGAATTGCCGTACGCAGACTTTGATCTTCTTGACGGTGCGATTCGAATTGTTGGCCACATGCACATTGATGGATATCTTCTCGCCATGATGGTACAGCTCCTTGTCCAGACTGGCCTCCAGATGGATCTTGTTGGGCTTCATCATGAACTCCTTGCTCACCTCAATCGAGGGCTGCTCCCCGGCCTTCGAGGGGGCGTACATCACCTTCCTTATCGTCAGGCGCACCGAATTACGCTTATGTGGTTTGTCCTCGATGTGTTCGCCTGGATAAAAATACGTACGTTAAAAAAAAAGTCATTACTAAGTGCTTTCCGCTTAGATTACTCTAGTGACGTGCATAATTACACAATCCCCCCACAGAAACCCCAATAAATGTATGCATATTTAGCTTGGGGGTGTGTCTATCTTTGTTTTAACTGCGTCAAGCATACACTGAGAATAAACACTGCATGAGTCAGCCGTTGTGAGCTATCGACGTCGGAGATGCTTCCAGGAAAGTCGAAGCAATTATACAAAATTCATTCAAAATAAATGAGCCAAATTCTCAGAACTCTCACTCTTAAATTCTTATATGGGTGCAAACCATTGAAAAGTGAAAAATTCTATAATAACTTGGCAACCATAAAAGCTAGAGCTGTGAATTTTGATAGATGTATATTATATTATACGCAAAACTTGCCCACATATCAATATAAACTCTAACATACACTATTTCAAAAGTATATACTCTGTGTCATCATTTGAAAAACTATACTCAATAGTTTATTGAAATCTGTTGATAAACACAAAAGTTATTAATGAAACAATTTGCTTTGCTTTATAGTCAAGTACGTCTCATAGATAGACTACGTTTTTACTGGTTATATAATAGACAAAGGCCAAACGCAGATCAAATTTATTTGATATATTTAATGTTACTCCCCCTTTTACGTCCTAGTCTATTAAAATCAAATAAAAAGCGTCACTATTCAGATAGAAGTTTGTAATTTAAAATATATATTGTTTATTAGTTTATTTATCTATACTGAAAATCGCATTGCAATCGGTTAATAAACATCAAAATTATTAATGAAACTATATTGCATGATTTGCCTTGTTCTATTTTACTGTTTGTTGCGCTCGACTGTAACCTTTCCAAATTTTTCGACTTCAGTTTTTGCATTTACAAAATGCTGTAAAAAGAAAATTCATTCGACAGCCATTAATCGTTTAATGCCTAATTGTTTATGCCAAAAACATGGCATCTTTTGGAAGAATAGAGCTCATTAAATAAACAAATCAGCATATGCCAAGTGAATAAAAACAAAGTTTACAATATAATGTATTATAGGGACGCATACGATCAGTCGTAGGCAATAGGCTTATCCTCTCTTTAAAGTACACTTTTGTGATCTTTTCATAAGTTCTATGTTTAACTGTCGAGCTCATTTAGCTTTTCAGCATAGTTTATTATAATGCCAGAGAATTTATATGCCAAATTATAATATCCTATATTTAAAATTGCGTTTGTTAGATTTTTATTGATTCGTGAACGAAAGAGACAAACAATCTAAAATTTAAAATAAATTCTATCTACGTGTGATATACAATTATCTAGGTTTAAAATTTGGGGCTTCTAGCTCTTATACATGCTGAGATCGATGGGTTTATCGGATTCCACCCACTAAAAGTGCAGGTTATAGAAACAATATATTCCTAGAATAGAACACAACGGAAAACTAATTATTTCAGTTATTAGTTGCAACAAAATTAGCTGAATTTAACTAGACAGAACAATATCTAATTGTAATATCAATTTCAATTTAATTGTCAGCACTTGACATGCAATTGAAACTAAATTGTTGGAATATTTGTAATGAGCTACAATTATGGCCAGCGTTGCCAATTTAGCGGGTTTAAGCATTTATTTATGTCTCTCATAGATCTATCTAAGATATATAAAATTATATTAAATATTACAAATTCATTTTGTTTTAATGAATTTGAATTTTTCAAGCTATTTATTTTAAATATTTAGACCCTTTACTTTAAAAAAGTAAAAAGGGTCTATTAGTTTAGTGCAAAGAGGAAATGTGTGTAACACCCAGAAGGATGCGTGGCAGACCCCATAAAGTATATATATTCTTGATCAGGACGACAAGACGAGTCGATATAGCCATGTCCGTCTGACCGTCTGTCTGTCTGTCCGTCTGTCCGTCCGTATGAACACCTAGATCTCAGCAACTATAAGAGCTAGAGACACCATATTCGGGATTTAGATTCTCCTATTTCGCGAGCAGCACGAGTTTGTTTTTAGATTTTGGATACCTCCCCCCCTTCCCCCGCAAACCGCAAAACGCTACTGTAGCCACCGTTTTAAAGCTATTGACTTGTAATTTAATAAATAAGTAGCTTATGACATTCTCTATTGACCCTGTGAATTTCGTTTCGATCGGATAAGAAACAGCGAAAATATGGAACGGACAATTTGCCGCACTAGGCAGAGGGGGGGTGGTGTGCCATGAATTCGTGCCTTTGACCATGTTTTTAAATGCATAAAGTTAAAGTAAAGGGTCTCGCACTGTCGGTTACGTCCGACTGTAGCCTCCGTCCCACTGATCTGCCCCGTCCATATATTTTATATTGCAAATCTAGCTATTTCTGGCAACACTGATAAAGGCTGATGTTCAAATGAAGCTGTCAAAAGTCTGGCAACGCTTTACAGCAATAAAATATCGCATGCTATACAAATAAGGCACGCTATATATATAAGTATATTTAAATTCCGAAATTGTAAATGTGTATTTTGAGAAACTTTGCGAATATCGAAAACTATAAAATACAAAAATACAATATACAATATATCTGTTTTGATTTGCAGCAAGTGAAATGCGAACATGAAAACATGTGATAAACAAACGCGAAATCATCCTGCTGGAAAATCTTGAGTGAGAATTTTGGAAATGTTTATTTCTATCTGCAATTAGTTGCTATTTATGTGTATATACTTTATGCATATTTATGTATCTAGTATATAGATGGCGCTGTTGTGCGTCTGTGTGTTTATGTGTGTGTGTGTGTTGGTATTGCGCAAATGTTAATGGCTGCGGATTGCCATAAACGAAGCAACGAGTGCTGAGGAGAGGGAGGAGAGGATGGGAGGCAGGGAGGGAGGTGGATCCACTGGGCTAAGGCCCACCCAAATGCCAATTGGCTTAAGTTTGCTTTCAATAATCTTTTTATGGGCTGCACACAAATTGGCAGATAAGAATGCCGACGCCGGCCAATAAAACCACCAAAAATGAAAAAATAAAATAAAATTAACAGACAAAGCAAAGCCAGGCGCAATGCTAATTACAAACACACAACACACACACACACATACAGACAGACACATAAATATATTATAAGTATATGATAGATAGCAATTTGTGCGCTATAAACACGCTTGCCGCAATCGTGCTTAAGTGGTGTTTTTTTTTTTTTGTGATAATGAAGCAAATATAATTTCTATTGGTTGATTTTTAATGCTTCGAGCGCCATCTAACGGCAGGAGGAAGGGAAGAAAGGATCTGTTTCCAGGCTGAGAGCCATGAACAAAAAAATGGGAAAAACTGAAAAGAGCACATTTAATTGATAAAGAATATTAAAAAATTTAAAATTATTATTTTTTATGCATTCTTGAACGTTAACAAAACAAAATATGAGAGAGAAGATAATGTTGCAAATATAATTGCTATTGTTGCATTTTTTATGATGCAAGCGCCATCTGGCGGCAGAAGGAAGAGCACGAAAAAGCTGCTTCCAGGCTAAGAGAGAGAGAGCACGAACAAGGCAATTGTTGTTGCGCGCAGAGAGCAGACAACAAACTGGAAAGTGCGCACTTTTAATTGATTGATAATACTCAAAAATTACAAATATTATTTTTTATGCATTTATAAACGTTAATGTGACAACAAAATAAGATACAGAGAGGGAGAGCAGGAGACGCAGATAATCGCAAGCTGAGAAATGCGAATGCGCGTGCGAAGCGTAATCGCAAAACATGCGCAAATAACTTCCCAATAAATCGCTGTGCAAGCAATAATTGTTGTTGTTTTTTTGTTTTTCGTATTTTTGTTGTTGTCAATTTCCATTTATTTGTTGCAAACTGAGAACGCGCAGAGGCAGCAAGAAACCCGATAGAGAAGGAGAGAGGGAGAGGCATCGGTAATGACGCTTTTGGGTCAGACGCGGTTGTTGTTTTTGTAGTTTTAAGCTTACTTAAGCAAAAACAAAACAATGCGCAACAGCTGAGAGCAGCGTTGCCACACTGGCGGCTTTTCGAATTTTATTATATTTTATAAGCATATTACAAAATTTATTGGAAAACATAATAAGTTTAAATATTGTATATTAGTTTAAGTCTTTCTTTTTTATTTTAATACATTTGTATTTAATTTTTGGGTTTGATTTTTTGTTTTTTTTTTTATGTTATTATTATTTAGACATCAAGATATTAATTTATTTAGATATTTTATATTGCAAATCAAGCTAGATTTTGCATAGAGTATTGTCAATTTAGGTTTCAAAATTTGTGTAATGTTTTTTTCAAATACATATATAAAACATTTTTTAATATTGTTTTTAATGTAATATTTTTTTGTTAACGAATTTTTTTATATTATAAAATATTATTTTATTTATTTTATTTATTTGTCTGCATTTTTATTTTATTTTTTTATGTTTGTTTTAAGTTTTTTTTAGTTATTTTATATTGCGGATCTGGCGGTTTCTGGCAACACTGGCTGAGACAGCATTACAACTCAGAGGAACAAAGAGAGAGAGAGAGAGCGCGCAATTAAAAGCAAGAGCCATTGAGAGTGCACAGCCAATCGCGTCGAATTCCAATTAGAAGCGTCGAATTCCAATTAGGTTGCTGCGCCGCGTCATCGACAAACACACACACACACACACAAGCAAACACAAACACAATGACATTTTGCGCAGTCGACGCAGTTGGATTAATTAACCCCGCGCGTGACACATGCGCCACACACACACACACACACACACAAAGAGAGAGCGAGAGAGAGTGTGTGTGAGAGAGAGTGCGTGCTTAAGCAGCCAAGTGCGTATGATGCACGCACACATACATACAAACAACTGCTAATTATGCAGACATACACACACACACACGCAAATATATTTGTATATATGTATGTATATATTTATACCGTTAGACTCACCTACGAAGGCCTTGAGCTCGTAGTCGACGCCGCAGGATTTGCCGACATCGCCGGGCGCCGGCTGCAGCGACACAGAGGCGGGGCAGTAGGGGGGCACCTCGAAGTAGAAGGGGTGGGCGTTGGGCCCCAGCTTCTTGATGAGGCGCTCCTGTAGGCGTGTCATCGGCCGCTCCAGCTGCATGGGCGGATAGATCTGTTCGTGGGCCAGATAAAGGTCCTTGCGGAAGGTCAGCCCAAGGACGTCCAGATCCTCGCGTCCATAGCGAAAGGCCGCCAGCACCTGCCCGAAGACCTTGCGATCCTTAACGTACTCGGGATCGATGAAGACCACACCGTCAATGGGATCCACATGCGAGACATGATCCACAAAGTCGCGCTTGCCCAGATATACCGTTATCTTGCCATTGGAGGAGCTCTTCTTGAACACCCGCGTCGCCTGCCGCCTCGAGCTGGCGTCCCCGCCCACCTCGTCAAGGCCGCCGCCGCTGCCGCTGCCCCCGCCCCCGCCCCCGCTGCCATTGCCGGCTACTGTCGAGTCCCCGCTGCCGTTGCCACCCGACCCCGCCCTCGCTCCGCCTCCGTTTGTGCTAGCGCTCAGCGTGTTCATCGTCGTCACCGTCAACGTCGTTCTGGCTGCCTGCTGCTGCTGCTGCTCTTGCTGCCGCTGCCTCTGCCTCTGCCGCTGCCGCTGCCTCAGTCGCTGTCGCTGTCGCTGCTTTTGCCTCTGCTACTGCCTGTATTGTTGCTACTGCTGCTGCTGCTTGCCGCCAATGCTGCCTTTGTTGCTATTCGCTCGCGTTTGTTTTTTAGCTACTTTTCATCATAAATATGCGTGCAATTTAATTTTTTATGTATACTTAATGAGCAACAGCGCCACACTGTGGCAACACCAATTACAGCACAAAAATCGATACCTCAAATATCGATGAACCAGTGTTGGGCAAGGACAAACTACTCTTCAGCAGCGCGCTTCGAGTTAGTTTTGAATATCGTTTATATATTTATATAAATCTAAAACGCTTATTTGTATTATTGAGAAAAACCCTTTTTTATTGAAAATTATTATAAATATAGATTCATATCCAGTTCTAGCTACAACAAACAACAAAAAGCAACAAAAAATTCATTTGCTACATTGAGCAGTGTTGCAAAATGCACAAATTGCTTGTAAACAGAGCTATAAATTTAAATATTGCAAGTTTGTTAATAATATGTGTGAAAATTGCATTTTTAATATATTAATAAAAGTGCACATTAGTAAAAGCTAGTTAATAGCATTAATTTTTATTAATTTATTAACATTTAAAGCAACATTAGGTTTGTGTCTCTGCTACGCAAACTCTCTATATGCGAACTAGCTTGAGCGTGCGTTCGATCCTCACGCTTGCCAGCTGCAGTGCGCTCGAACTTGTGCTGTTCAAAGGCAGCGGCATCAAACAAGCAGCCAGACTGCTTTTGTTTGAGCAACAACAATCTAGCGCCCTATGCAGGCCGGTATGCGAACTGCAACTTGTTCGCACGAGTTGTTCGTAATTTGACAACACTGCCGCTCAGCGTATTTTGCCGCACACCCAGTACGGTCACACTGTTGCGCATTTCTTTTCCACGTGCATTCGAACTTAACGCAACACGCGTTTTTTAAGTTTTAAAAGAAATTCACGAAAATAACACAAAATGGTGCAGAAGAAAGCCGCTAACAACAAGGCCGCAGGCAACAACAAGCGGGGCCCCAAGGCCAAGCAGCCGGCAGAGGAGAAACCCGAATTGGAGGTGGAGGCCAGCGATAATGAATCCGAGGACGCCGAGGAGGACGTGGAGGGAAGCTCCGAGGTGAGTAGAGCCGATAAAACGTGTTAATCGGTATTGATACATTGATTGATATATGGACGTTAGGGTCAAACTTAATCCTTGTCAGTGTTGCCAATTATTTGCGAGGAAAAACACTGAAAAGTTTCCAGTGGAAATACGAAGTACAGGAATTCCTGCTGTCGGTTACGTCCGACTGCAGCTCTCCGTCCAACTAATCTGCCCCGTCCATATATATTTTTTAATATGCGTTTTGCAAAATTTAAGAAATAGCTTTATTATTTTTGAGTAAACCCAAAATTTCCGCATCCCACAATTTGCAAATATCGATATATTGAAAAAGCTTATCGATATTTTAGCAATTTTGATCGCTAATCGAAAATACATATCGATACCAATATTGACTTCGATATCTTGGCAATTTTGATCGCTTATAAATGTTGTTTTCGTAGGGAGAGGCCTTTCCGGATGCTTTGGATGCCGAAGCCGAAGAAGATGATGAGGAGGACGACGATGATGAGGATGAAGATGATGAGGATGACGATACCGATGAGGATGGTGAGGAGCCCGGCGAGGTGAGCATGCCAATAGCTGCTGACGAGGACTCCGATGAGGAGCCCACAGAGGCGCCCATTGGCAAGCCCATCAAAGCCGCCAAGGAGCCCAAGGAGGGGGGCATACCCAAGGTGATGGTAGGTCGCATACCGCCAGAGACGCCCAAGGAGCTGGTGCTGTTCGTCAACCAGCTGCCCAAAGAATACAAGCACGTGGATCTCGTAGCGCTGCTTGTGAAATTCGGACCCATCACCATAGTCGATCGCGTCAAGACCAAGGCGGGCGGAAATAATTGTCGCGTCGCCTTCCAGACCGTCGAGGGTGTTGAGAAGGCGCTGGCCGCCAAAGGCAAGGCCCTGCAGCTTAATGGGGCAACCATAAAGATGTCACGGCCCGTAACCAAGGATGAGCTGAACGAGCGCACCGTCATCGTAGGTCTGATTGGACCCAAGGCCACCAAGGAGGATATCACCGAACACTTTCAGAATTGCGGTCCCATCGAGAGCATCAATTTCTCCAACAATCGCGTCTGTCCCACGGCCTTTGTCCGCTTCGAGACGCCGATGTCCGTTAAGAAGGCCCTGCAGCTACACAGCAGCGAGCTCAACTCGAGGTTTATAACGGTTCGGGAGGGCACCTACAAGGCCAAGGAGCTCAAGACCCCCGGACGGACTCTGACCATCCTGAATACTGGAAATCATGAGTCCTATCCGGCGAGCGCCGTCGAAAAGATCTTCAAGAAGCACGGCGATCTCGACGATATGGATGTCGTTTGTACCAAGGCCGTTTTGGCCTTTGCCACCTACAAGACTAACGAGCAGGCTGAGAAGGCCATGAAGCAGCTCAATGGCAAAACTATCGATAAGCTCGAGATCAAACTGGGCCCGTACTCCTACAACTCCTCCGCCCGAACCATTCTCGTCACTAACCTAGCTAAAGGTGAGTGTCAAAAGCCTTTCAACTGTAAACTCCAACAATCGATAGTAGTCGATTAATCGCTTAACATTTGGCAATTTTTTTTTTAATACAGCGATAAAAATCTTTTTTGTTATTGTAGGATTCGCAAGTTAACCATAGTTTCGGCAATCGTTACTAGCCGCTATCGATAATAATCGATAAATGGTTAATTTACAATTATTTGACTTTTATGTTATTCAGTACATTATGGTTTACAAATCAAAAGATATAATCCTTTTTTAATTTTGTAAATCAATCCTCAAAAAAACCTTTGTTAAATATTGTAAACTATCCATAATTTTGGCAATCGATAGTGACCGTCATTGATTAATCGTTTTATTTTTTTAATCGGCAATTTTGTTTTAAAATCGTAAGAAAATTATGGAGAAAATTCCAATCATAGATAAAGTGAACATAATGCTTAACATTTATACTACAATAATATTTATTCGTCTTGTCCCGATTAATACATAGTTGATAATAGATGTTCGGCTTATTTGCTATCAAAAATATCGATAACCCTATTGCTGCATACAGATAATATTTAAAATATTTATTGGTCTTGCCCCGATTAATCGATTGAGGGCAATCGATGATCGACTTATAATCGATAACCCTATTGTATGCCCCTTCTGATAAACCTTTGTCTGTCTCATTTTAGGTGTCGGGGAGGAGGAGCTGAGGGAGGTGTTCGGCACCACGGGGGAGATCGAAAGCGTCAAGATGCTGCCCCACAAGGCGACCATCAAATACGCCACAGACGACGCCTTCTGCAAGTCCTTCCTGCTGAACGAGCGCATCATCCAGGGACAGAACATCTTCATCGAGCCCAACTCCATGCTGAAGCACAAGCTCATCCAGAAGTCAAAGCACGTCGGATTTAATGGGGGATTCAACAAGAACCGGAAACCGTTCAAGCGCCCCGCCCAGCACGGAGGAGCGCCCCCTCATTACGGAAAGATGGCCAAACGCGTGGCATAAGCCCAGTCCTAGTCTTAAGTTTCCAATTAAACCTAATGCCTTTAGTTGTAGGCGGCGCACCAACGTCCGATTTGTATTTGAATGTTTCTACGCTATGCTAATAAAGCCCCACATAATCCTAAACATAAACTCCATTTTTCGTAATATTTCTCATATCCAAGGACTTTGCAGAGTTGCCAATTTTCATTTTTCACCCACGTCAAATCAAGCTATTTTTTTAAGAGCATGTGCTAGCTTAATTTTGAAACTGCTGTGAGGGCGAATTTCGGCTTTATTTTAAGATTAAACCTTTTTTCGTTGGTTTTTTCTAGCTTTTTATTTTGCAGAATATTTTAGCTTTATTTTGAATGCTTTTCGTTGAAAACACTTTTTAGACCCTTTACTTTAAAAAAGTAAAAAGGGTCTATTAGTTTAGTGCAAAGAGGAAATGTGTGTAACACCCAGAAGGAGGCGTGGCAGACCCCATAAAGTATATATATTCTTGATCAGGACGACAAGACGAGTCGATATAGCCATGTCCGTCTGTCCGTCTGTCTGTCTGTCCGTCCGTATGAACACCTAGATCTCAGCAACTATAAGAGCTAGAGACACCATATTCGGGATTTAGATTCTCCTATTTCGCGAGCAGCACGAGTTTGTTTTAGAATTTGGATACCTCTCCCCCTTCCCCCGCAAACCGCAAAAAGCTGCTGCAGCCACAGCTTTAAAGTTATAGACTTGTAATTTGGTACGTAACTAGAATATGATATTCTCTATTGACCCTGTGAATTTCGATGGGATAAGAAACAGCGGAAATATGGAACGGACAATTCGCCACACTAGGCAGAGGGGGGGTGGAGTGCGGGTAGGTTAGTGTGCGTGCCTTTGACTGTGTTTGTAAATGCATAAAGTTAAAGTAAAGGGTCTCCTACTGTCGGTTACGTCCGACTGTAGCCTCCGTCCCACTGATCTGCCCCGTCCATATATTTTTTTTAAATATGGGAATTGGCAACACTGGCCGAAAACCTTTTACCTGCACTTGCTCGATCCCCCCTCTCTCGTGCTCCCTTCCTCACTCTCTCTCTCTCTCTCTCTCTCTCTGTACTGCAACTCCTCCCTCTGTGGCATATGATTCATTGCCGCCTGTCGCCGCCCTAGTGATTCATGCCCTTCTCCCCCTCCCTTTCCCTAGAGTTGATTCCTCACGCAAACGCAACATTTCTCTTGCAAAGCGGCGCGCCCATCAACAGCTCCATGCATCCCCCGCTCTCTCCTTCACCCCCTCTTCAGTCATTGCGCCGCTCGCAATGCAAATGAGGCGTCAGGCCAACAGCTGGAGGGGGCGCGGCGGGATCACTAGCCAGGCCATAATGAGCGCAATTCATGTTGGCGCCGCTCCTTGCCAACTTGAATAATTATTCACATAAAATATTTAATTGTTTGTTGCCGTCATGGCCCAAATGCCAAAGGAATTGCAATTGCAATGGGATGCGTCTCTCTATCTCTCTCTCTCTCTCTCTCTGTCTCTCTCTCTCGCTCTGCTCAGAACAATTCATTTTATAATTCAACGCAATTTTCTAATAATTTATACATTAATATACGCATATATTTCAGAGTTTTCATTAGTTTCCTTTGTGTAAATTTAGTAACATTCAAAATAAATTGAAAAAAAAGCTGCTCTCCGCATTTACAGCAATTTGCTTTAAAAACCTTTAAAAACAGACAGATCTGGCGGAATAAAAGCGAATTTGACAACACTGTGCAGAACAGAGCGGCTGAGAGTCCATAAGCCTTGCAGTTGTGCCAAAGGAAGAGCGCACTTGTAACTGCAAAGCTCTCTCTTTAAAGCAAGGCTTAAGCTTAAGTCTAGCATTGATCGATCGCTCTCTTCACTGCAGCAGCTGCGCTAAGAGCGGCAGCGGAAGAGCGCAGCCATTTTGAGTGCGTTCGTATAAAAGCTGCTGCATACGCTGCAGCGCAACAGTTGCATTCGCTTCGCAGTGCAGTGCGGACGTGAGGTGGGGGTGTGTAGCGAAATAGTTGGAGGGAATATTTAATAGATATATTTTAGCAATAAAACAACTGCATTTTATTTTCATATATTTTGTATATTTTAACATTTATTAGTTATAAATTTCTGCATTTAGTTGGATTTCTCTTGCGATTCGCCAAGTTTTCTCTGTCACAATATGTACTTTGATATTTGATATATGCCGTATGTATGTATGTATATAGCTGGATTTTGGTATATATGTATATTGTATGCACTATAATATTCATATTGATAATATTAGTTGTCAGTTAGTACATCTATTACGCATATTTTTTTAAATTTTATTTATATTTATAATTTGTTTGTTTTTGGTTTTAGTTCTTCATTTTGTATACGTGTATAAAAAAGTCAATATAAATTGTAATTTGTGTTCGACTTTTAGTTAAATGCGACTAAATGCAACGCAAAGAACTGATTCTTAACCGTTAAATATATATGTATGTATATATGCCCCTAGGCTCCCCGCCCGCTTACCCCTCAGTTGCTCTTGGGGCCTATGAATCAGTCTCTCTCTCTGAGCAGGGTGCAGTGTTGTTGTTGGTAAGGAGCAAGGGGGGTGGGGAATCTTGGTAGTGTTGGCAAAAAATCGCTAGTTTCGATATCGATCATTTTGACAGTGGATACTGACCGTTATCGATAATAAGCGATTAATCGGTAAACTTAAATATTTGGCATATTTTAAAAATTTGTTGTTTTGAAAAAATTTTGCGATAAAAAAAATAAATCCTATATAAAATATTTATTTCAATTTCTTGAAAATTATTTTCCACCATCGATAATAATCGATTAATTGGTAAACATCAAAATTCTTTGGCATATTTAAAACAAAAACGTTAAAATATATTTTTTAAATCTATAGATCTTTTTTTATTTTTTAATTTTACAAAATTTTATAATTTTTGCTTCTAATATTTCTTCAAAATTATGCTTCTACACTAGACAGTCTAAAATTGTTCTCCTCGATTAATCGATTGTAAGACTGAAAAATCGACGATAGGTTTTTATTGCCAATTATCGATGCTATCGATTATTTTGCCAACACTAGCTCTCAGTCAGGGCAGACAAATAGTTATATTTATTCCGAGTCAAGTTGGTCTGTGAAGTGCTAGGGAATGGGGGCGGGGGGGTCTTGGGGGCATGACTCACAATGCATGGAGTTTTTGCTTTCGACTTGGTTAATTAATAATAATAATTATAATTAAAATTTAGTTGTAGCTTAGGCATTAGGTTATAGCAATAAGGCAAATGAAAGTGAAGGGCACACGAGTTGGATTTTTTCCTGTTTTTTTGTTTTTTGGTTTGGTTTTTTGGGGCGGGAATTACGCAAAGCATAACCAATAACATAAACTACATCGATTATATATATGTGTGTGTGTGTATATATGTATATATGTCTAGGCTAACACTAATACAGCTCTACCAGTTAGTACAATCAGTTAGTAGGCTTAATTGTATATTTGATTTAGGCAAAAACATTCTCAAATCCAGCCAAACTTAGCGCTAAAATATTATCAACTCTCTCGCTCTATCTTCCTTCCTTCTCTTTCTGAAAAAAGCAGGCAAAATTGGTACAATAAATTCGAATTGTTCTTTGTGTATTCCTCCCGTCTACACTGTAAAAAAGGCAAGGCAAGCACAAACTGCAATTATTTATAACTTCAACTTAAGAAATTGTTTACAATATCTTAATTTTTAATTTTCAAATTTTATGGTCTCTCTTTTTCGCTTACACTGTAAAAAATGTATGAGCATAAGCCTAAAATATGCGCAAATAAAAATAAATCCAAATATTAAAAGCGTGCTCTCTTCTACACTGCAAACAAATACTAGTATAAACTGAAAATTTAATAAAAATTAAATAATATTTTGGTTTTTTTCACTACACTGCAAAAAATGGCTAGCCCAAAATTGTTGTAAATAATAATAAGGTAAAATAGATCTACACTGTAAACAAATACCAGCATAAACTTAAAATTCACACAAAACAAATTAAATTGTTTTATATTTTCTCCATGTCCATTGGAAAAACTGAAAATATAAATAAATAAAAATATAACGAAAATAAAAACATTTCTTCTTGATTTTTTTTATAGATTTTTTTGTGTTTTTTGTTCTTTAATTTGTTGTAATATCGTTTTAAACATAAAAAGTAAATAGTGAGTGCGGAGTTACATTAAATGTTCTGCAATTGTTTCGCTTGGCTCTGGGCGCTTTTTCTCGCTGTGTAACAAACTAAACATTAATAATACAAATACAAAATCAAAACGCATGGAAAAAACTGCTTTTCAATCGCATCTAAAAAACAGAAAACTTGCAATTTTTTTTGTAGAAATTTCTTCTTCTTTTCGATAATACACTGGGGTAAAGAGCTTTCCATCTATTTTTTTTTAACAGTTTTTTGTTCAGCTCGCTTAGTTAAAATATATAATATATATTAATTTGTAATAAATGGGAGGAACGTATATAAATCATGTGATTTTCGTATTTGTTTTTGTGAGTAGTAAAAAACATATAAATTCTACAATAAATCATGCAGCAATCAGCCATCGATTTACATCAGTTTACATCGGGTTTACATCGCTTGTGGGCCAACTAACAGCTAGAGTTTAAGGTTCAAACACTTTTATGCCTTCTTTTTTTTTTGTTGTGTATAAATATTAAGTTTTTTAGTTTTTAGCTTTTTTTGCTGTTTTGTTCGTTCGTAGTTTTTTTTTTTTTCATTTTACATATTATTATTAAAAATTTTGTATGCCAAAAAGTTGCTTTTATTTTTATTTATCGCGTTATTATTATTTTTTTTTATATTATTTAATGCCCAAAATGTATTTTTATTATTTTATTTCGTTAGCAAAATGTTTGTTTTATGTTAATTTTTAATTTTTTATTATAAATTTTGGTAAAACAATTTGAAATAAATTTTACATATATTTTTCGTAAGCTTTTGGCAATTTAGTTGTTGTTTTTTTAGCACACATTTAATTAATTAACTAACAGCGCCACAATTACAATATTTTGGTTTCAAAAAGAACTTGAAGAAATGCAGAAATTTTAAAATAAAATTTTTTTTTTGTGGTTAAAAAAGTGACGTAAAACTTGCAGCAAAAACAGGCGACAAAATATTATAATTGTGGAAGATTTCGGGCATGTTGGAGAGGAGGCGTGTAGGGGCAGGGGGGGGGGGGGGGGGCGTGGCTGTTGGGTGCTTTATAGCTATAAAAAAGTGCGCGCTAGCGTTCGAAATACTTTCGCATAATATGTTTATAATATTTAGTAAAGTAGTGTTCAATTCTCTCTCTTTGCGAGCGAGAGAGCGAGATTGAGAGAGAGAGAGAGGGAGAGAGGGAGAAATTGAGAGAGAGATTTCGCTGTGTATCGCTCGATTTGAAATGTTTATAAAGTAGTTTTCAGTTCTCTCTTGGAGGGGAGAGAGCGAGACTGAGAGAAAGTTTGAGATTGGGATAGAGATTTCTCTCGATTTAAAATATTTGTAATATTTATTAGCAAAGTAGTTTTCAACTCTCTTTTTCTCTCTCTATGTCTTAAGTGAAACATTTCTGCATTTCTCTGTGCAACTTTTGCTCTCTCCACGCTCTCTATATAGTCTCAACTCTCCATTCTTTCTCTCTTTTCTGCTCTCTCTCTCTCTTTTTCTCTCTCTCTCTCATATGTTTATAATATTAGGCAAAGCATTTTGCAATTCTCACTTGAGAGATTTCGTTGTCTCTGGAGATTTCTCTTTGTATCTGTGAAGATTTCTCTGTCTATCTCTCGCTCTTTCTCTTCTCGTTTCTTTGCTTGAAACTGCTTCTAATCCTCTTCAGAAATCTCCCTCTCCCTGCTGCTTTCTCTCTCTCTCTCTCTACCCTCTCTGCTCTCTTCTCTCCCTCTCTCTCTGCTCACATTAATTGCTCTCAACTGCCGACAATCCTCTCTAGAAATCCAGCAGCGCCTCCTGCGCCGTCTCCAGCTGCTCCTCCACATGGTGATGCCCATTGCCATTCTCCAGCTTCAGCTGCTCCTGCTGCTCCCCCTCCCCCTCCTGCTGCTGCTTCTGCCCCTCTCCATTGGCAGCTGCTGGCTTCTTGATGGCTGCACTGCCTCCATCTGATCCTGCCACGCCTCCTGCCCCCGCTGCCGCTGTTGGTTTCCGCTTGGTAATCGCTGTTGGCGCCGCTGCAGCTGCTGGCGATGTCTTCAGATTCTCTTTGGCTTTCGGTTTCAGCGGCGACGTCTTGCGTCCAGCTGCTGCGCCTGCCCCTCCTGCCCCTGCCCCTGCCCCTGCAGCTGCTGTTCGTGCGGTGGCAGGCGCCGAGTGCGTAAACTTGGGCGCCGGCCTGGCCGTAAACTTGTTGCCAATGCTCGTGGCGCTCGTGCTCGTGGCTGTTGTGGTTGTTGTTGTTGTGGTTGTGACTCTGCTGCTGCTGCTGGAGCTGGCGCTGATCCTGGCATTGGGACTCCTGGCGGCTGTGGCAGCTGTGGCAGATGAGCCAGCGGTGGCCGGCAGCGTCTGCTTGCGCAGCGTGGATGCGAGCGTGCTGCGGGGGGAGGGCCCCTTCGGCTTGGCTGCTGCCGCTCCCACTCCTAATCCTGCTGCAGTTGCTCCAGTTGTTGCACCTGTTGCTGTTGCAGTTGCAGACTTGCTGCCACTTAGCGGCAGGCGTGGCTTCAAAGGCGCAGCTGTTGCTGTTGCTGCCAAGCGTCGACTGGCGGTGCTAGCGGTGCTGGTGGCGCTTGCCACGCCTGCTGGGCGTGCGGCAGCTGTGAGCGGCTTGCTTCTGCTGCTCGCCGCGGGCGCTGTGGCAGGGCGTGCGGGGGCGGGGGCGGCGCTGCTTCTGCCCAGATTGCTGGACGCCAGCGGCTTGCGGCTGACTGTGCTCGCTGGCCTGGCTGCAGCTCCTCCAATTCCTCCTGCTCCTCCTACTCCCGCTGCCGCTGGCTTGGAACTGGGCGCAGTTCGTGCAGCTCTGGCAGCTGCAACAGGTGCTGCAGCTCTGGCGGCTGTGGCGCCTCCGACTGCAGGCTTCCTGATCGGAGCAGCAGCTGCGGGTGAGGGCTTCGCCTTGGTTGCAGCTGCCGATGTGGATGTTCTGGAAGCAGAGGCGGCCACCGCTGGCTTCTTGCTGCCGCTCTTGGCTGCAACTGCAGCAGTGGCAGCAACGGTTGCCACAGCAGCAGCAGCTGCCACAACTGCAACCGGCGCAACTGCCTCCAGCTTGGACTCCGGCTCAGGCTCCTGTTTGGGCTGCTCCAGGGATTCGCTTGGCTTCTGCTGCTCCTGCTCCTTCTCCTGCTCCTTCTCCACCGGCAGCTCCAGCTGCTCCTCCTTCATCTCTTCCACTTCCACTCCATTTGTCTGCTCCACAATCATCGGCTCCTGCTGCAGTTGCTCCTTCTGCTCCAGCTGCTGCACCGCCTCCTCCACCACCTGCTGCAGCTCTTCCCCAACCTGCTGCACCTTCTCCATCAGCTGCTCCTGCTCCCGCTGCTCTCCGCCCAGCAGCTGCTCCTCGGCAAAGGGATTCCTCTGCCAGTCAAACTGCTCCATGCTCTGGGGAAGCTCTGCGCCAGTAGCTGCTTCAATATCAGCAATATTCGCCTGCAAAACAATACAAAAATTAAAATAACATTAATATTATTTCTATTTATAACGGATTTTTATTTAATATATCAAATAAAATAAATAACTTTAAAATAAAATAATATATAATACAACAAATTATGCATAATTATCTCAAATGCAAATTTAGTCAACAATATGTTATTTAAAAATATTCTTTAAATAGCAAAAAAACAATTTAAAAATTTTTATTTTATTTTAAAGGTTCCCGAATTAAAAACAAATTTTTTTCTTTTTTTTCGAGATAAATTTCAATTTCCATAACAAATTTTTGGCTGAAATCTTTGTTTTTTGGTATTTTTGTTTTTTTATTGTAGGTACGACCAGAGCTTTGATCTTACGTATTTTTGATTGAAGGTATTTAAGATAAAGTATATACTAGTTTTTGTGGATCGTAAAACACAAATCTTACGCTTAAATCAAACAATTAACTTAGTTAATAAAAAATAATAAAAATCAATTTAACAAAATATAAAGAGATAAATAAATAATAGAAAACAACAACCATTAAAAAACTAAATAAATAATAAGTAAATAAATGTGTAATAAAATGTATAAATGATAAAAATAAATAAATATGTATATCGAGCCCTTCCCGCGAAAAAGACGTAACCAACATTTTTTCGATTTTCGGTTTTTGATGCAATTATGTTCATAATCACCCAACTCATCCACACAAAAAATTTCATAATTTTATCTTGCGTATTTACTGAGATATCAGCCTGTCAATTATATCGCAAGCGCCAGATTTGCTGCGAATTTCAGACGCGTTCTCGCGAAAAAAAACGTTCTCCTGTAAAATTTGCTTTTGTTGGTTACGTTTTTTTCTCGGGAAGGGCTCGATATTATAAAATGTATAACTAAGAAAATAAATAAATAAATATATTATAATAAATATGCACAATCCAATAATAAATAAATTCTAAACCTACAAAATATGACTCTAATACAACAATATAATAAATAAATGCTAAAATTACAAAATATAATTCTAATATAATAACTTAAATAAAGCAAAATCCAACAAATCAGATGAAAGCTCAAACAGCTGTTCAATGCAATCCACAAATAATCCACACAATTCATCGATCTGGCAACTCTGCAACACTTGCTTTGCTTTTAAGCGCTGAATACACGCAAAAAAATTATGCACTCTTTGCTATGAACTTGGCAACAGCTCATGGAAAATTCAAGAGCTCTGAATTCAAAAGCGAAAATTAAAACGAGCTTAAACACGCAGAGATTGAGCAATTGCTGGAGAAATGGGGAGAAGAAGAGAGTGGAGAGAGAGGAAGATTGGGGGAGAGAGCAGGGAAGAGGGAGAGCTATAAATACCAGGCGGCTTTATCTGTCTGACAAATCTGCCAAAGCAGCAACAATTCAAAACGAATTTGAAATGTTAATACCCTCGACAAATGATGATGATGACCAAGATGATGATGATGACGAAGATGATGATGATGATGATGAGTAGTAGAATGATCATCAAGAGGCTAGGCTGACTAACAACAATAACAACAACAATTCTGTGTCTGTCTCACGTCTTCTGCTTCTGCTTCACGCACAGACAATGTCTGCCCCTGCCCCTGCCCCTTGCCACACCCCCCTGCCCCACACAGCCCTCTGTTTAATCGATAAATGCAATGAGGCGGCACTTGGAGCTGTGGCAAGTATCCACAACAGTTGGCAGTAAAATATGTTCAAGATTATTTGTCTAGTTTTTATACCCTGTGCCCATTTGAAAAATGGGAAAAACAGGGTTAATAACTTTGTGCGAATGTATGTAACAGGCAGAAGGAGGCGTGGCAGACCCCACAAACTATATATATTCTTGATCAGGGAGACGAGCTGAGTCGATTTAGCCCTGTCTGTCTGTCTGTCTGTCTGTCCGTCTGTCTGTCTGTCTGTCTGTCTGTCTGTATGAACGCTGAGATTTTCTAAACTATAGAAGCTAGAGAAGTCGTTTTGGTCTCTTTTGAAAGGTGTGTACCATACGCAGATCAAGTTTATTTCAAATCATGGATGCCACGCCCCTGTAGCCTACAATGTATATGAAATAAAATACATTCGCCAATTTAAGAGACACTGAGCTATTTACAATAATTCTGTTTTCAGTAGTTTGTAGGTCTATGCCATACGCAGATGAGGCTTTGTTAAAATTTTGGATGCCACGCCCCATTTACGCCTTAATCGATAAAAACCGAATAACAAGCGTAATATTGAACATAGAATGTTGTTATTTGGAATATATACTCTCTTTCATTATATTTAACTATCCTGAAAAGCGCATTGAAATCGGTTGATAAACACAGGAGTTATTAGCGAAACAATATTGCAGGCGGCAACTCGCTCGCCCTCTAGCAGCGCGGCCGTTAAAGCTGGCGCACATAACACAGTAAAAAGAAGAATGGCTGCTACGTTTTGTATGACAGCTTTATATAATTATATTTAAAATATTGGGTACAGGGTATTCTACAGTCGGGCCCGTCCGACTGATCTGCTCCGCCCATTCTGGTTATTTTTATTTTTATTTTTATTTTTTTTTATTTTCATTTTCATTTCCATGGTGTTAAAGCTGTAAAAATAGCTGCAAGTAAGTGGCAAGTATCTGCTGCGGCAGGCAACAATTTATATTTATGTTTGCAGCAAAAATAAATCACACAACAAAAAAAAAGCAGAAGAAAATCCGGCTGATTTTTCCAGCTAAATAAACCAACAACTTCCCCTGTCTTGGGCCCCTGTTTATGGGATGACTAAGTGAGTTCAAGATTCATATTCACGCGTATTCCGAGTGTTATTCACACTTGTCCGAAAATCTGTTTTTATCGTTAAACAAAGTGCTTGGAAAACACTTTCAAATGTCACTTTAGCCGTTAAAATAATAAGTGCACAGAGTGCACGAAAATAAGTATTTCGAGTTCAAATAATTAAATTTACCACAAATACACGTTTCGAAAAAATAACTTTGTATTAGCTATTCATAGAGATTCTGGAATAATTTAATTTACTTATTACGACTCTTGTAAAATTTATTTATTTCAATTTATTTTATTTAATGTAGTTCATTTATTTATTTTAGTGTAATTATCTATTTATTCTAAATGATTTTAGTATAATCATTTATTTGAATACAATTATTTATTCTCATATCATTATATATTATTATTATTTTCATATCATTATTAATTTTAATTTATTTAGTGTGTTTTATTTTATTTTCATTTCAATTTTTTCTAGTATAATTAGTTGTTTCACTTTATTTTCATATTATTATTTATTTTAATATAATCATATTATTATTTTAATTTCTCTCAATTTCAGTTATTTACTTCTCTTTATTTATTTTATATATTTTTTTTATATATTATATATATTTATTTATATATTTACTATTTACATATTTATTTATATATTTATTTTATATATTTTATATAATTATTTCCTTTAATTTATTTTGCTCTAAATATTATATTTAAATTTCAATGCTACAACATAGACTATTTCTCTCAATGTAGCTAACTCTAATTCCACAAAGTAATAGACACTTTGTCTGTAAGAGGGGAGGGGTAGAGTGGGGGCAAGGGTAACGAATTGAGCATGACCCCTTGAAGCATGCTATAAAAATGAGCAATATTTGTGGGAGCATCGAATAGAGAGGGGAGGAGAGGGATGGGCAGGCTGTGTCTGCCCAGCGAGGGAAAGGGATGTCACATCCCTGAGAGCAGGACCAAAAGAGTGAGAGAAGATTCAACTAGTCGGCGTGGTGAATTTGTATGTGTGTGTGAGAGGGGGTGGAATAGACACACATGCACACGCACACGCACACACGCTCAAATTACCAATGTATACAAATTATAATAATGACATCAGCAGCAGCAGCAGCAGCAGCAGCAGCAACAGGCCCCAGCTTTGGCTTGTGAAAGTGAGACGGACATAAAGACAAAGAGCAATGTCAAGAGAGTAGAAATAGTAACAACAACAACAACAACAACAACAACGACGACGACAGCTAAGAGCACAACAACAACAACAACAACGACAAGGAGTGAGAGAGAAGAAGCAGCAGAGGAGAAGCGATGACATGGCATACACAGCGCAAAAAACGAGGTGAGTTGACAGGAAACGTGTCACTGACTCGACTTAACAGTGTGACTTGGCGTTAGTTTTGGCGCTGTTCCCCTGCCTCCCTCCTCCCCACCGCCCTCCCTCTGTCCGTACATCTGACAGTGTAAAAATGTAGCGTTAACATTTTTTCCGGCACTTTTCTTCTAACACGCAACGCAGCAGCGCAGTCGCTGCTGCAGTTGACGTCGCCGTCGCACAGTGGGATAATTTACCTCAAAAGTGTCGTTTAATTCACGGAAGCCGTAATTGATAATTGTTGTATTTTTCCCTAATAGATTATTTTATGATAAGTAAATAAAACTTCTTTTTACAATATTGGTAAAAACAATTTTTACTTTTATTTTTTTGTGAAAAAAAAAAAAAACATTTTAGATATGATCTTTTATTATTTTTGAAAACTTTACCAAAGTAAATTTCACATTTCTATACACAAACTAAGAAAATTTGATGAAAATTCACTACTATATCTCAAAGATCTCAGGAATTATTGATAAAAATGCCCAATTTCAACGTTTTTGCATTAAAAAAAATAGACAAAATTTCAAAAGTTTAATTGCTGATATCCCGGATCTCGTTCAATATATAGAACAATAGTTTTCATAAAATAATAACGTTTAGTAAAATTTCAAAAAGTTTTTTGAATTAAACGAAACTTTTGGGTAGAATAGTCCACTGTGCGTCGTCGTCGTCGTCGCTTTAAAATGTCATTGACCAGCAAATGGCAGCAGTTGGGGCAGTTGGGGCATTTGGGGCCATTGCTGCTGCCGCTGCCCACTTTTGGCCCACTCGCAATTGCTGGCTTTCTTTTGTTGCTCAAGCGTAATGGGGCTAAAAGTGAGCTGAAGCCGAAAAAATGAGCAAACAGCCAACAGCAACAAATGTTAAGCGGTTAAAACGCGTCTTAGTCAGCGCATTCTCTGGCTCTCCTTTTGTGGTATGTACATACATATATATAAATAAATATGTAAATATATACACCTGTGACTCATCAGCTAACAGCCAGCATAATGGCTAATCGGCTGCTTATGCATTATTTAATTATTACATTATTCGATTATTTATATGCATTTGAACTGCACTGAACTCCATTTATTTGCGTTTTTTTCTGCTTCGCTTCCCCACCTCTGTCTCTGCTACAGTGCTGGCAATTGTTTCGAGAAAAAATTTATTTTATTTATTTTATCAAAAAGGAAACAAAAAAACTAAAAAAAAACTAAGCCAAGTTCTTCACCTCACTCTCTCTTTCTCTTTCACTGCTCTCTCACTGCACCGGCAATTGACATTTTTATCTGGCAACACTGTGCGTCAGCTGCGCATTATCTGGCAATGCTGCTCTCTGATTCAATTTGCCGGCCGGCAAAAACAACAAAATTTGGCAAGCGAAAAATATAGTATAAGTTTAACAATGCTTACTTAATAATAAATATGTATTTATACTCAATAGTGTGTGTGTGTGTGTGTGTGTGTGTGTGCCTGATTTAGGTTTATTGACAAATCATTTTGACACTCAGCGGGCAACAATTTTTGCCAGCAGCAACAAAAACAACAGCAACAACAACAATAATGAACGCACTTATTCATTCACAGCGGCGTCGCTGCTTCGCTCTCTCTCTTCCTCTTTCACTCTCTGCCTCTCTTGTTTTGCCGAAAAAAAGCAAAACAAAACGCAACGATGACATCAACATTTTTCAGTCTCTGCTGCTTTGCACACATTCGCAAATTTACACTCGCTCACACATACATACACACACACACACACGCACACACACATGCACACGTAGAATTTAAATGTTGATAATTGTGAAAAGTGCGCAGCAAAAAGAAATTGCGCGCTGACGTCAGCAGAGAGTAAGCAGCGTGAGAGAGAGAGAGAGAGAGTGAGTGCGGGGGAGAGAGCGCAGCAAGGTGAGCCAGATGATCAGGGTCAGTGTTGCCAAAGTTTTTTTTTTTACCAGAAAATTAAGCTGCATTAATTCTGAAGCCAAAATTGAGCTGAGCGAGATGATCAGTGTTAGTGTTGCCAAATTTTTTATAGGAAAAAAAACTTTTTTTGGCGGAAAAAGATCACAAAAAAATACTTTTCAAATTTTGGAGAAAAAAAAACAACAGAAAACCGTCCAGTTATTTTAAGTTATAAATGCGTTTTATATGATATGTTATGGGCAAATATCGCATAAAACAATACAAAAAAAAAAAAACAAAACTGAATTATTTATGATAAAGCCAAAATTATCTTTATCTTCTTGCAGTTTCACACATTTTCTAGCAATAACTTAAAAATATAAGAACTGGCGAGAAAAAAGCGAATTTGGCAACATTGATCAGCGTGCTCTTGCGCTCCTACTCTTGTGCTCGTTTTTGTTTTTGTTCTTGTTTTGGCTGCAAATTGCTAAAAATCAAAATAAAGCGCGAGAACAACAACAAAATGTGCCATAAGCAACAACAAAAGCAAACGCAGCTCAAGTTCAACAACAGATGGCGCACATTTGCATTTGGAGAGCAGCTCGTGCGAAAGGGGGAGGAGGTGGAAGGGGGGTGACAGCTGCTGGCGGTGGGGTTGCCCATAAATTTTCAACAAATTCAAAATGGCGCAAAATCCAACAACAACAAATCACTTGAATTTGTATTGAGTTGTCGCCGTCTTCTCCACCTCCTCTTCTTCCGTCTCACTTGACTCGTTAGAGTCCAAACTGGGGATATTGGCCATTAAGCTCTGGCTTATAAGGCCTGCAGTTGGTAACTGTTTTTGGCCATGTGCACATAATAATAATAATAACAATAACAATAAAACAGCTAAATGCTCAATAATGCGTAGAGCGAGAGAGCCAGAGAGAAAGAGAAAGAGAGAGAGCATGGCCAGAGCTGTGACTAAGCAAGCAATGATAGGGTAAAGGGAGCGGTATGGGGGGTATGGGGGGCATGTGGGGCAGGGGGCAACTACAACTATAAAATACAATGCCAAATTAAGCGACAGCGAAAAGACTTTCTGCATACAAAGGCAAAGTTAAATTATTTTCATGTATGTAATTTCTATTTTTAAATGTTGCGGGCATACCATTAATGTGACCAACGAGCAAAAAAAAATACAAGAAACCAAAAACAGCGCACACTAACTGCACTCTCTCTCTCTCTCTCTCTCTCTCTCTTCCTTTACGCGCTATCTCTCTCTTTTGCTGCGATCACTCTTGAAAATTTAATCGAAAGGTTGATATCGATGAAAAATTAAAAGACAAACTACAAAATTTACTGTTTATGATTTTCAACTAATTATGATAATCGATTAAAATTAAATCGAGGATATTTGAAAAATATCGATTTTTTAATGTATCGATAAAAATATTAACTATATCATATCAAACTCAAAATAAAATCCAATAATATCGAAATTTTTGGCCGAATGGTAACAATAGTTTGAGTTTTTAAATAATTAAAAGATTTATTTTTATGTTTTCCAAATTATTTATTTTAGTTATTTTTGGAAAGAGTTCAGAGCAAACAGGTCTGTACTCATTGAACGATACTGTTAGAATGCTTTCTCTATTATTCGAAATGTAGTATATAGTCAACGATTGACATCTGGTTTTTATATAGCCAACTATGTTAACTTCAATTATATCATTATAAATACTAGTCTCTCTCAATGCGTCGTTGGGTCGTGGATGGTAACTCCTCCCCCCCTAGTATGGAGTGACGGCTTGACGGAACGAACATCTGCTTTGGATTCACGCTTTTCTTTAGTAATTGTTAGGTATATTAATTTAAATGTATGGGAATCTCTAAAATCTCAATTACAATACTAGACCAACATTTGTTGCTCGGATGTGGGGAAACCCATAAAAAACCCAATCAGTCTAGTTTATATATGCGTGTCCTTATTAGATGTCCTTGTCACATACTTTAAGATGTCTAATCCAATTTTATCAAATCTTTTTCCGGTTTGTTTCGAATATACTCTTGTTTGGGGAAAAATTTTGTCTTTTATTCCATTCGTTGTATCCTTTTCTATGTTGATTGTTAGATCATCTTCTGTTTCATTAACTTCTGTAATATGTACTCCGTTGTGCCAATATCCGTACATATTTTCAATATTCTTTCCACACTTGTAATGAATTTGATTAGAAATTGTTTATCTCCATTAAATGTTGGTAGTATTTTGATCGCATCCGGAATTTGTAAATATAAAAAAAAATTAAAATTCTTTTAGTTACGTTTAACATGTGAAATAATACTACAAAAGATATTTATGTTTATTTATGACAAGTAGATTTAAATTTTTTTTTTTTTTTTGTGGGACTTTATTTCACCCGAATTATTTTTTGTGGGAATTTATTTCATGCTCTTTCTCGCTCTCTCTTTCTCTCTCTCTCTCTCTCTCTCTTCCTTTACGCTCTATCTCTCTCTTTTGTTGCGATCACTCTTGAAAATTTAATCGAAAAGTTGATATCGATGAAAAATTAAAAGATAAACTACAAAATTTACTGTATATGATTTTCAACTAATTATGATAATCGATTAAAATTAAATCGAGGATATTTGAAAAATATCGATTTTTTAATGTATCGATAAAAATATTAACTATGTATATCCTATCAAACTCAAAATCAAATTATTAAATAAAATCCAATAATATCGAAATTTTTGGCATTCCTAGCTCACGCTCTTTCTCGCTCTCTCTTTCTCTCTCTCTCTCTCTCTCTCTCTCTATCCATCTGTTTCGTTCGCCGTCTCTCTGCTTCGCTAACTGTGCAATAATAAGCAGTGTGGCAGTTACTGTTAATGCAACAGTTGCTCTTGCCACATCATGCTAATGATGTTGAAATTGTTATTGTTGTGGCAAGTGCAGCTACTGCAACAACTGCATGCAACATGCAGCACGCAACATGTTGCCGGGCGCTCTATGCTTTTTTTTCATGTTTGTTTCTTCATTATCTTTGGCTTTGTGTTTTTGCCTGTTTTTCTTTTTTTTTTTAGTTTTTTTTGGTAGCAGCTTTCCAGGCTCTTCTTCTTGCTGCACATCATTAATCTTCCAATGTTGATTAATGCACAATTTCTGCCATTTTCATCGTTCTCTTCTTCTTCTCCGCTCTTTGCAGCTGCACAGAACCAACGCCAGGCGGCGCCCCTATTGTTGTGTGTTTCAATTATTAGTTTTCCCCTCCCCCTCCCCATCTTCCCCTCTGCCTTAGCCTTGCCTTTCAATTGATTATTTAGCCGTGATTGTGATTGTATGGCGGAAATGACACAAGTTCATAGCATGCAGCGTTAAATATATATATTTATACATATTTATATATACGTATAAATCTATTTATGTTTATCGAACCCACGTTGTTGCTTAGTCAGCTACAACAAATACCAATCAATCGGATAAACAGCAGAGCGGTTGGGCGGGGGAGGGCGTGAGTGCAGTGTTGCCAATTTTGACAAAAGAAAAAAATATGGAAAAAAAGCTACAAAAAAAATTTAGAAAAAAAATCCAGAAAATAGCTACGTTATCCTTAAGATTTTATTTACGCTTTTTAACAATAATCTCATAAAATCTAATCTCATTTTTATGTTTTGTAAGAATATACTATAGCCAGTTGCTTCCGACTGATCGGCTACATTCCTTTTTTGTTTTCGTTTTTATTTTGCAAATACCCAAATTTCTATAATATTTTTAAACAACAATATTGAATGCATTTGCTATTTTGCTCTAAATCAAATTAATGATATTATGAGCAAATATAGATATAAATAATGACGAAGGATCTATATTTGTTTCTTATTGTTGCCTAAATTTTGTAAAATTTAAGAAAAAAGCTTAATTATTAAAAGAAAATCTGAATTTACGCTTCCCGAAGTTTTACTATTATTCTAGCAAATGCTTTTAAAAAAGAATCCAGATTTGATGAATAAAAAGCGAATTTGGCAAAAAAAAAAATTATATCATTTTTGTATGTATCGTCAAAACTCATATCAAATTAAATATTAAAATAATTTTCTTTTACTATTATTCTAGCAAATATTCTTTAAAAAAAAAGCCAGATTTGACGTATAAAAAGCAGAGTTGTCAGCACTGTCTGAGTGGGAGCACGTCAAACTATAATTTGGACAATTAGTGGCAACGCCAACTCCACCTCAACATCCACATCCACATCCACATGCACTCGCCGCTCTCCCATTCCACTGCTTCCACTGCTTCCACTCCTTCCATTTCGTTCCACTCGCTCATTCCATTGGACTCTCAATGAGTTATGGCGACGCCATTAATGAAAGAATTAATAAGCAATAAAAAAACAAAAAAAAAACTAGACACAGCACGAATTGTGTGTAGGAAAACCGGCAAATGGCCATGGAAACAGATTTTCGCAAACGAGACAATATAAAAAAAAAAAAAAAAAAATGGAGCAAAAATAGAGCAGACCCAAAAAAAATCGAAAAAAAAGACAACGAGCTTTGCGAAAGCAAGTTACAAAGATAAGACAATAATTAAGCTGATGATGATGATGATGATGAGGTTGGCGTCTCTAGAGTTTTGGCCCAAACTACGTGGCACGCAACATATGGCTGCAACAGTGGAAAAATGCTAAAGAATAGAAAGTTAATTACGTTTGCATTTTCTGCTTTTCAGAGTTATTTTTCGTCATTTTTCCTCTGCTTCTTCTTCTCCACTTGCTCATTTTTCGCCAATTTCAAAAGAAAAGCCCAACGCGGCGATGTCGTCAGCTGCTCATTATGATCCACATGAATCCCACAGGGAGAGGGGAAAGTGGGGAGTGCAGAGGGGAGCAGGTGGAACGCATGAGAGGTGGTGGAGTGGGAGGGGGAAGAGGGGAGGGGTCACTGTCTGCCGCCGCTTCGTTTGTTCTGCGGTTTTGGGTCTCAACGTTTTGTTGTATGCAAATAGAGAGCGTAGTATCTGGCATGGGGAAAATTTGTGAAAGGCTTAACGCCAAAGTGTCTAGCAGCAGGAAGAGAGGGGCGAGAGGGGAGGGAAGGGGAGTGTGGAGCATGCAGAGGGAAAAAATCTATTGTAATTTGCTTTAGAAACCGCAAAACAAGCAGACAGTTTTTTTTTTAAATTTTTTATTTTTGGGCAGTTTAAACTATTAAACGAGTTGCAAAATTCAAGCCGAAAGTTGGCAGCAATAAATCTTGGCAATATCAAAAGCAAAAGGAGTAAGCAAATTATGCCAAACAGTCGTAAGCAACCGACAGTTAGGTAAAAAAAAAAAAACTTAAATGGCATTCAAATTTTTTTGCACTATTTTAAATTTAAACTAAGCTTCACCTCAAGTGCAATACAAAAATTAATTCAAAATAATTTATTATAATGAGCAAACAATTTATAAAATTTAAAAGATAAATATAAGTTTATAATAAATAATAATGAAAAATAAATAAATCAAAATCAAATAAAAACAGAATTAAATAAAATAATTATATATAAAAATATAATATAATTAAACAAATAAATATAAGTAATTAAAATAAATAATTTAAATTAATATCATAAATGTTAATAACATAATGATAAAAAATAAATCATACAACAAGAAATACCAACAAAAAAACTTATTTAGATCAAAAGTAAAAAATAATAACTAAAAAAAAATCCATAAAATCATAAGTTACTTTTTATAATTTGCAGATTTCTAATTCTTTTTTAAAGAAAATCTCTCGTAGCGGTTAAATGTCATAATTTTAATTGCTTTTAAATTAGTTATTTATTTTTAAGACAAATTCTCGGAGTAAGTCCATAAATAACGCTAGTTGGACTAAATAAATTAAACTGCTAACAGTAATATCTTTGAATATATCTGGAATCGTGCTTGGGTAATATTCATTTGGGCTAGAAAGAGCTGCAGGCAATTAATCTAGCCGAAGCCAAAGAAGGAAAAGGGAATTACTTAAATTAATTTATGATGCCAAATAAATTGAATTGAATTCGCAGATCGGGAGTCGGGAATCGGGAAATGGAAAAAGGAAAATGGGAAATCAGAGTGAAAGGCAGCAGAATTGTTGCAATTGGCAATTGGCAATTGACTGCTAAAGATGCGGCCACAATTCAAAGTCATTAGAGCCTGGTAAGGTTCATTATAAATATATCTATATCTATATATATCTATATAGTATATATATATATATATAGATGAGTACGAAAAAGAAATGCAACAATGAGCATAAATATGAAGCAACAAAGGCCGACATGAAACAGATTCAACTGCGCTTTTTTTGTGAAAGTATCTATAGGCATGAGCGCACGAAGAACCGAAAGATACAATTACAGAGGGGGAGGGGGACAGAAGAGGGGGCATACGAACCACATGAATGGTTAGATAGATGGATAGATAGAAACATTAGAATGGCGGGCCATGAAATTGACTGCGTTCCCCTCCCCATCCCCCCCTCTGTAGACCTTCTCACTTTGTAGCTGCCGAGTGAGATGGATTTGAAAATATCTAGACTTGGACAGTTGGTTGGATATGGACGCATGAGGAAAATTCATAATAATGCTGACCAAGGCCCCCCCGCCTGGCCAACACACCTGACTATTTAGAGGCCAAAAGAAATTGTTAATAGCGCAAATGGTAATGGCAATAAAAAATAACAAAAAAAAAACAACAACAGACTACAAGAAAAACCAAGAGAAAAAGATACAAAAAAAAAACCTTAACACACCTGGCCAAGTTAAGACGCTCGTCCACTGCACACGAACATTGTTTCGGTTTGGCAATTGGCAAGAGTCGGGCCCCTCCTTACACTCTCCCTTCCCCCCACACCCCTCTCTCCCTCTCTTTCTCCTACCCGCTTGCATATGACTTGGCTTAGACTTGGCTTCCCATAGAGCCACGTCTTGAGCTAGTACTAGGTACTAACTGTTGCTACTTCTTTTCTTTCTTCGCTTCTCTCTCTTCTCCTCTCTTCGCTTCTCTTCCCTTCTTCGGCTTTTATGAGTTCTTTAACATTGGCCTGACCAGGCCCCGCAGCGCTTAAGCGCTCAAGCGAGCACAAGGCTGGCCAAAATGCCTTGTGGCCAAGCTAATGGCCATAAAGGGTGGGGCGGGAAGGGGAGGAAACGGGACGCTTGCTGCACAGTGGTCACAAATCACAAATGTTACTTTTAAGTAGCGCTTGCAATATAATCGATTTATCGATCGAATTAATCGACTATCGATTATTTAGGCTTACAATCGATTGACAAAAAAAATATATGTTTTTGCAAAATTGTATTTAATTATTTTTTGTTCGATTAGTCGATTATTATCGATGGCAGACACTGTCGATTGTAAAAATTATCGTTAGTGCGCAATATCGAAGCAAAATATTTCCAAAATATTCCAATTTATTTTCAATATCTTTCAAGTTATTTCAAGAGGCGTCAACTTGAATTATTAAAACATTTATTAGTTAGTTAGTTTTTTCTATAACTATTTATTCTAAAAGATGGAAACTGTAACATTAGTGTAACCATAGAATAGTAGAATAATAGAATATATATTTTTCATTTTTAATTATTCGAATAATTTTAAATTGAAGTATTAGAGTGACATTTCGCATATTATTTATTTATTTTATTTATTTAAAGTTAAGTTAAAGTCTTACTATTTTTAGTTGCCAATTTCCATAGAGCTCGAACCACTGTGCGCGGCCTTAACACTCTTGGAGCGGAGTCTTGAGCCTGAGTCTTGGTATTATGGTATACAAATCTAACAATTGCATGGCATAAAAACACACGCCAAATGCAATCAGTTCTGCAAAATTGAAAAGTCTGCAGGAAAAACTCTCTTTTTTTGCCCGGCTCTTGGTCAGTTTTATGATATTAGCCGCAGACGCTCCCTCTGTACCCCCCTCTGACTGCATCATTTGCCTGGTTTTAGGTTTTACAATTAATTAAAGTAAATTGACCTAGAGGTTGTACTTCTAAAACCGGTCCAACCGTCATATACATAATTCCTAGAAATTTTTGCACAATTCTCTTTATTGTTATGTTAGTTTTTTTTTTTTATTTCTATTTTTTTTTATGAGCAACATGAGGCGAGCATTAAAATTTGTGGGCTGGACTTGTGCTCTATGCTTTATTTATGGCGAATTCGCTAAATTTAGTCGTGCTCTCTCCTAGCTTTACTTTCTATTATATCATAACTCAATTTTATCAGCAAATGCCCAGCTTGAGTATGATTAATTGTATCTACGCCAAGTTCCCTCCGATATGAAAGTTATTTTAAGTCGTAGTCTTATTAAGTTCACAAGTTTGCGAATTTGTTTCAGCCATGAGCTCATACCTATAATATTTTCACACATTCTCCGATTGGAATTCTAAACTATAAGTAGCTCAAGATATGTTATCTTGCTGCAGTTTCACAGTTATGATTCCAGTCGGAAAAGCTACAGTCGGAAGCAACCGCCAAAAGAAGACCCTGTAGTAATTTGTAGTTTTATATTATTTATGAAATATTCTATTTAAAAGAAATGCAAAAGTTAAAATGTAACATATCTCTACTCATAAATTGATGAAATTCATTTAGGCTACAGTTTTTGTAGTTTTATATAAATTCTGAAATATTTTTAGCATTATTGCAAAAAAAATTGTATTTGAAAGAGATAAACAAGGTTAAGTGTAACACATATCTTCTCATAAATCGTTAAAATTCGTTTAATTGGACGCAACTGTCAAAAGAAGACCCTGTAGTATTTTGTAGTTTTATATAAATTCTGAAATATTTTTAGCATTATTGCCAAGAAATTGTTTTTGAAAGAGATAAACAAGGTTAAGTGTAACACATATCTTTTCATAAATGGTTAAAATTCGTTTAATCGGAAGAAGACCCTGCAGTATTTTGTAGTATTTATAAATTTGGTAATATTCTTAAAAAATATTTGTTATAAACAAGGAAATTTTGCTTAACAATCGATAAAATGCAGTTTTTTAATCTTGAAAGTAAATAAACTCAAAAGCAAACTTTTTAAATATTTTCTATAAAAGTTTCGTTAACATCCAGGCGCAAAACAATCAATCCAGGCGATATATGTAGTCTGTAGTCTGTGCCTGGCAAAAAGCAAAACCTTGTAAGCAAGTTTTAAAGTTTTTAAAATGCAAACAGAAATAGCCCAGAGCTTTGCTAAATACGCCTGTCAGAGTTTCTGCAGAGCGATGCTTCATCTTGAGCATAGTTTTTCTGCTTCTTGTGACAACACAAAATATGCATACTAAAACGAGTTGATGTATGGGCGGAAAATACACAGAGAGAAAGAGAGGGGGAAAGAGTGGAAGGGGAGAAGCAGGAGATTCTGGTAGCAAATCTCGCCTCTTGGGCACCACAAAATGACTTTCAATTAACAACACTTTTGGAGCACTTGCCTGCGACACCCCAGCAGCGTTTAGAGCCTATTTTTATATTAACTACACTGAGAAAAAAATCACAAGTCAAAAAATTTTGTAATTGGATCTTAGACTTTCTAAAAGAAATAAGAAATTAAGAAATTTATTAAATTTAAATTTGTTTATTCATATGTTAAAGAAAAATTTGAAAATCTAGAAAATATAGATGAAATTAAGTACTTTTCAAACTGTTGATAGACAAAGAAAATTTAATCTAAGCTCGAATTGTACTGATTTTAAAACATAAACTTTAATATATTCTACTTGTGATAAAAATTGGAATTACTTTAAGAACGAATTTTCTTTTTCAAAATGTATGAAATAGAACATAGTCTTACTACTTTGGATATACATATTAGGGGTAATTGAAAAACCAATTTTAATTTTCGGAATTCATAAAATAGAAAATCTTTCTACTAAATCTCAGTTCAAATAAAAACTTTTTAAGTAACTTAAGGATTAAAGTAAGTGCTTAAATTTGTTAACGATAATTCAAAACGTTTTAAAAAATGGAAATTTTCGACAACGCTCTAGAATTTCCTTCTTGCATTAAGAATTTGTTGGTTTATTGAACTTTTCACGTCGAAAATGCTTGAATCGAGTACGCAAACTGCTGATTTTTCTGTCAGTGTAGGGAGAGCAGGCACAACTGGCAGCTGACAGCAGATGGAGCAGAGTCCTCAGAGTCGCTGCAGGGGCCACAAAATATATTGCCGCATTTTGTCTCCCATTTTAGTAATTATTTTTACATATTTTTCTAGTTGTTTTTGAGAAGCTATTGAACTTGGCACAGGGCGTGGAGCGTGTTTAAAAATAAATCTGCTCGTATGCATCAATTTGATGCAAGCAAAAGAAGCAGGAAGCAAAAACCAGAGGCCGAAGCAGCAGCAGAAGCGAAAGTGTCGCCTACAAATACAGCTGCAAAGATATATGCGCTCGCATAGGGCAGTATATAAATTTAGATAAGAGAGATCACAGAGAGCAGTGACAAGAGGAAAGGAGAGGAAAGGAGGGACGAGGAGAAGAGGGAGGCGTATGCAAAAGCTAAAATGAGATATTGTATCTGCAAGATACAAAAAACAACGCCACTTCAGCTGCATTTCTTTTGAACTGCAAAATGTTAAATGTAAAATGCTGCAATTAGACGTTCTTGCCGCAGAGTCGACGGCATCGTCAAGTGCCGCACAGTGCTGCCAATTTGGCTATTTGCACGCTAAATACGTTTTATTTGCGTAGTTGAAAACGAATAATTAATAGACCTTTCTAACTGGAGATTTGTATAAATTTAAATCAAATATTTTTATGTGATTTAATTTTTTTATTAATTTTTTTTTTATAAAACTTAAAATTGTGTAATTTATTTTTTTACCGATTCATTTGTTTTTTTTTCTAGCTATTTTGTGGCGTGTTTCTAAAGCAATAGATCTTTTAAATTGGATATTTTTCACAATTTACGTATTTGCCAGTTTTCAGCTATTTTGTAATTCTATAATCAATATATTTTTACAGAAATTCTTTTAATTTTTTAATTTTTCAAAAATATTTTGTAATGATTCCATTTTTTTTTAACTCTAGCTAATTTATGAGGTCTTTTATATTTTAACAATTTACATATCTGCCAGTTTTCAGCTATTTTGTAAAAATATAATTTTTATAAATAATTATCTTATTATTATTTTTCGTAGTCAATATATTTTTGTAGCAATTCTTTTCACTTAACTTTTAAATTATTTAAATGTTCTACTGATAACTTTATTTTTTTTTATTCTAGCTATTTTGTACGGCTTTTTCTGGCTTTAATTGAGGAGTGGCAGCAACACTGTTGCCACATTGAGGCAGCAGTAACATCTTCAGACGTGTGCTCTTGCCTTTTTGGCAATCAACTTCAGTCAACCCACACAGAGGCAACAACGACAACGACAACAACAACAACGACAACAACGACAACAACAACAACAACAACAACAACAACATCAGCAATCATATTGCAGCAAGATTTTCTTGAGCCGTGTCTCGCAATTGTTCTGCTTTTGGCTTTTTGGGGCCTCTCCTCCTTGTGGCGACCGCAAAAATGAAACTCGTTTTGCACACAGAGACAGAGACAGAAAGAGAGAGAGAGAGAGTGAGAGAGGGAGGGAGAGTGAGAGAGACAGCGACAGTTGGCAAACTCTTATACATTATTTACCGGCTCTGTCTGACGCCTGAATTGTGTTTTATTTTCTATACCCTGCACCCATTGCAAATGGCAAAAAAAACAGGGTAAAATAACTTTGTGCAAATGCATGTAACAGAGTGGGCGTGGGAGACACTAAAAAGTATATATAAACTTGATCAGTACAAGCTGTCTCTTTATATAAACTCGTAGATCTTAGCAACCATAAGAGCCAGCATCATCAAATTTTGAATGAAGATAGTAGTAATGTATAAGCAATTGTAGTTTATTTTAAATCTCGGCTGCCACGCCCCATTCACATAATATCCAACATAGAAGATTGTTATTTTGTATAAATCTTTTTTAAAATTTTTTTTCTTTCTGTGAATGCAAAAATCATTTGTCGATACTTTTAAAGTTAACTTGTTATCGATAATATCGATATTATGCCAGCAGAAGGTTACACTACTGTCGACTACAGCCTTTTAAATTTTTTTTAGTGTACTTTTTCAACTGTTTTTTGCATTTAGGCTGAATTTGGGCGTCAGTTGGCTTACTTGCAGCTATACACGTATTTACATTTATGTACAGATATACAGATATATATATATATATATTCATGTAGTTGGTTAGGTGGGCAGACAAGCTATTTGCCCCCCCGCACTTCCCCCCTCTGGGCACTTGTACGTGTGGGCAGACGGGGCTTTAGATGGGCGTAGGATTGCCTGACGCCAAATGCGCTTACAGAGCTCGAAATCAGACCTCCCGTTGCCCCAAAAAGAAAAACTGCATGAGATGGCAAATAAAAAGACAGACAGACAGACAGACAGACAAATAAAAGCCGAGTGAGTGGCGCTTACATATACACTGAACTAAATTACATATACGAAACGAAACAAACTGAACAAAAAAAGTGAAGTAGCAAAACCATTTTAATTGAGTTAATAATCTTAATGGATTTTCAGACTTAATTACCCGTTTGCGCGCTTCTCTATTGACTCACGCTTTGCCTCTGCTTCTTCTACTACTTTTAATTCTGCCTAATATTATTATTATTGTTTTTATTATTAACAATTGTTTTTCAACTGTGCCTCAATTCGGGCACATTAACTAACATTCGCTTAACAGCAGCTGTAAAGCTTTTAACATGCATGATTCAGCCTTTTCCAACACTTTTATTTCTCTATTTGACAACCCTGCAAAGATGTAGACTAAGCCCGTCAATTCTCTAGAAATACGTATAATGCAAATCCGTTGAATTTGATTGCCTGCGAGGTATCTACACAAATTCATATGCAAATTGAAAACGAAATCAATTACCCTGCATTCTTTAGGTAGTTCAAAAAGGGGATATTATTTCTACATAAAAGGAAAGTGCGTGGGAGAAATGTATCAGATTTGTATATTCGCTAAAAGTTGATAACATTTAATAAAGCATAGTAACTTTAATGCATCTTGCAACACTATTAAAAGTATATCCTTAGATACTAGTGTTGCAAAACTATTGCAATTAGAAATGTTCCTATTTTTGAGATCATATTTAAACAGCTACAAAAGTTGATGAGATTTAAGGAAGTTAAAAAGTTGCAACACTGTTAAGTCTCTTTAAAACATTGCTATCAAAAGCAAATTTTTAAAAGATTTTAGTTGCAACACTACTTATAATTTCTCTTTACAACACTGCTATTAAAAGTGTATCGTTATTTATTAGTGTTGGAAAAGTATTTGTTTTAAAAATCCCCTCATTTTGAGTTCACAAATTGCCTTGTTTACAGGGTATAATCTCTTTCAGCTTTAGCTACAAAAGCCCGACAACTTGTCATACATCATAGTTTTTAATTTGGACATAACATAATTTTTATTATTCTAATTTTTTTCATTGCTTTTGCGCTTTCAATGAGTCACAAATGTTTGACTCTCGCTCTCTCCCTCCTTCGTTTTATTTTATTTATGTTTTTTCCTGTTGGTTTTTTGCTTTTATTTGGATCTTATGATCCATCAACTGTCGCAACTATGATACAAAATAGATATAGATATCTCCGCATTGTGGAATTCAGAACTACGATGACGCTGCTAATTTGATGTAAATTGCACAAACTTTTAATGAAACGCAAATTTAAACAAATGCCATGCGAGAATTATGGCAAAAGTTAGCAACAATTGAAACAATAAAAACAAATAAAAAAAAACAGAAACATTTTCTAATTCAATGCAGCATCTAGTTTTCAGTGTGGGAAAACGCCATTGGGCTGAATCATCGCCCAGACGCGTGAACTTTTGTAATTATGTATGTAATAGACATTATCAGCTTGTTTGCATCTAGATGCAACTAGAATCAGATTATATATATCTCTATTATATATACAGACATGCATTACGTTAGCTATTTTGTCACCTTTTGAGTTTATTAATAGACTTTGGCGATAAGCAAAAAGGCAAAGGTGCAAAACAAACGCTAGAGTGAAAATTTCATTAGGAAAACGCTAGAGAAAATGTTGGGAAAATTCTTTAAAATATTTTGAAGCTATTTCTTCAGAAAATTTTACGTTTTCAAGTAAAACTATCAATAATAAATAAAAACAAAATTTTTTACACTACAATTGTATAATTTGTAATTTTAACAGCTCCTTGAATTAATGGTAGATTAAAAAAAATAATCGTATTAAGATGCAAACAAATTAATTTGATTCAAATATCGAATATCGATCATGTTTTAAAATTTCAACATATTAAAGATCATTTAAAATTTCAATTCTTTATCGAAATTATATTTTTTTAAGTGTGGGCGAGCGAGCAAGTGCCAAAAACAAAATGGAGTAGCCTGACCTACTGTTAAATGTAGAAATGTTACTGTTATTCAGTCTGTTGTGTTAAATGCTGAAAATCAATGTTATTTAACAGCAAGCTTAAATATATAAATATATACAATTGTATATATAAATTGAAATATTACACATCACTATGGTATAAATTACTACACATAAAAGTAATAGTATACCATAAAATAAAGTAAATAAATTTTTATATTTTCACAAAAAAAAAAAAAAAAGCTTAAAGTGATATTGTTAATTAACAGCTAGCCCAACTGTTAAGCTGGTAACTGTTTAGGTTTACAAGATGCTGTTAATGTTACTAAACAGCTGCCTCAACTGTTAAACTAACCATGGATGCTCCTAATGTTAAATGTTGCTGTTACTTAACAGCTGGCCTATCTGTTGGGCAAACAAATTACAAATTAGCAGCCACTTAAAAAAGTATTTAACATTTATTTTCTTGTTGATAAAAAACATGCTGGCAGGCAACAAGTTTAGATTTCGCTGCTGTTGTTGTTGTTGTTATTGCCTTGGCTTTTGTTTTTGTTTACAAATTGCAAGTGGAAGGAGTCGGAATGAATAATGGAAATGGGATTGGATATTGGAAAATGGAATGGGAATGGGAATGGATTGGTGACAAGCTGTCTGTTACTGTTAATTGCTGCTGTTGTTGTTGCTGTTGTTGTTATTGTTGTTGCTGTTGTTGGTGTTCTAGTTTATCGCTTAGGAAAATAAACAAAATGGAATTTGCGCTCGACACGAAACGAATTCCAGCTGAAAATGTAGCCGGGAAAAATGTTGTGAAAATCACAAAAATACACAAATCATGTTGATAAACATAATATGCAAAATGCGCAAGTGTTGGTAAGGGGGAGGTGGCAGAAGAGAAGGAAGAAGAAGAAGAAAGCGTTTTGTTACAAGCGTAAATTATACACACAACGAAACTCCCACAGGAAGTTCGATAGCAGCAAACAATGCCCAACAGCGGCAGCGCAGTCGACTGCGACTGCGACTGCGACTGCAGCGCAAGACAAAAGCATAAAAAAAATCATAAAATTTGTCTCTCTCTCTCTCTCTCCCTCTCTTTCTCTCTCTCTCTGTGTAAGCGAAAACCGTATATGACCCAATTAAGTGAACCCAAGCGCTTGTGTAATTATGAAAGCTTTGCATGCAGCTGTATGTGTGTGTGTGTGTGTCTGTCTGTCTGTGTGTTTGTCTGCCTGTGTGTGTGTGTGTGTGTGCATTGGAGCTGGAATTTGCAACGAAGCGAAAAGGTTGCCACTCTTGCCGAAGTTTCTGTTGTCGTTGTTGTTGTTGTTGTTGTTCATGCAGATTGCAGACAGCAGCGAGAGCGCCAAAGCAAAGAGCGAAGAGTGTGAGAGCGGAGAGCGAAGAGCAAACATGCACACACACACATGCACACACACATGCACACAATGCACTAAGCCGAATCGTTGACCGCAGCAGCAAATCCAATTGGAACGGAAACCAACTGCCAAAAGGCTTACATAAAAAATAAATAAAAAACAAACTAAAGCCAAAAAACAATAGTAATGAAAAGAAAATGTAAAGCATAATATTAATAGATATAAAAAATATATATTAAAAAAATATTGACATTTTTTGTTAATTGTATTATAATTATTATTATATTATTATTATATATTATTATTATACAGTAGAATCCGGTTATAGCGACATTCAAGGGACCGACGATTTTACGTCGTTATATCCGGCAGACGCACTATCCGAAAGGAGCAAAAAAAAAATTTTTTTTTATATTATGGATGCCATGTTCGTAATAGGTTTTAAAATAAAACAAATTAATTTTTTAATCAAAACAAAAAATTTAATACAGTAGAATCCGGTTATAGCGACTTTCAAGGGACCGACGTCGTTATATCCGGAAGACAAAATCCATGATTTTGTTTCTTTTTCGTATTGAAAAAACACAAAATCCATGATTTTGTTTGCTTCTTTTAGCATTGTTAAAGAAATCCAATTTTCCTCTTTAAAGTTTTTTTTTTCGGCACGTCGCAATATCCGGTTGAATTGAAATGAAAAATTGAATTGAAATTGAAAAATCTCGTCGTTATAAGCGGTTTGTCGCTAAAAGCGGAGTCGTTATAAGCGGAGGCCGTTTCATATAAGTTTGTATGGGGACCAACCAAACCATCGAGTTTTCGTCGCAATAACCGGACGGACGCTATAAGCGGCGTCGTTATAACCGGATTCTACTGTATTTCATTAAAAAAAACAAAGTTAAAAAACAATAATTAAAAAAAAAATTATTTATTTAATTATGTAAATAAATAGTAAAAAAAAAAATATATATATACAAAAAAAGCAACAAAACGTAAGCCAATAAAAAAATAATAATTAAGAGAATATTGTAATAGATACCAAATAAATAAACGTTATAAATCAAAAATATAATATTTATAATCAACAAAATAAATAACTTAAGCAAAATAATAAGAACCAAAAAATTAACGAATATTTCATTAAAAAAAACAAAGTTAAAAAACAATAATTAAAAAAGCAAATTTGAATAAATTATTTATTTAATTATGTAAATAAAGAGTAAAAAAAAAAATATATATATATAATAAATAAATAGTAAATAAAATAAAACAATAAGTAAAATAAATTCAAGCCATAAATAACAATAATAATAAAAAGAACTTAAAAACAAATGTGAAGCCAAAATATAACAATTTTAATAAGAATAAAATTATTCAACAAAATAAATGTAAAGCCCAAAAATAAATAATAATAATAAAAAACAAAACAAAATAAGTAAAATAAATACAAGCCAAAAAAAAAAAAATAAATAAATAAAAAACAAAAAGAACTCAAAAGAAAAACAAGCTAAAAATGAATAAAAAACGACAATCAAATGGCGACAATAATATTTTGATGCCCTGAGCAGGCAAAGGTCAGCGGGGCAGCCATAAAAAATGAAAGAAAACTGAAAATAAAACAACAGCAGCCGCAATAAACAACGGAAGTGGCGGCAGGCACAAAAGGGGGGCAATAAAAAGTGGCAAATAAAAATGAAAAAAAAAGCAACCCTTAGGACGCGCTTAATTATGAAGAAATCAAGTTTAAAGCGCAATGAAAACCCCACCCAAAGCAAAGCTTAAGCTCTGACACTAATACTAATGCACACAGGCTCTCTTAAACACACACACAGCAAGCACTTGCGAGGTCCTGGCAGGCAGAGAGTGAGAGAGAGCGAATACACCACAGCCCAGAGTGCAGTGCGAGGTGTAAGAGGTGAGAGGTGAGAGGTGAGAGGTGAAAGGTGTGAGAGAGAGCGAGCGCACTTTAAGAGAGAGGGGCGCCAATTGCATGCAGACAGCTGTCTCTGTGTGTGTGTGTGTGTGTGTGTGTGTGTTTGTATTTGTGTCTGTGGTAGATACACGCAAGTATACCAACAAATTTAATGATTTCCAGTTGAGCTCTCGTGGCAAGGACACGCGAGGCAAAGGAAACACAACGGAAACTGAGCAGGAGACGCTAAAAAATTAACACACACACACACTCTCACACACACACACACACACCCTCAGGTGCAGGGTGCAGCAAATGTCGAGTGCATAATGACTTTTTTTTCAGCAAATAAATGCTTCAGCATGACTCATGCCTTTGAGCCTTGGAGCTGAGCGCGTGACTCGATATATATCGAAGCAGCTTCGATAGCTAAAATTACCAGCTAACCGTATAATTAGCAGCATTATCAATATCGAAAATAATATCAGATATTCAATAAACTTTTTGTATAAAATGTATATGGCAATATGATATTGAAATATCAATCTTAAATCGATAAATTTTAATAATATATGAACCAAAAATTTTAAAAAATATCGATAATAAACTTTGTAAATTTAATTGATGTAAGTAATAAATAAATTAAATAAATAATATCGAATGATTTAAAAAAAATACAAATAATTTTAAATAAATACAATTATTAATAAACAAATTTTGTGTAAACTATTATCGATAACAGCTATGGGCACTAAATATAATTAACGAAATTTTAAAGTTTCATCAATAATAAAAAAAAAAAATTATTATCGATATTTTGACGATATTTCGAAGTATCATTTATAACAAATTTAAAAAACGTATTATCGATTTGTTATCGAGACTGGATATCGAAACTCACCTGTAGCGAATTACCGGCATCGCTGGCCAAGTTCTCCAGCTGCTCGAAGAGCGGCGAGGGGGGCTGCTGCTCCTTGGTCTCCTCCAGCAGATGCTTCTCCTCCGTTGAGGTGGAGGCGGAGAGCGGGGAGGGCGTGATGTCCACAATGTCGGGCTGCTCGGGCTCCAGGGCGAGCGTGGTCGTTGTTGTAGGGGGCGCAGCATCCTCCAGCGGATTGAAGACGGGAGCGGAGGTGTCTAGGAGGAGACTCTGATCGGAAGCCTGTTGCTGTGCCTCGCTGGAGGTGTGCTCCAGATAGAAGGAGGCCTGCATGGGACCATCGAGCATCTTGTGGAGCAGCTCCTCCTCGGAGGGGGACTTGGAGACGTGCTCCTTCTCCTCCACATGGAGCAGCTCCTTCTGCTGCAGCGTCTCCTGCTCCGGCTGATCCGGCAGCTGCTGCACCGAGTTGAGGATGTGCTCAATGGAGGCATTGGAGTCGCCATAGAAGGAACGCTGCATCAGATCCTGCTCCATGTTGAGATTGTCCAGCTGCTCCGACAACTGATCCACCTGCTGATCCAGTTCCTGATCCACGCTGGTCTCCGGCCCCAGTTCCGGCTGCTGGAACCGATCGCTGCCATTCTGCAGCTCATGCATAGCTTCCGGCTCCTCCAGCTCCAGCTCCAGCTCATGGGGGCGTTGCGCCGCCTCCACATCGAACTCCCGCTCATCGGGCAGCGCAATGTTGTCCATGTCCCGTGTGCCCTTGCGAGGGCTCTCCGCAATCAGATCATCGGACAGAAGTGGGCGTCCCAGCATCTGCAGGGAATCCCCTGCACCAGGGAAGGCGGGAGCGGGAGCGGAGGCGGAAACAGGGGAAGTGGGCTGGGAGCCGAAGTGAGGCACAAACTCGACGGCATTGGGATTGAGCTGTGAATGCAAATCCGACTCCAGTTCGATGCTAGCTGTGGGATCTGTGTTCTCCTTGTTATCGTTATCGTTATCGAAGAGTTGCGGCTGTTCCGATTGTTCCGAGTATTGCGGATAGGCCGAATGTTCCAGCTGTTGCAAATTTTCCAACTGTTCCGAGAATTCTGGATGTTCCAACTGTTCTGATTGTTTCGGATATTCCAGTTGCTCCGATTGTTCGAGTTGTTTGGAAAATTCCGATTGTTCCGATTGTTGCAAGTGTATCGGATATTCCGATTGTTCCGCTTGTTTTGGATACTCCGGCTGTTCCGCTTGCTCCAGTTCCGGCTGCTGCTCGCTGAGGCTGCTGGTGCCGTAGGTGGTGGCCACCGAGCTGGGCTCCTCCTCCTCCTCGACCTCCGCCTGCTCGCGCTGCTGCTGCTCTGCCAGCAGAGGCATCTGCTGCTGCTGCTGCTCCGCATGCTGCTCCGGCTGCAGTTCACCCGTGGTGGAAGTTGTGCTGGTGTTGGAATTGGTGGAGAAATCCGCATCGTTCTTAATCAACTCCACCTCCTCCTCCATCTCCTCTGGCTCCACAGCCGCAATGTAGCCAATGGCGCTGCCAAAGTCGCTGCCGACGTCTCTGCCAACGCCGCTGCCGACGCCGACGCCATTGCCCAGCGTCAGGTCCATGCCCAGCGACATGTAGGCATCCGAGGTGGCAACGCCGTTGCCGTTGGCTGCGCTGCCGATGCCGATGCCATGGCCATTGCCGAAGCCGACGTCGACGTCGACGTCGCCGTCAAAGTTATCGGCATAGAATTGTTGTTGTTGCTGCTGCTTTTCGCTCTGCTGCACTTCTTCGATGTACTTGTACTTCAGCTCTTCGTCGTCGTCGTGCTGCCCGCCCCCGCCCCCCGTCGCCTTGGGCGCCAGCTGCTCGGCAGCGACGCCGACGACGACGTCGGCTGCGTTGTTGCCGGCGCTGCCAGCGTTTTGCAAAAAGTTATCGATATGCGCATTATCCTCGTGCTCCATTTTTATTTCTCTCTGCTCAGCAGCTGCTTTTTGCTCTCGCTTTTGTGTGTTGAATTTATCGGCCCCTCCGCTGTCTGCTCTTTTCGTCTACTGCCCAAAAAAGAACTGTATTCTCGCTTCGCTTTCGTTTGCAAATTCTTCTGCTGCTGCTGCTTCGCTCCTGCTCACACATACACGCACACGCACACACACAGAGACACAGAGTCGTCACACGCACACACACGCACACGCACAGCCGCCAATCACACGAGATTCTTGTCTCCTGCTTTTTTTCCCACAGGCAAAGGCACTGCGACTGACTGCAAACGCACACACAGACTGTATATTTGTACAAACGTTTTGTTTTTGTTGATTTTGTTTTTTTGCTTTTTTTAATACAACTTATTGCTGCTTGCAGTTACTTTTGAACTCAACTCTGCCGACCGTTTCTTGCGCGCTCTCGACCATCCAGCTTTAAAGCAGAATTCACAATGACTGCTCGACTCGATATGCAGGCTATCGAACTTGCGGCAGCGTGGTGGGTATGGCCGTGTTGAGTTTCCGGCAAGCACACTTGCTATCGATATACTCGATAAGTGCTGTTGATAGTTTGCGCGCCAATTGCAATTAATTTGAATTTATTTGTGTCGTACAGAATATTTGTTGTTTGAAATTAATTGAAATTTATTTCAAAACACTTTGTTTAAGCAGAGCTGTTATCGATATACTCGATACATGTGCCAGCGTTGATATCTTGCGTGCCATTTGCAAAAAATTTTAAATTTATTCTACTCCAACGAAGTATTTGTTGACGCACTTGTTATCGATATACTCGATACAGAATTGATATTTCGCCCGCCATTTAGCATAAATTTAAATTTATTGTTGTCTTACAAAATACTTATTGGTAAAGCTATTACAGTTCAGGCACTTTTTGAGTTTTACAAAATTTGATATTTATCTAGCATAATACTGCAATTAACTGTACTGCTTGAAATGCATTTGAGATTTTAGAGCTTGATAGTTGAGCATTGTGGCACAGAGCCATGAATCCTTAACTGGAAATGGCTCAAAGGGTTTGCTGTTATCCAGATGATTTCTATAATATTTATCGAAAATCAGTTTTAAAATCGTATTCCGTACGCCACAGCTGGGCCCTTCCGACTGCTTCCACCACTCAATGCCCAATTTCTCAATTACAGCCGCGGAGTTTTGATTGATATCCAGCATATAGTCTCCATCGTCCCACCAAGGAGGCACCCCGCTGCCCTCCCACTCCTGCCTGCGTTGCTGCTCCTTGTTCTCAAAGTCGTAGAGCAGCTCTATGTATTTGTTGTGGAGTTCAGTTTCCGATTCTGGGGCAAGTCCAAGCGCCGCTGCCACCTCGTCCCATTCCTCCACGTTGGCGACTCCCCCTCTGGCCTGAACCAGACTGAATAATCTGTAATATAGCAAATTGTTGATTATAAATTTTAATTATATTTATATTGATAATTACAATAATAATTAACTTTCTACAAGCGCAATAAATGTTATATATCTATGTTTTAACATTTGTTATCTGCTTTCCCATATTTTTCATTTAAATTTTTAAATATTTTTATTTTTTTTAACGCAAAAGATTTAAATATTTAGACCCTTTACTTTAAAAAAGTAAAAAGGGTCTATTAGTTTAGTGCAAAGAGGAAATGTGTGTAACGCCCAGAAGGAGGCGTGGCAGACCCCATAAAGTATATATATTCTTGATCAGGACGACAAGACGAGTCGATATAGCCGTGTCCGTCTGTCCGTCTGTCTGTCTGTCTGTCCGTCTGTCCGTCCGTATGAACACCTAGATCTCAGCAACTATAAGAGCTAGAGACACCATATTCGGGATTTAGATTCTCCTATTTCGCGAGCAGCACGAGTTTGTTTTATATTTTGGATACCTCCCCCCTTCCCCCGCAAACCGCAAAAAGCTACTGCAGCCACAGCTTTAAAGTTATTGACTTGTAATTTGGTACGTAACTAGCTTATGACATTCTCTATTGACCCTGTGAATTTCGTTTTGATCGGATAAGAAATAGCGAAAATATGGAACGGACAATTTGCCGCACTAGGCAGAGGGGGGGTGGTGTGCCTTGCATACGCGGGTAGGTTAGTGTGCGTGCCTTTGACTGTGTTTGTAAATGCATAAAGTTAAAGTAAAGGGTCTCCTACTGTCGGTTACGTCCGACTGTAGCCTCCGCCCCACTGATCTGCCCCGTCCATATATTTTTATATAATGTACAATGTAAGCACTTTTTGAATTTGGCGCGCTGGAAATGAGAGATGGTGAATGCAGATAATTTTTTTCGGTTCTTATCGAGTAAGCGATAATTTTGCGCACAATCGAATATAAATATTTAAATAAAATTTGGCGCTTTAGTGATGACAGATGATTAGAGAAGAGTGTTTTGGTTTTTATCGAGCAACCGATTACTTGCTCACTATTCAAATGTTTTTTTTGTTTTGCGAATTTTCTTCGCGTGAAAAAATATTATTATTTATAAAATATGTTAAAAAAAAAGTGGCAATTACTTGTAAGTTTGTATGCTCTGCTCTTGGACGGTGCATGCCGCACTCAAGCCGCTGCGTCTGAGGAAATTGCGCTGCTGCTGCTGCGGCGTGCTCCAGTGCCACATGCTGCACTCTGGAGCGGCTGCTGCAGGCTGTTGAGGCGCCTCGTCCTCCGCTGAGGTTGCAACAATATGCAGAATCTGCACAATGGTCTCTGTTTCCGCCTCCGCCTCCGCCTCCGTTTCCGTTTCCGTCTCGGTTTCCGTTTGCTTTGTGGCAGTTTCCTTTGCAGGCTGCTGCGGCTGCTCTTCCCTCTCCTCGTCCCTCTTGTTGCACGATGCCACGTGCTTCTTGCCAATGTGCCGCATCAGATTGTGCAGGGAGCCCGCCGCGTAGGGGCAGTGGGGGCATGGCTGGCACTGGGAGACTGGAACTTTGCCCTTCTCGTGATTGCGCTCGTGGCGCTCCAGGTTGTAGGCCCTGTTGGTGGTGTAGCTGCAGCCCCTTCTGCTGCAGTGCAGATGGCCGCGGGGGCTGCTCATCATCAGTTAAATTCTCCTGCTTCTATTTTGTTATTTTGTTTATTATTGGCTGCCACTGGCTGTGCAGCGATATGTAAACAGATTGCAATCGATTTGTTATCGCAGCTATCGACTGACTGCTCAACTTAAATTACTTAATTTACAAACAAATTTTTTTATTAGATGTATATAAGTAAAATAACAAAAATAAATTAATTAATGCTAAAATAAAACGTGCACTTCATCTTTTAATAAACAAAAAATGAATTTGTAAATGCTTATCGATTTATCGGCGCGAACTCTAGTTCCGAACCAGAATTGCACGTTCCAGTTCAATTCCAGCAACTGCCTCAATTCGTTCAATTCGTGGTTCATTTCGCTTGTTATAATATATAATTTAAATAAATAATTAATATTTATTGTTATTATTAATTTAACAATAATTAAACACAACATAACGAAACCAGAAGAGTTTTTAATTTTGAACTTGTTGATAAAAACTGAGCACAACTCTAATGAGAGCTTGAACTAATATCGAGTAGTTCGTTATCGATTGTTCAGTAGTTCAATCGAGCTTGTTGAGAACGAATCAGCGCAGCTCTGTTGAGAACGTTTTGTTCAGTAGAACGCTCTCTGCCAACTCAGCCGGCATATAATAACTTGGCTCTCCAGTTGCGGGCGCTCAGAACGAGTTTTGTGATTAGCAGCCCACCTGTAGGCCAATTGCAGTGCGGACAATCGACAAATATATATATATATATATATATATATATACATACATATATATAGTATATTTTATAAAGGGTAGGTGCTAGGTGCACAGACGATGGCAACATTCGTTGAACTTTGATACCGCTTTGCAACATGCGATTGCCTAATTTCATAGATAACGATTCCGATTTCTGATTTCAGGCTGTAGAATGTCGGCGGAGCGACTGGACGTGATTATCTTCGGGGCCACGGGGTTCACCGGCAAGTACACGGTGTTCGAGGCCGTCTCGGTGCTGAAGGATCTGCGATGGGGCGTGGCGGGGCGCAATCGGGAGAAGCTTCAGGCGATGCTGAAGGAGATGGGGGCAAAGGCCAAGAAGGATCTGTCCCAAACACCCATTGTAATAGCGGACGTCAACGACGACGCCTCGCTGCTGGAGATGGCCAAGAGCTGTCGCATTGTGGTCAACACAGCGGGTCCGTATCGCTTCTATGGAGAGTCGGTGGTCAAGGCTTGCATTGAGGCGGGCACGCATCATGTGGACGTAAGCGGGGAACCCCAGTACATGGAGACCATGCAGCTGAAGTACAACGAAAAAGCAAAGGAAAAGGGCGTGTACATTATCAGCGCCTGTGGCTTTGATTCCATACCCGCCGACATGGGCGTCATCTTTGTAGAAAAGAACTTTGATGGCGTGGTTAATTCCGTGGAGACCTTCTTCACCAGTGGCGTCAAGAAAGAACCTACGGATGTGGATCTCGGCAAGGCCGGTTTGAACTTTGGCACCTGGCAGAGCGCAGTTTACGGCCTGGCGCACTCGGCGGAACTGAAGGACATTCGCCGGAATCTCTATGCCGAGCGTCTGCCCAAGTTCGAACCGGTGTTGAAGCCGCGTCCCTTGATGTTCCGCTCGACGGAGCTCAACAAGGTCTTTTTGCCCTTTCCGGGCTCCGATCGCTCCGTGGTAATGCGTTCGCAGCGCTTCCTTTACGACCACGACAAGAAGCGTCCGGTTCAGATGCACGCCTACATCGGTTTTCCCAACTGGATGGCTGCCGTCATTGTCGCCCTCGTCGCCACTATGTTTGGAATAATGGCCAAGTTCGAGTTTGGACGCAAGCTGCTGCTGAAGTATCCAAGTTTCTTCTCCGGCGGATACGTTTCTACAGAGGGACCCTCCGAGGCGCGCATGGAACGCAGCTTCTTCAAGATGACCATGAAGGCGCAGGGGTGGCCCAACTCTCAACGCCTGGCGGAGGCCACAGATCAGTATAAAGAGCCTCCCACCAAGACGCTGATGGTGCGCGTCTCCGGTCCCAATCCTGGCTACGGTTCCACCTGCGTCGCCCTGCTCTCCACGGCCGTCACAATTCTCCGGGAGAGCAACAAAATGCCAGGTACCGGAGGCGTCTTACCACCCGGCGCCGCCTTCTCCAAGACGAGCCTTATCAGCGAACTGGAGAAGCACGAGCACGGCATGAAATTCGAGATTCTGGCCAACAAATGAGATTCCACAGGTCATATATGCTATATATTTCGAGATTACACACCCCATATATGGAATATGTTCCATTATAGTCTCACGCAGACTTCTCTAACAATCACTAATAAAAATAAAAATTATCAATTATGCGATTGCTTGATAATACTCCAGAGATAAAAGTAATATTAGCAGCCTTCGAGAATGTCAGAGTCATGCTGACGACGCTCTCTATTATTAAGTAATGTTTATATCTCTATATGAACGCAATTCTTGAATTTTGAACTATGAATATAAACTACTCACTAACCGAGCAACTAAACTGAACTTTGAATTTGATTGGGTTTTTAAATCATGTGAATCATTAATTACACCCGTTTCCCATTAAATGGGTAAAAATCTATGTTACAGAGCCCACAAATTATATAAATTCTCGATCTGGACGATGAACTGAGCAGATATAGCACTCTGATCAGATTTCGGAAACTGTAAGAGCTAGATCGGCGACTTAATATGGGTGTATACCAAGTTTATTTCAAATGCTGGATGCCACGCCCCCTTTACACCCTAATTAATAAATTGCGAGTAACAAGCGTAATATAGTATAATTTTTAAATTGTATCACAGTCTAAATTTAAATTAAGTTCTTTTATGATGGATATTATTCTGATAATTAAACAGTAATATGATAATAAGTTTTAATTCTTGTCTGCTTTTTACGATTTTATTTACTTAAAATGAAATTTTTTTAAATAATAAATTGAACTTGGAATACATCTTATTTTTCTCCGCCAACTGTGCTCACCGGAACTGTGTCCCAATGAACCGTTCTAATCAGAGAATCTTTAGTTCAGTTTGAGGAACCGTTCATTTGAACTATATCTGAACTAAATAATACCACTATTATGGTCAGTAGAACGCTCTCAGCCAACACAGCCGGCAGATACTAACTTTGGCTCTCGAGTTGCGGGTTGTGTGTTTAGCAACCCACCTGTTGGCCAATTGTAGTGCGGACAATCGGGAAATTATATATACATCTATATAGTATATTTTACAAAAGGTAGGTGCACAGACGATGGCCACATTCGTTGAACTTTGATACCGCTTAGCCGCGTGCGATTGCCTGGTTATATACATATGTAGATAACGATTTCACTATGACATCTGATCTTTGATTTCAGATGTCGGCTTCAAGACTCGACCTGATTATCTTCGGGGCCACAGGGTTCACCGGCAAGTACACGGTGTTCGAGGCTGTTTCGGTGCTGAAGGATCTGCGATGGGGCGTGGCAGGGCGTAATCGGGAAAAGCTGCAGGCCATGCTGAAGGAGATGGGCGCCAAGGCTAAGAAGGATTTATCCCAAACGCCCATTGTAATAGCGGATGTCAACGACGACGCCTCTCTACTGAGGATGGCCAATAGTTGTCGCATTGTGGTCAATACGGCGGGTCCGTATCGCTTCTACGGAGAGTCGGTGGTCAAGTCGTGCATTGAGGCGGGCACGCATCATGTGGACGTAAGCGGGGAACTCCAGTACATGGAGTCCATGCAGCTGAAGTACAACGAGCGGGCCAAGGAGAAAGGCGTCTATATAATCAGCGCCTGCGGCTTTGATTCCATACCCTCTGACATGGGCATCAACTTTGTAGAAAAGAACTTTGATGGAGTGGTCAACTCCGTGGAGACCTTCCTGACCACGGGTCTGAAGAAGGGCCCTAGGGATGTGGATCTCGGCAAGGCTTCTCTCAATTTTGGCACCTGGGAGAGCGCCGTCCACGCATTGGCGCATTCGGCGGAGCTGAAGGACATACGGAAAAACCTCTATGCCGAGCGTCTGCCCAAGTTCGATCCGGTGTTGAAGCCGCGTCCCTTGATGTTCCGCTCGACGGAGCTCAACAAGGTCTTTTTGCCCTTTCCGGGCCCCGATATTTCCGTGGTGAAGCGTTCGCAGCGCTTTTTCTACGACCATGATAAGAAGCGTCCAGTACAGATGCACGCCTACATAGGTTTTCCCAATTGGACGATGTCTATTGGGGCCGCCCTTGTCGGCACCATGTTTGTGCTGATGGCCAAGTTCGAGTTTGGACGTAAGCTGTTGCTCAAGTATCCGGGCTTTTTCTCTGGCGGTCAAGTGTCCAAGGAGGGACCTTCCGAGGCGCGCAATGAACGCAGCTACTTCAAAATGACCATGAAGGCTCAGGGATGGCCCAACTCTCAACGCCTGGCGGAGGCCACAGATCAGTATAAAGAGCCTCCCACCAAGACGATGATGGTTCGCGTCTCCGGTCCTAATCCTGGCTACGGTTCCACCTGCGTCGCCCTGCTCTCCACAGCCGTCACAATTCTCCGGGAGAGCAACAAAATGCCAGGTACCGGAGGCGTCTTACCACCCGCCGCCGCCTTCGCCAAGACGAGCCTTATCAGCGAGCTGGAGAAGCATGAGCACGGCATAAAATTCGAGATTCTGGACAAAAAATGAGATTACACAGGCCATTTATGCACAACAATCACTAATAAAAATACAAATAAACTTAAAAATTACCAGCGCAATCAGATTACTTGATAACACTTCAGAGATAAAAGTAATATTAGCAACCTGCAATAGTGTCAGAGTGATGGTGACGACTCTCTGTCTAATTAAGTAATGTTTATACCTACCTTAATTTTAATTTATAATTTTGATATTTTTGGTTGACTGGTCATAGTCGCCATTTAAATAAATAAATAATTAAATTGAAGTTTATTTCTAAGCTTACGAACTCTGCTGCAAACGCGCAAGTTCAATTTATTTAAATAAATTAAACGCGCGCTAAAGTAATCACAGCCAGCACAATCGATAAGCAGTTATCGATACTATTGTGACAAAACGCGCTGCCCGCGCACCATCTGGCAACGCCGCGGTGTCGCTGTTTTTGTTTACCTGTGCGCTGTCTGCGTCCATGGAATTATTCACGTTCCGACCGTCAACAACAATTAATATATATTTCAAGAATGCCCGAGATATCTAATTTTCGCCGCTTTCTGCACTGGGGACCGATAACCGCGCTGAGTAAGTCTAAGCCGATTAAAACTTTAAAACACCAACAACGCCCATGAAGTCATCGACGAGTTCTACGGATAAAAATTAAAGTTCTTTATCAAATGCTCAACTGTTGACAATTTGCAAATTAACAAGTTGCACGGCGCATGTGAATGAACCTGCAACCGGCAAGAGAAACCAAAGAAACCACGCTAAGCGCCTTCGCCCCCTACGCCACGCCCCCACCCACATCCATTTGGGGGTACGTCGGATTTCCTCAGTTTCTGTTTTGTCTGCAACGTAATAACGCGTTTCATATTTCAAGACCCCTGTCGTAACCCTCGACGGTGGGCCTGATGGACAGCGTGGGTGTGGAGTGGACTAGTCGGGCTTTTAATTCACCTAAAATGTGCCGCTAATTGCGTTTTACAGGGTGTCGCTTTCCAAAACTTGAATAGCTTTCAACTTAACTTTTGATTATTTTTAATACCTTTTGACTATAGTCGAGCGATTTTTAAAATGTAGCCATTTTTTCGGTGTTTAAACTCATTTTTAAGACAATATCAAACGAGATATAGTAAAATATTTAATTTCTTGATCTTAACTCTTTTGAAGTAAAACGCATAGTGATTATAAAGCTATTAAATTAACCTCTAAAAAACTGGCACATTCAGATCTATGGGTTCGTTATTGACAAAGTTATTCAATATTTTTCAAAGAATTATACACCCTAAGAATAAGCCAATTTACTATAATAGTGTGTTTCAAAGTGTACTATTGTGATTGATATTATCCTTCAAGTCAGTAAAAACAAATTTGGAATCCAACTAAATACAAATATTTTATTTATACCTTTTCTTAATGGACCCCAGTCTATTATTATTATTATTATTATTATTATTCAGCTTGTTGACAAATATTAATTATTAACCCTGTTTTTAAATTTTTCCATTGGGGACAGGGTATAAAAAGAAACAAGATTTTTCTTTTATTTTTAATAACACTTTAATAACACGTCCGTCCTATATGAGAATCAAATTCCACGTCATACAGAACAGACGTGTATATAAATTACCTGGACCTTGAGCTATCAAATAAAATCTCAAAATAAATCGCAAACCACCAAGATAAAAAAAAGTCGTGTCGATTTTTGAAGGTATTCAATGTAGTATACACAAAAGATGGAGCACCCTGTAGTTGTAGGACCCTATGCCCTGTCCATCCAAGCGAAATGCTACGCAATCTAGGCTCAAATGGCGTGCCAATCCGTGGGTCAGACGGCTAATATGAGGCATAGAGCATCCGGTTCGTGGCGAACGACAAACGGTGCCTTGATATTGAATTGAATTATTGTTAATAGTGTAGTTTAATTACTGAATTTTGGACACGCTTGTTGCTGTCGCCAGACGTAAAACAGGTGTTCGTTTTGCTGCGTTCCATAAAACCCGCCCGAATGGGCATTAACAACCCTAAACAAAGTAATAAAAGTAAATAAAATCTGCTTTCATTTGTATGACACGCCACGTAGTACCTCCGGTAGTCGGTATTCGTATTCTAATCGAAATATAAACTAAACTAATCTTTCAGTCGGATCGCACACACCCTAAATAATATTTTAATATTGGCTTATTTCCGCTTCAGGCATCATTAAATGCATTACGCTGACATCGCTCTACATGAACTCGATGTGGTGGCCACCGAACGAATCATTTGCCGCCTTCGCCCATCAGGCGCTCTTCCTGCTCCTCTCCACCCTGGCCACCTTCAATTATGTCATGGCCACGTTAACAGGTCCCGGCCTATTGCCAGCGCAATGGCAGCCCAAGGTAAGCAACAACAATGCCTGACCAGTCGGGCGCAACAGCCAGTACCTTACAAAGCGACCTTTTTTGTAATTAGGGTGCGCCTGCATACGGGTAGGGTCCCCCTTCTGCCTAGGAGTTTACATTTAGCACCCTATGTTTATCGACTCTGTCTGTTGTATAAATATTCCCTTTGGCTCTTTGTTATTCTAATACACTGCTAAAAACGAACCCACAGTTGTCACGATGTAGAAAAAGTGATACAGTTCTTTTATATCATATCTTTTATATATATCATATCATTCTATTTATAGAACCTTTGAACCTTATCGTTTTATATTTTAAACTTTTATCGTAATATACATATAGATATACCGTTTATTGAAAAACGTTTTTCAAAATCCTTGCATTTTTTAAAGAATCTTATATTATTAATATTTGAAATTGTATGTCGCATCCTTTCCTGGGTTGTAAACCAAACCGAACCGCATCGGAATCGAAATTCCAAAACTTATTTCTCTTTAACCCAAACCTTGAATTGAACCGGTTATAAACATAATTGCTGAACTATTTCGATACAGATTACTTTCTTCCAGACAAAACGTCTTCTATAAAGACTTTTTAATGTGATGAAAATTCGAATATTGAATTTTCTAAACAAGTTTAATACTAATTTTTAGGTCCCTTGCTTTTGTTTTAAATTTGAATTGCAGATTTTTCATTGCTCTTTTGAACAGTGTACAGTTTCTAATATGGTTCTGACATGCATGTCCAGTATTTCCCATTCCTTTTTCCCGGTGTCAACTAAAAGTCACCAGCATAGAGTCATGAATGCTATATTAAAAGTTCCCCCCAAGCTAAAAACATTATATTTCAGGTAATGCGATAGCTTCCCACGCATTAAAAGTTTCAGAAACCCCCGCCAAGCATCGCCAAAAAGCTTAGCCCTATCAAATTGCCAAGTTATCAGTTTATGAATACCCCAAATATTAGCGGTATATCCGATCCCTGGCACAATAATCTGATTTGAATATGTAAACAGTCCAGTGAGTTTCTGTGCCCCTCATTTCGTTTTGTTGAGCTGTTGAGCTGTTGGGACACGCCTCATCGCCCATTTGTGTCGCGTCATTGTGGGCACGGCAAAATGAGCGGAGAATGGAAGCAGAAAGAAAGTAAAAGCTGCCACTTGTTCGCACGCCCGGAGACCAGTGTTGCCAGAAGTTAAATAAAAAATAAGCTAGCAATAAAAATACGCTGAAAACAAGCTATATCCAAATCTAAGATAGAGTCAGGCATAGATAAGGATTCTAAAACAAATTCATGATCATATAAATAAACTTTAAGAAAAAAGAAATGACAAAAAAAAAAAGAAAGTAAAAAAAGCTGCAATCATTTTATACCGTTAACAGCGTTGCCAGAAATATATAGATCTTCAATCAAAAATATATTCTCTAAAAATATAAAACAAAATAACTAAAATAAACATGAAAAATAATACAACAAAAAATAGAAACTATCATACAATATTTAAAAAAATTATTATTTGTTTTTGTAAATAGATTTATGATAGCATAAATAGAATTTTGAAAATTTTGAATAAATTGGCAACGTTAGCTTTAAAACCTTTTAAGTTTATAAAAAATATTTCATTAAAGCCTCGAATGCATTTACTGCTAGGAAATGCTAGATTTATGGCTATAAGCTAATTGCAACTTTTATGAGCTGTAAAATTTTGAAATTTGTTAGATCTGGCCGGAAATTAGCTAATCTGGCAGCACTGCCGGAGACGGGCAATCTATGGCGTCAATCAGCGGTTGGTGGCAACTGCAATCCACGTCGAAAGTCATGCCGCAAGAGCGCCAACAAATGGGTCATCGAGCTGACAGGATTGCGTGCTGTTGAGCGCTTTATCGCGGCCGGCGCGTAATGCAGCAATTAAACGCTGCAATTTAGCCCGAAAACTGCCAGCACGTTGCACGATAAGCGCCAAATTGGCTGCAGGCTAGACAAGCTAAAAGAAAACGCTAAAAAAAAACTGGCCTAAAGGTTACAGTCGGACGCAACGGCACAACGTACAGTCAATTTTCATTTAACTTTTTTGAGTTTCCTAGCATTTCTCAAAGAAAGTTCTATGTATCTCAAGGAATCCCTAGGTATTTGGGATTTATTAAAACCGTCTGGCGATTAATAAATATTTTTATGAAGGTTAAAAAACTCTCCATGCGGTTTCTTAGGATGTTCCCGATATATTTTATAGGAAAACCTACAATCTTACGGAATCGCTAGGTAATATGTATCAAATTTAGCGTGAATGTTTCTTAGATAGTTATCTGTAAAATTCGTTAGAAAATACCCTTACCCCTTTCAGGAATCGCTAGGCATTGTATTTATATCATTTAGAATGAATGTTTTTTGGATAGTTCCCTGTAGTACTCTTTACGAAATCCTCTTATTTCCTGAAGAATCCTAGAGGGAAAAATTAAGCATGAAAGTTTTTAGAAAAATCTGTATGATGATACAACAATAATGATATACTCCATAACTTTTTTCTTTAGTGTACGACCATAATTAAAGTTTTCAGAATATTATAATACACGTACATGTTCTAAACTTCTTGACAGAAGAGATTGACAGACAAAGGTTTTTAGACACATAGATCGATTGATGATGGATTGATGGATGGTACAGTTTACCCCAAGTTTTTCCGACTGTTTACAGGGCATACAAAATATGGAGTCTATGAACTTGGGACTAAGCTGGGGTCAGCCAACGTTTTCGAGACTAATAATTTTTGGGCCATGGCGCATGCTAATAATTCAGAGGAAGACGAACAGGTGTGGCATGGTTGGAGGTGGCATGTGAGGTGCATGGTCGGTACCTCGGTTGACACGCGATGTTGAGCGCAGTCGATGCGGAGTCGAGCTCGTAATGCAATTATCTGAATTTGCATAAATGTTTTGTAGGCAGTTTGGCACTCATACTGGACACATACGTGGGAACTGTGGGTGGTTGGGGGGAATGGGGCAAAGTGGGAATTTTGTGGGTGGTGGGCGTGGTCGCTTAATGAGCTGCTTGTTCTGCTGCTGGCATAAATCATAACAAATTTTATACATCACGCAATTTTGCATTTCAATTTCGGCAGGAGCCCAAGGACAGGGAGTTTCTGCAGTACTGCAAGGAGTGCGAGGGATACAAGGCGCCACGATCGCATCACTGTCGCAAATGTGAGTACAAAATAATACGTATTTATAATTATTATGCTATTAATCTACACTAGAAATCAGATCGACTTGCGTCGATGTTACACTTTACATCCCCAGAATTTAAACTATATCTATCTAAACTATATTTATTTTAGGCAATCGCTGCGTGAAAAAAATGGATCATCATTGCCCCTGGATCAACCACTGTGTGGGCTGGGCGAACCACGCCTACTTCAGTTACTTTCTGCTCTTCTCCATACTGGGCAGTCTGCAGGGCACAGTGGTGCTTAGCTGTTCCTTCTATCGGGGCATTTACCGCTACTATTATCTCACCCACGGCCTGAGCCATTTGGCCACTGTGCAGTTCACCGTGACCAGCATCATCATGTGCATTCTGGGCATGGGTTTGGCCATCGGCGTCGTCATCGGCCTCAGCATGCTGCTCTACATACAGCTGAAGACGATCCTGATGAACCAGACGGGCATCGAGATCTGGATCGTCGAGAAGGCGCTCTATCGACGCTACAGGCAGCTCACCGAGGAGCCCTTCGTCTATCCCTATGATCTCGGCTGGCGCCTGAATCTGCGCCAGGTGTTCAACGAGGAGTGCCAGAAACTGGGAGACGGCATCGACTGGGCGGTGGCCGAGGGCTGCGATCAGTACACGCTAACTGTAGGTATTTGTTGAGAAGAATCTGAATCAATAATTATAGACAACGATAGTAATATGCATTTATCGGATATAGAATTTCAGCGCAACCTTAAGAATGATGTTTAATTAGTCTCTGAGGATGAAGTGTTTTTATATGCGCTCCTTCAAAAATCAGTCTTAACATACATACAAAAAAATGATCGTAAAAAAATAAGGGTTAACAATGCACGATCATTATGATATTTAGATGCTGCTCAGCTGACTGCAATGTTGCAAATTTTCACCGTCAAATTTGGCTTATTTTCAAGACTATTTAAAATCTCGTAAAGCGGAAAGTTTGGCCTAACAAAATTAGGAAAATATTAGGCAAAAATGAAAAACAATTATGATCTGTCGTCATTATATTGACATAAGTATATATTTGCCCCATAACATGTTTAATATAAATATATTCATAGTGTAAAAATTCATAGGCAACAAATGTGTGGAATGAGAAAAAATACACGCAATTGTTCTTAAAATAAGCTTTGCATATGAGGCAGAGCTCTCACAAATACAAACTTTATTTCCGTAAAAAAAGGGTTTTTAACTATATTTCCGAAAAATAGAATTAATAACCATAATATTTTGTTTGCCATTTGTATAATTGCAGCGCGAGCAACTTGCTCAGAAGCAGGAGAAGCGCGCCCGTACCCGGGTGTTCAAGTGCATCAGCCCGGTGTCGGGACGTTGGCTGCCCATCTTCTCCCAGGGCTGGCGCGTCTGCCTCACTGCACCCTGCTCGGATGAGCCGAGAATTCGCTTGCAACCGGAGGATGTCATCCGGGTAACCCGCTTCCGCAAGCACTGGCTCTTTGGGGAGCGTGTGCCCAACTCTCAGAACCCGCAGGCTCGCAAGGGACCCAAGCGAGGTTGGTTCCCACGTCGCAGTGCTGTGGCCCTTACCGAAGTGCCCGAATCGGATAGCAGCGATGAGGGGAAGGCCATCAAATCATCCTCGGCGGCTCAGGAAAATGGCAACGGGCACGCCCATTTGAGGCAACAGCAACGCAATGGGCACAGCAAGAAGTACATGTAGGAACAGCGGGGCCATCCATCAATGCATCCATCGAACATGCTCTGACTTGTTTACACTATTTAACTGTAAGCCAATAAACGTTGAAAAACTTGTTGAAAGTTGTCTGTACTTTATTATTATGCTATATTAAATCCATCGTATATTGCACAATCCAATTCAAATCGGAGCCACGAATCCAAAGAGAATTATCGCAGTTCAAAAATACTGTTGCGAGCTTCGGTTAATAAAAAGGTTATTGAGGCCCCAAAATCTACATTTTTTGACCAAATTCTGTCATTTTTGGTTTTTACTGCATAATGTTGCATTACAATTCGTTTACGCATAAATTCTTAAGATTTAAAATAAACAAAATTTTTCCCCGAAAATTGTAAATTAAAAAAAAAAATGTTTCAAATTGTTTATTTGCTTTTTTACTCAAATTTTAATTTCTAACTCAAATTATTTAGGAAAAACCACACCGTTTAAACATCAGTTCAGTTTTGGCAAAGGTATGCGCCTTCAAAGTTGCACAAAAATGGCAATTGTCGTTTGAGAAGTGATAATCCCTCCAATATTGGCCCTAAAACCCGAATTTTTCGGCCAAATGCTGTCATGTTTGGTTTTTTCTGCATCATTTTTCAGTTTAATTCCTTTACAGATCAATTCTTAAAATGAAAAAAAAAAAAAATTTTCCCAAAATTGTATATTTTTCAAGGATCTCAAACTTAACTCAAATGATTAAGAAAAACCCACACCTCTTGAACATCGGTTAAGTTTTGGTAAAGTTATGCCCATTTAAAGTTCAACAAAATTGTCCTTTTTGGTTTAAGGAGTGATAATCCCCCCATGATACCAATATTGGTCCTAAAATCTACATTTTTTGACCAAATGCCGTCATGTTTGGTTTTTTACGCATCATTTTGCAATTCAATTCGTTTAGTAATCAATTCCTACAATTAAAAAAAAAAAAAATTTTTTTTCCGAAAATTTTATATTTATTAAGGAAAGGCTTCAAATTTTTGCAAAAATTGCAAATCTTTTTGTCTCTGATTTATGACTCGAATTTTAATTTCCAACTCAAATGATAAAGGAAAATCCACACCGCTTGAACATCGGTTGAGTTTTGGCAAAGCTATGCGCATTCAAAGTTGTTCAAAAATGGCATTTTTCGTTGATAAAAGAGTGAAGGGGTGATATTTATATATACATATTGTATAATTTTATTATTTTTATTTTATTGCATAATTTGATAGAAAAATACATGTTTTAGGGAATTAAATTCCATTGACAAAATACCATAATATACATGCGATTAATCTGGCGACCCTAGTGTTATGAGGTTTATATAAACTCTGATTATTTGGATGCCATGGCGGCTTCAATTTCCTCCACGGTGCGTGGCACGATGGCAAAGTTCTCGGTGCCCGTTGGGGTGATGAGGACGTCGTCCTCGATGCGCACGCCTCCAAAATTCCTGAAGCGTTCGAACATCTCCACATTGATGAACTTGCGCATCGCCGGATTCGCCAGGGCCTTGTTCATCTGGGCATCGATGAAGTAGCAGCCAGGCTCGATGGTCAGATACATGCCGGCCTTGAGCACGCGAGCGAAGCGCAGCGGACTGATCCAGGATTCGCTGGGCCGGGCAGGTTGATCCGCCAGATATCCGCCCACATCGTGCACATCCAGGCCAAGCAGATGCCCCAAGCCATGTGGCTGAAAGATGCCCGGCAGATCGGCCTGCAGCATCTCATCCACATCCCCCGTCAACAAACCGCCCGCCTTGAGGCGTTCCATCAGCACTCTGGCTGCCAGCTTGTGCATGTCCACCCAGGAGACGCCATCCCGGGCAGTGTTCATCACGGCATTGCGTGCATCCAGCACGGCGTTGTAGATGAACTTCTGATCTTCGGAGAACTTGCCGTTGGCCGGAAAGCTGCAGGTGATGTCAGCGGCATATCCACAGTAATTGGCGCCCATGTCAAAGAGGCACATCTCGCCATCCCTAATCGGACGATTGTTGGGCGCCGCGGCATGTCCATAGTGCAGTATGGCCGAGTTGGTGCCGCTGCCGCAGATGCAGGTGTAGGAGGCGTGGCGGCAGCCGCCCACCGCATACGCATGATGCAGGAACACCGCCTCCCCCTCGTACTCCATGCGTCCCGGGCGTATAAACTGCATGACCTTAATGTGCGCATCCGAGGAGACCTTGGCCACATAGCGCAGCACCTCGATCTCCTCGGGAGACTTGAGCACGCGGCATTCCGAGAGCAGCGGATAAAGCAGATCGCAATCGATCACGTACTTGTCCTTGCCAGCAAACTCAGCGGGTTGCAGGGTCAGTCCACTGTCGCTGTTGGTGCCGCTGAGCGTTAGAATCAGCTTGGGATCAACTTGCTCCAAATACGCCTCCAGTTCGTCCACATGCTGCACTGCATCCACTTCATAAATGGCTTTGAAGTCAGCCGGGGAAAGCAGCGCGCCCATCCAGGTCTCGTAGCTCTCCGGCAGGCGTGGCGCAAACAGCACAGCCTGGGAATCCCCCGTCTTCACATCGATGTTCAACAAACCATAGAATCCGGGCTCCTTGACGCCAAACATATACTGAAAGTAGGACTCCTGGCGGAACACATAATCCGTATCCGTGTTGTAGAAGCTCTTGTCCTTGCCGCCCTCCAGTAGCAGCAGCAGCCGCCCGGTCTTCAGCCTGCCCAGCTCCGAGATCTTCTCCAGCACCGCCCTGCGCACCTTGTCCCTATTGTTTTTAAACAGCGCCATCGGCACCGCATGACAGGATCCCATTTGAAAGCAGGCCATTTTGTCGTCAAGTTGCCGTTACGATTGCCAGCGCACAACTGATTGCGTTGTTAGTCGCCCTGATTAGCTTAGTGGTATCTACATCAACTACTTCAATTGCTGCAATAAATATGTTATTTGTTATCTTTGCTCTTTTTTTGCTTTTGTTATTGTTTTGTTTTTCTTTGTCTCAGCTAGGGATGGGTTTTGCGGCGATCTGCACTTGTCGATAGCCCTTGCAGTTCGATAAATGTAAAGCAGATAAGAATATTATCTTTTGTTTTTGCTGTTGTCTTGCTTTGTCACAGCTAGGGATGGTGTGTGCGCTAATCTGCACCTATCGATAGCGCTAGCAGTGCGGTAAATTTGAAGCAGATAAATAATTATTAATATTTTTCGATTTTTTGTTTGTTTTGCTTTGTCACAACTAGGCTGGAACTTTGCGTTAATCTGCACTTATCGTTAGCGCTTGCAGTGTGGTAAATTTGAAGCAGATAAAATTATTATCTAACGTATTTGTTTGTTTGGGCTTTGCGGCGATCTGCACTTGTCGACAGCGCCTGCAGTTCGATGTATTTATTTATTAGGTCAGATAATTATATTATCTTTTGTTTATTTTATTGCTTTTATTTGCTTCTAAACTGCACTTATCGATTGCATTGTGACATACTGAACACAGAAATTTTTAAATATTTTGTTTAAAACTGCAATAGTTAACAATTCAACAAAAAGTTTTGTATTTCATATATAGTTTTTACAATTTTATTAATAATAATATCGATCTATCAAGTTTAATATAATTTTTTCTTTTTTTTTGATGTGACTAGTGTAATAATTAATAAGTTTGTATACTTGCAGCATCTTAAATAAATAAATAAACAATACAGTCAACTACTGCGTTCAGCGACTGTTTTCTATTAATTTTCGTATGGTATAAAATTTGTATTTAAATATTAATTTATAATATTTGAATAATATTTATGAGCAATTCAAATTATGCGCGAACTAGTTGAAAATGCGCTAGTTCTGGTTCACTCGCCATTTTCTTGCGCTTAGCAACACTGGTGTTGCTGGCCGTTGGTCACACTACAGATTCTTGTCGCAATAATTTTTTTGCGAATTGCATTTCCATGTAATTGAGCTAATAAATCGGTTTTAATTAAAACAACAAACGAGTTTCAGTTGTGGCACAGTACAATTAGCATTAACAGCAACCCAAATCGACTTTGAACGCGATTGTTTGCAACAAATACAGCGAGCGTCTGATGTCGGCGTCTCAACGCGGTCGCGGCATCAAAATATCGCTGCAAAATAAATGAATTATAGCCAATAATAACTGATAAATAGAGTATTATGTCCAGTTCGGTGTTCAGCGAGGCGTCCAGCGCCCCCCTAGGAGATTCCAATCTGGTTGTGGTGTATGGCAAAAATGGCATTTCCTTCGACGAGCGCGCTATAGAGAATTTAATAGGTAAGGCCAAGAAAATGCAGTTTATTTGCAACTAATTAAAAATTTGTGATTTTAGAGCAAAAATCAATATCCAGCATTAGTGTGGTGCGTCTGACATCGCCCACGCCCAGCATGCTGGATCAGGAGGAGACGGAGCGCCAGGAGGAGCTGGAGCGCTTTCTGCAGCAGGTTTCGGATCGCGAGGATTCCGAGGAGACTGATAACGACAGCCAGAGCGGCGGCGATGAGCTGATAAGCGAAAAGGAGCAGGCTACAGGCGATGATAACGAGCACACAGGCGCTGAGAACAACGACGACTCAACGGAAACCGAAGCAGAGCAGCCAAAGCTGAAAAAGCGCCCTGGCCGCAAACCCAAGCCCAAGAAGCTAAAGAAGAAACGCAAGCCCAAGGAACGACCGCCCATCATTGGCCTCAACGTGGAGCAGTTCTTTGTGCAGAACTCGGCCGATGCGGTGGTCAAAAATGCGCTCAGTAATTGCATCTATTTGCTCATCTATCTATCATTTAATATATTTCCCTTTGATTGCAGAGCTTGCGGGGGTGTCCGTGTACAAGCGCACGCCGGAATCGGATGCAATGCTGGAGGCCATACGCAATGATCACAACTACACGCCTTTTACCTCGCCGGAGCAGATGAAGGCCAAGCAGTCGGCGGAGAAGCTGCTGTTGGATAAGCAGGCGGCGCAGGGCAGAAAACTCATCATGCAGGGCGCCAGCAATATTAAAATACCACTGAATATCAAGAAGCTGCCGTTCAGCGCAACGCTGCCAAAGCTTGCAACGCTGCGAGCTCAAGAAATGCCTGTAAAAGCGGTGCAACAGCTGGCGATCGTTAAGCCCACAGTAATGAACGCCGTGCCCACTGTAAAGCTGATTAATAAACCCGCAGCCTCAACGATGAGCGTTGCAAAGCAAATAATTACTGCAGAGCCGCCTGTGGAGCCTGATGAGGATCCGCATAGCTCGGCAACTGCTGACGAGGAGCAGCTGGACAGCGAGGAGCTGAGCGAGCGCGATACAGACAACGATCGCGACAGCGACATTGACTTTCAGATGCACAATAGTCGCAATCGCAGCGGCGGCAAACGCAAGCGCATCAAGAAGCTCAGCAAGCGTTCGCCAGTCAAGAAGCCAGAAACGCCCAAAACAAACTTGCCACAGCAGCCAGAATTAGGCAGCCAAAGGAAAAGCAAATCGCAGGCAATGCCAGCGCTAATTCCAACTCCACCAGCTACTTTGATACCCTTGGGACGCAGCCTGACCAGCACATCATTTCTGAAAACGCGTCCGCTGCACAAGTCGCTGGAGGCATGCAACAATCGGCTGCCGCTGGCCAGTATTATGCACAAGCCGGCAGCTGGCTTTCTGACGCCCAAGCCCAGTCAGGAGCTCAAGCAGATTGTCATCAATAAGAATCTAAGCAGCCCCAAGGGTGTGTTCACGAATCTCAATACTCTGCTGGCTGATAACAACACTGATAACAACAATACAACAACAGCTAAGCCAACTCCAAGCAGCAGCAGCAACAAATCGACTTCAATCGACAATAATGCTGCAGCTAAGCAGCCGCCTGCCAAATCAACTCCAACCAGCAGCAGCAGCAACAACAAGGGATTCATGCCCCTGGGCGTGGAGACTGCCACATGCCACAAGCTGCCCGCACAGATTGTGATCGAGACGCATCAGAGCTCCTCCGAGCTGGCGGCCGAGAACGACAAGCAACTGGATCTCATCAACTCGATTGTGCAGCACGAGCTGCTGCAGACCAGCCACATAGAGCTGAAGCCGGCAGCCAGCGCTGATGAGACCATACCCAAGCTGGCCAAAATGCTGGAGAGCAGCGCTGCCGGCCTAGAGCCCAACACTCCCAGCAGCGCCAAGCTGATAACAGCAGCGCCAGCAACTGATAACAGCGTTCAGCCGCCGTCGCAGACCTTTGAGGCTGATCTAAATCTGTCCAATCCCCGCCTGCTGCAGACCCAAACGGAGGAGGATGATCTGACGGCGGACTTCCTGCAGCACGTTGTCGGCCTGATCGAGGAGGACAAACAGTTCGAAGCGGAGGTCGTCAAGCAGGTGCTGCAGAGCACAGAGACCGGCGAATTGGCCCCGATCTTTGAGCCTAGCAGCCTCAATGAGGTATGTTTTAGAGTTGAATCTATCGATAACAATTCTAGTGGGGGGTAGAAATTAATTCGGTGCATTTTTTTGTTCGCTTCAAATGGAAATTCACAAGAAATCGCAAAGTTGCATGCCGCAAAAAATCGACTCTAAAAAAAAGAGTCGATTAAATAGCCGAAAAAAATTAAATCGATGAAATCGAATCGACAATTTTCAAATGTCACATCAAATATGACACAAATTCATTTGGAAACCGAATTAATTTCAAGTCGAAATATATTAAACTATCTAGTAATAAAACAAAAAACTACGCGCAAATATGCAGATTGACAACACAAGTTCTTAAGGCAGAAATCATTTGGAATCCGAATTCATTTCAAGTCCCAATAAATTACAGAATCTAAAATATTTATTTTATTTTCGCTACAGGTCACAACGCTAGCTAATCCTCCCGTCGCCAGCAGCACACCAGCAACAGCAGCAACAGCAGCAGCAACAGCAGCAGCATCAGCAACAGCAGCAGCATCTTCAACATCATCATCACCGTTGTCCACGCGCACCGAACTCAAGGTGGTTAGGGGCAACGGACGCGTCATCTATCTGCCACCGATTGAGGCGCCCACAACGCGTGCCAAGCGTCGCGCGTTGAACGTGCCCGCCACGACCCCAACCCATTCGGAGAGCAGCAGCGTTTCTTTGTCGGAAGCTGCGCCGGAGAGCAATCAAAGCAATCCGCTCAACCCGATGCTCAACAGCAGCTCGGAGCCCGCAGAGACAGCAGTTTCTACTCCCCGCAGAGCCCCGCCCCAGGATTCCTACTCCGCCTCCTTGAGCGGTAGCAAGCGCCCGCGTCGATCCAATAAATCCGACGTCCGAATGTCGCGTGAGGAATCCAAGACGCAGCAGGATGATGATGATCCCAACAAGTGAGTAAAGTTCTGGAAGCACAAGTTAGTTAGGATTATTTTTATACTCTATATCTAAGAAAAAGGGTATAAAAACTTTGTGAAAATGCATGCAGATCCCATAAAGCATATATATTTCTGATCAGCGACAGTAATCGATGTAACCTTGTCCGTCGCTTTGTTCGGATAAAAGCATCGATCTCGAGAAATAGATGAAACATTTAAAATGAAAATAGATGTATACCATACGCAGATCATGTTGATTTCATATCTTGCACGCCACGCCCCGTTACGCCCTAAACGCTAATGCTATTCCACAAAGTTGGCATACCCTTTTTTAACTAATTGTGCTTCCAATTCACGGTTACCTTTATGTAAAGAACTAAACATGTTTCTTATTTCTAGGCTTTGGTGCATTTGTCGTCAACCCCACAACAATCGCTTCATGATATGCTGCGATCACTGCGCCGATTGGTATCATGGAACCTGCGTCAACGTCACGAAGGCCATGGGTCTAGAAATGGAGATAAAGCACCTCGAATGGACGTGCCCTATGTGCATTAAGAAACAGGAGGAAAAGGTAAATGCTAAGCTTACTTTATCTTATACTTTTATGTTAAATATTTGTCTTTTACTTCAAAAAGTACAAAAGGGTCTATTAGGTTATTAGGTTGGTCATTTTTGAAAGGTGTATACCGCCCCTACAAATCTATCTATCTTATTTTATACGTTTGTCTTATACTTTCATCTTATACTTTGTCTCTCTTCCTCAGAGTCAACCACGCATTACGGATATGCTGCTATCCAAGCCTCCAGAGGCAGCAATTGTGACATCCACGGAGCCCCCGGCAACCCCCGAGACTCCTGGCAAGCGAACATTTCTTAGTTTATCCGGCAGTCTAGCAAATAGTTCGTTGCAAAAGCAACAGAAGCGTCCAACACCCCAAAAACCGCAGCCGAAAGTGTTGCAACAACAGCAGCTGCAGTTCATCAAGCTTGGACCGCCGACAACAACCAACATAGAGCACTGTGTGCTCTGCAAGCGAACAGCGCGTCCCAACTCTGTTTACTGCAGCGATGAATGCATACGGAAGTACGCCCAAACTATCGTAGCGCAAACATCGAACGATGCCCAGCAGACAGCGCCAGCAACATCCGCACTTCCCACCTCCAACGATGTCAAGAAGCAGAAGAAAAAAGATCTCTTCGAGGATGTGCTCAGGAAGGCGGATGCCGTCTCCAAGGTGGAGCGTGTAAGTGCCTTACATTGCTAAACGATTAAAGCGAAATCGAAATCGATGTTATCGATGGTTAGCAAATAAATGAACCATCGATTGTTTAGTCTTACAATCGACAAATCGAGGCAAACCATTTTGAACGTCTAAAACTTAATTTAGGGGTAGAATTTTGGAGGCGTTAGCGAGAGTTCGAAAGGCATACATATCTTAGTATTAAAACTTTCTTGTATCTTAAGTTGGGAACTAAATTGGGGAATTTATATTAGTTTATTGGCAACATTTATTGTTTATTTATTTGATTTATTCTTATAATCGATTAATCGGTAATGTGGGAATAGAATTTTGGAGCATTCGGAATAGTTTTGATACAAAAACTTCGATTACTATCGATGGATAAACGAAACATTATTTTTAATTACAAGTCTCGCAAGAATAAAAATTGTTTTTATTAGAAATATTTTGTCTATCGTTTGCCAAAATTTATATTCACCGATTAATCGATTGCTAATACTAATATTAATTTAAATGCCTTAGATCAATGTGTTTGAGCGTCGCAGTGGACGTGCAGTGACGGGTCACATGGCGCCGACGGCGCAGACCCTGAAGAAATGGCTACAGGAGAATCCCAGCTTTGAGGTGTGGCAGCCAGGCAACCTGTCGACGCTGGATGCAGAGGTATGTTTAATATATGAAATATATTAAATATATATTGAGAAATATGAACTTTTTTAACTGCAACTTTTCTTTTTGAAACCTTTACAGAAACAGACTGCCAAACGCCTGCCCGAGCCGCTGTCCCCGGAACCGGCAGCTGCGGTCAAGGCTGCAGAGCATACAGTACAAAAACCGTTGGAGGTGCTTAGCAAATCGGTGCCAGATCAGACTCCGACTTTGTCCAACAAGAAGGCGAAATCAAGGCTCAAGAGATCAGCTCACAAGGGACGTTCGCCAGACAGATCTTTTGCATCAGATCAGAAGTCGGAACCCGAACCCGTGCGTCTGAGTGTGCGACGCACGCTGAAGGAACATTTTCTAGCACGCATTCAGGAGGCAAAAGCTCAAGCTGCTTCTGCTCCTGATCCTGCTCCTGCTCCTGCTCCCGCTGGTGATTGGCTATCGGAGACTGAGGTGGAGCAGTTCTTCAAGAGCGTCGAGTCGGAAATGTATGAGACCTTCGGACGCGACGTGAGCGCCAAGTACAAATCAAAGTATCGTTCGCTGATGTTCAACATCAAGGATCGCAAGAACAAAACGCTCTTCGAGAAGCTGACGAGAAGAGAAGTCAGCGCCAAGCAACTGGTGACCATGACGCCCGCTGAGCTCGCCAGCCAAGAGCTGGCCAAATGGCGCGAGGAGGAGAACCGACATCAGCTCGACATTATCAAACAATCCGAGCTGGACTTGCTCTCCTGTTCCCAGAACTATCTCCTGAAGACGCACAAGGGCGAGAAGATCATAACAGGTATTTATAATTATGTAATTAAATCAATAATGTAGCAATTCCAGCAGGACTTCTACTTCTACTTCTACTTCTACTTCTACTTCTACTTCTACTTCTACTTCTACTTCTACTTCTACTTCTACTTCTACTTCTACTTCTACTTCTACTTCTACTTCTACTTCTACTTCTACTTCTACTTCTACTTCTACTTCTACTTCTACTTCTACTTCTACTTCTACTTCTACTTCTACTTCTACTTCTACTTCTACTTCTACTTCTACTTCTACTTCTACTTTTACTTTTACTTCTACATCTACATCTACATATACTTATACTTATACTTATACTTATACTTTGCAGCAATAGCGGATGTTGCACTGCCAGAAGAACAAGAGCTGGAACAGGAGAACGTCAGCACAGAGCCTTTAGAAGCCACCGAAGTCAAGAAGGCAGCGGAGTCCATTGACTTGACGCCTGATAATGTTGGTTCTGCTCCCAAGGAAACTGTCGCCAAGTCCAAGGATAAAAAGCGCAACGACAAGCACAAAGCACGCGACAAGCAGCGACACAAGAGGCACAAGAATCATCATCACAGCGGCGCCAAGAGAAGTCGCAGTCGCTCCAGCAGTCGCGAGAGACGCGGACATAAACGACAGCATTCGGAGCAGGAGCAGGAAAAGGAAAAGGAAAAGCCGAAAGAGCAGAAGGAAAAGGAGCTAGAAAAGGAGCCGGAAAAACAAAGGCAACCGAAGACGCAACGCGATAAACCGAAAGCCAAGAAACCCGCTGAAAAGAAGGCTTCAGAGCCCGCCCTCAACTACAGTTTAATCGATCAAATACTCGACTCCAAGAAGACCGTAGAGGAGGCGGCAAATCTGCCCGCCAAATTCTCACCCAAACCCCTCGCGGTCAAATCAATACCCCTGCCCCCGCTAGACAAATACGAACGCTATGTGCAGAATCTGCCCAATCCCGCCCTGTGGTCTGGAAATCTGCACATGGTAGACGTAGCCGACCTGGAGGTCGTCATCCACTCGGTGCGAGGCGATACGAGTAAAATGAAGCAGCTGCTGCCCAGCAAGCTCGATGTCATTGGACGCATAACGCGCGATAATGTCTGGGATTACATCACCAAGATTCAGAAGAGTCCCTCCAAAGAGATCGTCATCGTCTGTCTGTTTCCCGCTCGTCACGCCGACACCGACAAGTTTGACAACTTCTTTGATTATCTGAACTCACGTCAGCGCCTTGGGGTCCTGGGCACCGAAGCGGAACAGATACGCGATTTCTATATCTTTCCGTTGGGCACGCAGGACAAACTGCCGAGCGCACTGGAAACCACGGAGACGGTGCCGTTCTACGAGGATGCACACCGTCCAAACACACTGCTCGGCATCATGGTGCGCTGCCTGTCCAAACGCCAGGCGAATCAAGCCCTCGTCCTCTCCACTGCCACACAGAAAGCCAAGGTATATATATAGATATATATTATTCTCGGCATCCATTCGCCTGAATAAAAGCTTCGATCTCAGCAACTATCTGAGCTAGCATTATCAAATTTTAAATGTTGTGAGATACGCACGATACGCAGTTCAATATTATTTTATATCTCGCCTGCCACGCCCCATTTACGCCCTAAACTCTAAAAATCTTATTACAAGCGTAATATTGAACATAGAAGTTCGCTATTCACAATATATACTCTATATCATTGTATTAAACTATGCTGAAACACGCATTCAAATTGATTGATAAACATAGAAGTTATTGAAAAAATACTATAAAAAGGTTCTAGAAAAAAAATAAAGTAAAAACTAGGAAATGCATTGAGTGCAGTGCATTCTACTATCGGTTGCGTTCGACTGTAGCTTTTCCGAATATTTTGTGCACATTCTTAATTAACTCCTTCACTTCTTCAGATTTCTAACAAACTGAGAAGCCGAGCAACCTTCACGCCCCCCAGCAGCCCCAAAAGAAAGCGGAGCACGCACTCCACCAGCTCGAAGGATGACGAGTTCGACATCGATGCCATTATCAAGGCGCCAATAGCTAAGATGCAGCAGAGTAAGTATACCTAAAAAACCATTTAAAATTGCAAAATCTATCTATATTGATTAATTTAATGTTTGTTTAATTACAGCACACGTTTCCTTAGATTCGGATGATCCCAATGCGCCGTACTCCCCAGGCGGCAGCTCTGACGACACCATAATTCCCGGTAACAAAAAAGATCTGGAGAGAGAAGTGGACGAGATTAATAAACAAATCGCTGTACAGCGCATGGAGATCGCTGACCTACTGAACGTGGAGCCATCGGTAATTAATTGTATAAACTATATCTTTATCGTTTATACAACTATATATTTGATCAGGCGTCATCGTCCAACATGCTGGCCAATATTTCCATACCCCCCAATCTGACAAAGATACTAGCTAGCATAAAGGGCAAAAATGAAACGAATGTTGAGCGCATATCTGACCAGGATGAGGAGTACAATCCGGAGGACGCAATCACCTCCTACGGCATGGGTAAGAATTAGGCAATTACCAATTATCAATAAACTTATCGCTTGTTCAATCTTTTCAGGAAGTGCGACAAAGTCAAAGGGTCGCTTGGCACAGCTAAGTGAAGCTGAGCTTCTTAGCATGGTGCCCGATAATCTGATTGACATGCCCGCTCGACAGCTCACAGAGGAGCCTGCGCCTCCCGGTGTTTAGATTGGAGTTAGATACACTTGAATACGATAATATTTAGTAGTATAGATTATTGCATTAACTTAACTTGCGTCGGATTAGCTTCATGGAACTGTTTAGCTTTGAATGGAATTCAATTATTAGTTTTTTTTCTATCCAAATCATTTGATTAATCCGTCACTTTCTGTATATTTCGCATTTGCAACGAATTGAATACCATTTCTGTATTAGGACCATCGAGATCGGAAGTATTGAATTTCGGATATAGTTGGTGTCTTTATTTTTACTTATGGTTTTCGTAAACACACGATTTACAGTGCGCTTTCAATAATTTAATAATTTAGAAATCTTACCAACTAACCCACTAAGTACTTGTACATGTTTCTTAAATACAAATAAAGCATTGCTAATATAGTATATATATATATAGACTCCTTGGCCTTGTGCGTATCATCATAGTATATCAGATATAACATATAAGGTGCGTCAACTTTAAGGCATGTAAATTCTGAATAACTTCAAAAATAAACTGATTTTCAAAAATCTAGTATTTTCTTTGGATTCGATGAGGTAGAATTTGTTTAGACAAATTTCGAAGACTGTATTAATCAAAACAATGAAATATACCATATTTCGACTACTTTTTTTTTGGTAACTTAGGCAGTATATTGAAATTTTTAGTTTAAAATTCATAAAGATTATAAGGATATTGAATTAACGTATCCAAAACTATTGGAATTACGTTAATCAGTTAACAATTGGCAAAGTTATTCAATATTTAAAATAGATAATGTTCTAAAAATGCAATAAGGACGAATTTTGTATTTAAAATTGACCCTGATTGTCTTTAAAGACGATCAAAACACATTTCACCGAATCTTAGTAACATTTTTGAAAATCCTTTGTCTATTTTCGAAGTTATTAAAGTTCCCATGCCAATGGCACACCCTGTGGTATACGGCATTATTAGTTGACCTCGCAGGGATCGTCATGCTGAGCGTCGAAGTGGGCGCATGAAATCTTGGGACCATTGTGCACCCGTGGAATCGCAATGCGGAAGAGCACGCCAGTGGGCATGCAAACGCAGATCTTGTACTGAACGCTGCCGGTGCGTAGACCCAGCTCTGAGCTAACCACGGGTATGCGCTCCATGTCCAGGTAGATGCCTGAGCCTGCCTCCAGGACGATGGCGCCTTGGGTGGAGTTGATGCCCACATGATGCTCCACCTGCAGATCCAGGCTAGCCGCATCCAGGAAAACGCCTTCGGAGCCCCTGATGGCGATGTGTCCGTCGCTGTCCATCAGCAGGGGCACGTCGATGGGACTGGAGATGCGACTGGTGCTGGCAATTTTGGACTGCAGGGTGCCATCTATGCCGGCTGGTATACTGTACTGCGGTCTGTGGGTGCTGAAGATAGGTGCACGATCTACAGGGTCCTTAATCTCGAAGAGATTCGCTTGTACGCTGATGCCTTCCTTGTTGAGCACCAGACGGTCCCGTTCGGTAGGGACATTAGGGGCGCCTGCAATATTGCCATTGCGAAAGACGCGCAGGTGGACGCCACCTTCCAAGCCATCGGAACTAATCGAGACCGGCATGTCGGAGAAACCATGAATGCCCACCGAATTGGTCTGAATCTTATCCAGATCGGTCTCATCGTAGAACTTTATTAGATCCATCTCGGGTATCAGCTCCATGCCCTGCACCCCCTTGCCCAGTCGCAGCACGCCCATGATGGTCAGCGTCAGTATCAGATTGCCAACGGTCAGCACCATCAGTATTACCATTGCGGTCCAAAACGCGAAGGTCTTACGACCCTGCTGAACTGGATGTAGATGCGAGCAGCTATCAGCATCATCGTATCCCGTATTCAGCTTCTCGTCGAAATAATCCATTGTGTCCGATTTGGAATCGATGCGACCCAGATCCATATCGGCCGCTCCTCCAATTGGTAGGGTCACCGAAAGAGCCGTCTCGGAGTTCGCCTCATCAGAATAGGATGGCGAGGGGCCTCTGACAAACGTATTATCGAAAATGTCCATTGCTTAATTGAATTATTTCGCTTGAATTGACCGATTTGTGCAGGTTTACGTTCACGGGTGATGTCTGTATCTAGTACAAAAATAGTGCATAATTATGATGTATACAACGTTTGTCTATATAATTCAAATAAAGTCATGCGCAGCATGATTTTTAAAGCGCGCCAAAATTTGAATTCAAATCGGTGAAGTTTTCTTACTGCTTTATTTAACATGATCTTTAAATTGACAAAAATATTTTCAACGTATTTACTATATTTTTATGAAATCTCTATCTATATTTTGAGCATAACTTATACTATTCCAATTATAATAGTATCTAATTATAATTATAATAGTTTGTTTACGGCAAAATAAAAAATAATTAAAATTTTTATTAATTTATATTATTTTGATTCGTTATATTATTTTTGTAAATTTTTGGCCGCATCCGTAGTCTTTTAATTATAATAGTTATATATATATATTTTTTTTTTATGGCCTACCCCTATTTTATTATATACAATTCTGCAGCAAACGTGCGGTATTTTTCAGGCATAATTGATTTTAGTATATTTTGGCAAGTTCATTTTAATATTATTTTTTAATTATTTCAATATATAAAATATATTGTCATATATGTATATTTTTACGATATTCCTATTTTTGAATACAAACTTACCGCAGCTATAGTAGTTTGGTATTTTACATGCATAGTTGTTTTCAGTATATTTTTTTTGGCAACAGCGTGTTTTTCTCTTGAGCTACGGCCACACTTTTCTCTTCAATTTTCACAAGATGTCCTAAAAGCTAATTTTACAGTTGTTCGAAATATAGACGCGAGCAGAATGAGTCGATTGCATCCGATTGATCCGAAGCGCGATGAGATACGACGTTATCTGGAGCGGGGCAGCGTGCTCGATGCGCTGACGAAGATCTTCATACGCATCATTAAGGAACGTCCCGAGAACCCCCTGGAGTACCTACGTAATAACATCGGAGTTGTGCGCCATCAACATGATAAATACGAGCGACTCACGCAGGATCTGCAGGAGGCGAACAAGGAGATAGAGCGCCTACGTGCCGTCATAAACAGCATTAACCCCGAGGTACTGCAGGGTCACGGCCCCACCAGGCCCCTCGACTCCGATGATTTGGAGCCTGCCCCAGATGTCGAACAGCTGGAAGTCGCAACAAATCCTGAACCACAGGAAGCCATCCAGAATCTCCCAGCGGAGGCTGCAGAGGAGCTGGCCCAAGCCGTAGATAATATCCATATCGGGGAGAAAAACGTGGTGCCCGATCCGGCAGATTCCAAGATATCGATAACCACCGATATCGCCAACCAAAGCTCGTCCGTCCAAACCGCATCCGACAGCACTGAAAACGCCGAGTAAATCGGAAATCGTCTTAAGAACAGTCGAAACTTAACATCCCATTGAAATACATTCTCATAGAAATGTTGCCAGTTGATAAGCACATAGTATTTTCTTATGTACTATAAATAAAATGAATAACCAAAGCCTGCATAAATTTTTAATGGGGGGAATCGGTTTACGAATCATCCCAATATTTCTAGATACTTCATTCTACATTATAGAAACTCCATACATTAGAAACACCAATACATACATAGATGCAAAAAATTTATTACACTGAAAAAAATTAAGTTAATATTATTAATAATATGGCCAAAAAAGCGAATTTGAAAAAAGGATCAACACTTTAATTTTAATCAAGATATATCAACTTGAAAGCTACACATCAAATTATCTACATAGTATATAATTATTTTTATACCCTGTGCCCATTTGAAAAATGGGAAAAACAGGGTTATTATTTTTGGTTTTAAATAAAATTATTTAACAGAACTGATTTCTCTTAGTGCATGTTTCTCGATCACCCAACAACAAAGCGCATGCGCCTAATCGATGAACGGTAAATTGTTGCTGCTGATCTCTTGACACAGCGAATGTGTAGAATAAGAGAAACTAGGTAAAATGCTATCCATCTATCCTATCTTTTACATGATTTAATGTTATTCTTCATTTCAATTTGTATTTTCTATATTTGTGTCGACTGATGTTAGTTGACCTTAAATAAATAAATCTGAGCTCCATTTTACTTTTTCATTTCATGTATTCCACACTTACTTTAATCAACTCTACTTCCATTCTTAATAAAATTCAACCAGTTAAATCAATGATGAATTTTTGACTGAATTTAAAAGAAGTCAAGCAGATTTGTTGTCAATTCCACTTTTGAAAAGTATTTCCCTCTCAACTAAGAAACGTTTTCATTTTAATGTTCCGAATTCCACACGGAATTGCCACGCTATTAATTTTATAAAATCAATTGAAAACTAAAGCAAAATCATGTAAATAATTAAAATAATCGCCCAATTTCAGAAAAATCACCTGTCTTGCAGTTTTTAGCTATTGAACCTACCGAAACTTTCGATTTTCGAATTACAATTTCGAACTTACTTTCCATTCCTCTAGAATAAGAATCAATTCCACTTGCACAAAGGTGTTTGCGGAAGTGGAATTGAGAACAAGGACGACTTTATAATTATTAGTGGGTTTTCCAAATGTTTATTGAAATCAGTTTCATAATGCATACACGTTGTATATCATTTGTTTATTAATACAAAGGATTATTGGTAATACATATTAATAATAGAATTTTCATTCCTGTTGGTTTTATTTTGTTTTGTTTCGCTTAAAAATGATACAGGATATTAAACAAAAGGTGTAGATATAGTGTTATGTATGATTTATGGATCGAATTATAACAGTTGCTGAAAGTAAAATCATTAATATAATAGAAAATCTGGGAATACAAATAGGCGACAATTGGGAACAAACTGATTAACTTTCGATTGAAATGGGAGAATTTCGGGTGAAATCTTGGCGATTTAATTTCTTGGCAAGTGTTTTACTATTATTATTTGTATCATTTAATTAGTTTCCGTTTCTTTTCCTTTACAATTTATAATGTCATAGTTATGTTTAAGGCCAAATAGCAATTGTTTTTTGTTTTTTCTTGGTTTTTTGTTTTGTTTACAAGGCCCTATTATAATTTGTTGTGATCTATGTCTATGTCAGATATTTGCTGCGGTTTTTCTAGTCTCTCTTGTGTTAAAAATTGGACAAAACATATATATACAATAACATGCATGTGTGTGTGTGTGTGTGTGTGTATTTATATGCATGTATGTATATATGTATGCATTTGTAGACTACTCAAAGCAAGGGGATTGAATGAATGTTGTCTAATTGTAAAGCAAAAGTACGTATGTATATATATTAAAAATAATGTACGGTATTCCCGCTCTGCTTGCTTCCAGCGTAAGTGTTATCGATTGTTTTAGGTTGTGTGTAATCGTAAAGCAAACGTGCATCTGCTCCAGTTCCGGTTTATTCTGTACTAAAAATAATGTGGGGGATTTTCTCAACATCGGTTATCGATTGGTTGTCGCTTCGATTGATTCGCCCCTGCTGGCGATAGAAAACGGTAAGTTAGCTTCTGCTGTTATCAGAATGGTAAGATAATGCGATGACTTACGGTTGAATCATATTATTTTCTTTGCCCAATTTGTTTAGATTACTGTTTTATTGGGGGATATTACTTTTTACGCTTGTCAGCGGGCTTGAGGATCTGGAATGAGCACATGAGCGAGTCATCCACAGACATCATAGCGCCAGCGTTGTCGAACTCCCCGCAGTAGTTGGGGGCGGAGAAGAGCGTTACGAGCTGTCGCTTGGCAAAGAACTCGTAGCCATCCTCGACCACCTGATGGGCCCGACAGATCAGATCGAATTCGTGCTTCTCCAGAAACTTGGCAACAACCTCTGCGCCAAATGTGAAGCTAACACCGCGATCATTCTCACCCCAGCCCATGGTGTCCTTATCCGGATCCGACCAGAGCAGATCGCATAACAGACCCTGATCCGGCACGTCAGTAGGTCGCATAATGCGACGGATTTGCTCCATGGAGGAGAGATCGGGACTGAGCCCGCCATGGCAACAGAAGATCTTGTCGTCGACAATGCCCGCGACCGGCAGGCAGTTAAAACAGTCCGTAAACGTTTTCCACAACTTGATCGTATACCGCCGTTTGCACTCGTCGTAGAATCCATAGATGCGATTGATGCTTGCGCACTCGTGATTGCCGCGCAGCAAAAAGAAGTTCTCAAAGTATTTGATCTTGTAGGCCAGCAGCAGGCAGATCGTCTCCAGCGACTGTTTGCCACGATCCACGTAATCCCCCAAAAACAGGTAATTCGACTCTGGCGGAAATCCTCCGTATTCGAACAGTCGCAACAGATCGTAGTACTGGCCGTGTATATCCCCACAGATCTTCAGCGGCGCCTCCAGCTCCAGCAGTATCGGCTGAGAGAGGAATATCTCACGAGATTTTAGGCATAAACCCCGAATTTCGCTCTCCGAGAGTTGTACGTTCTTCCCCGGCCTCGCCCCCCGCACTTCAAGCAGTCGCGATATGATGCTGTCGATATTCATAACGTCGCCCATTTTGTTGCTGTTGTTTATTTCTGTTCGCTGCTTGCTGCTTCTGCTCTATTGCCCCGTTGCTTTGATGTTTTCTTAACTTTTGATTTTCTCGGAATTTTCACCAAAAAAATTTTTTATTTTCCACAGCGCAGCGACTACTAGAAAATTTCTCCAGTGTGACCAGTTTTTGTAGCTGTTTAGTCACACTCTTCGCACACACCGTGCGTCTCGCTCGCGCAAACGTAGTCACCTTTGTGCCGCCAATTGCGTCGTTTATACAACGCCTGCTGGTGCAAGCGGGACAATGCTAGTGTCGCACGGCACAGCGTTGCCAGCTACTTGCCGCATTATCAGCTGGCAACGTCGATGGACATGTTGCGAAAAAAACAACATTCTCTAATGCAACTAAGTTTGTGCTAAATTGTTATTTAAATTTTAAATTATTAATTAAACACAATAAAACAAATATTAAATGACTATTGTTTGCACATACGCAAAACAAAACAACTCGTGTTCAAGGCTATGAATTGGCCGCAGCGCCATCTAGCGGCAAATGTGTTGTACTACACTATGCATCCCGGTTGCCACGCCAAGGTCGCTGATTGCAACAAATCTGGTGTTTTTTGGTCTATTTGCCATTTGTCATCAATATTTAAAAATGTATTTTAAAATAATGTAAAGTAATTTTATGTTATAGTGTTGTATTATTATTATTAATTTTTAATTTATTATTATATTTTACAAATATCAAGAAAATAATGCATGCAAATAACTTAATTTCTTTAAATAGAAGTTTGTTTAAAAAAATAGAAAGTAATATTATTTTATAGCATAATATAATTTAAAAATATCGGTTAGATATAAATTTAATTCGAAGATATGAAAAATCGAAATGTATATTTATAGCAGAATATATTAAAATTGTTTCATTAAATAAATTTTCACTGCAGTCTAAATATTAAAAGATTCACTTCCGCTTGTTCCCTCCGTTTCTTTATTTATTAGACGAACATAGGGGCGATCTCTAAGTCTTTGTTAATCAACTTCAATTGAAATAACGCAGTCAAACAGTCAACATGTTATTGCTCGATTTAATGACAAAGAAGCTCACTAATGAGGTCTATATTATTGCCGAAATAGGTCAAAATCATCAGGGAAGCGTTGAAATAGCCAAACTGATGATAAAGGAAGCCAAGAAGGCAGGATGTCATTGCGTTAAATTCCAAAAATCGGATTTGCTGGCAAAGTTTACGCGTTCGGCATTAAATAGAAAATACGATAGCGAACACTCCTGGGGAAATACCTATGGAGAGCATAAATCGTACCTCGAATTCTCCCAGGAGCAGTACCAAACACTTCAAGGCTATTGCAATGAGTTAAAAATTGACTTTACAGCATCTGCTATGGATGAGGTAAGTAGGATGTTAGGTTAATTATCTTACAAGTTATTTAATGTTTACCTTTTAGTTCCCAAGTCACCCTATAGTTCAAATATTATATATTATGTATATTCGCAGCGTTCATTGGAGTTTCTGGTGAATTTGAAGGTGCCTTTTATCAAAATTGGTTCAGGGGATGCTAACAATTTTCCGATGTTGGAAAAAGCCGCCAAACTCAAGATACCGTTGGTTATATCGACCGGAATGCAGACGATGTCAACTTTGGATCGAATTGTTAAAATAATGCAGGATGCTGGGAATAATACGTATGCCCTGATGCACTGCGTCTCCTCATATCCGACGGCGCCAATTGACTGCAATTTGGGAATGATACCGTTGCTTATGGATCGATTTCCGGATATAATTGTGGGATACTCCGGACATGAGCTGGGTACACGCATCTCTCAGGCAGCTGTATTATCGGGTGCCAGAATTATAGAGCGTCATTTTACTCTAGATAAGAATCAGAAGGGATCCGATCATCGTTGCTCCCTAGAACCAAGTGAATTAGTTTCCCTGATTCAAGCCATAAATAACTTCAAAGTTAATAATTATTTACTGAATCCCACTTACGATGCTACGGATATTATAGAAATCTTGGGTAGTCAGGCTGATGATTTAACGAAAGCTCTGAAAGAAGTTAAAGAGAAAAGAATTTTGGTAAGTGAATTACCCTGCCGTAACAAATTAGGAAAGTCCATCGTAGCTGCAAGGCATCTGGTAACAGGACAGCGACTTCAATCAACAGACTTGTGTATTAAGGTCTCTGAACCCTTGGGAATCCCTGCAGAAAGATTTTGGGATATCATCGATCTGGAACTTGCGGAGAGTGTCAATGAAGATGAGCCTGTTTTGGAGCATATGTTGGCATCGGTGTTGCCAAATTAGTTTTAATATAATGCTGTTTTTGACGGCATAGAAAAGTAAATAAAGTTTAAAAAAATGGGTATAGGAAAACCTAGAAAAAAGGTGATTATGCTTTTGAATAAAAATTGAGATTTATATCTCGGAAGTAGAGCTGCAAAGCTATCAATGGCAAATTCGATATTATTGATGTTTTCAGAATTGTCCGATATATAGATGTTTCATTTTCAAGATCAATATTTTCCTGGATCATCATCCACAAGTATACAATATTAGATATAAGGGCTTGCTCGACTGTACTTCCGTTTTTATTCCAACATTGGCCCTAAAATATACATTTTTCGACCAAATGCTGTCATGTTTGGTTTTTCTCCATAATTTTGTATTGCAATTCGTTTACGTAAAAGTCAAAAACTTAAAAAAAAAAACTTTTTCATGAAAATTTAATTTTTTTTTAAATGTTCGAAAAAATTTCAAATTTTTTTAAATGTGTTTTTTTATTTAAATTTTATTTTCGCATTCAAATGATTGAGAAAAAACCACACCGCTTAAAAATCGGTTGAGTTTTGGTAAAGCTATGCGCATTCAAAGTTAAAAAAATTTGTTTTTTCGTTTAACTAGCGATAATCTCCCATGATACCAATTTCGGTCCTCAAGCCTACAATTTGCTAGCAAATATTCTTAAAATAAACCAAATTTGAAGGAATAAAAGTGGATTTACTGAATATTACTGAGAGGTTTTTGTTTTTATAATAAAATGTGAGCTGATAAAGTCTAAATTATTCGGCAGCATCGTCGCTGCAACCGTCTTCATTCTCGTTCTCGATCATCTCGATGTCCTCATCCAAGTCGCCCTCCTTCTTGTCGGTGGGCTTCTCGTAGACGGGATTCATCGGGGAGACAACAACGCCGTTCCAGACGGACATCTCCCTGGCAATGCTCGTATTCCCCTCCAAGCCCAAAATATGCTTATATCCGCCATGGGACAAGACGCGGAGCAGCGTCTGGGCGGTGAAGCAGCAGACGTCCTGCTGCTCCAGGGTCATGGTCGTGTGCACCCGGATGTGTCCCGGTTCAGTGGGATCGGTGATGCCGGCGGAACCGGGCAGAAAGAGCCCGGCGGAGAGCAGCTGAAAGACGCGTCGGAAGGCCAGATTGATGGGCAGCGCCTGGCGTGAGGGATTGTTCATGATCGCCAGATGCGCAATCAGATCCAGCATCCAGGAGGAGAGAGGCGTGAAGGCCTCAAATCTCTTGGTCAGATCCTTGAGTATGCGAATAAGCACCTTGATCGACGAATGATGCGCATTCTCCTCGAACCAGCGGGTATGCCGAATGGCAGCCAGATGACTCTGCATCAGCTTGTGCTCCATATGTATTTCCGGCTCCAGTTTCCGCAAATTCTGAGGCAGCGTTGCGATCAGAATGCGCACCTTTGCCTGCCAGTTGCATATATCGAAACCACGATCGTGAATCTGTACGGTATGCTGCTCCCCCTTGGTCAGCACCTCCGTCTTCATGCTGTTCTTGAGATCCGCCTCCACCTTCTTGGCCAGCGCCTCGCACGCCTCCTTCGTGGGCAGCGTCTTCAGTATGACGACCACGTCGGCCACGTTGTTGCCCGTCAGTATCGTGCCCTTCTTGAATGAGCCCACCTGACGCACTTCCTCTAGTTGCTGAAATCAAAATTCATATTATTTCTTTAATAACTTTTGAGTTTATTAAACGATTTTTATGCGCTTTATAGCATGGGTTAAAAAGATGACAGGGAACATATAGTCCAAATGACAAACTTCTACTTCTAAAATTGTGCAAATTAGAGTTTTTATTGATTCGTGGGAGAAGTGGGCGTGGCATTCGAGATTTCAAATATGCTTCAACTGCATATGCTATACATCTATCTGCATTCTTAATTTGACTGCTCTAGCACTTATAGTTGCTGAGATTCACGTATTTAAAGAGTCGGACGGAAGGATAGATTTAGAACGATCCTTCTGATCGAGAATATATATACTTTGTTTTAATATACCCCTTTTGCAATGGGTACAGGGTATATCTAGTATATTGCATTTGTTGTAGGAACTTACGCAGGTATTGAAATCTCCCGGAGCAACGACCAAGTTATCCAAAACCGCCTGCACCTTGGTAACCAGATTGCCAATTGCCGTCTGCTCCGATGGCGTGGGACTAAGATCTTGGTTACGCTTCAGCAGCGCCTGCAAAGGGCGTAAATTATAGATTATCAATTGAAATCAAATTAAATTATCGATTTTACCGCAGTCAGGGCGGAATCATCAGCTGCCGGCGAAACCTTTGGGAAAACAACTTCGGCCAGCGTCAGGTCGAAGGGGTGTCGGGGCACGAAGGTTTTCTTAAATGGTGGACGAATGCCGCCGCGCATTGGGCGCCCGCCCCGCAGCGCTCCACGAACCATGCTTTTATTGTAGTGAATAATTTTGGCGAATTTTATTAAAGCCGGTTCAGCAGCAAACAACTTTATCGACGTTCTGATGTTTTTTTCGATAGCTACGGTTGGTATTGGCCGTCGATAGCAAATTGAGTGCGTTTGCTGAGTTGCTATCACAAGTTATCGACACAACTTTTCTTGGTCGATTGGCAGCGTTGTCAATCTAGCGGGTTTTAGCGTTTTATTTATGCTATTTAAAAATCAATATTTATTTTTACTAAAACAAGGAACAAATGTATGCCAGTTGTCATTATTTTGATAGACATTTACTCATAACACCTTTAATTTAAAGCACAAAATAAAGACAATTGAAACAGTTTTCTTGATTATAATTTTTTTTTTTTGCAACACTGTTGATGGTGTTGAGCGGGCATACCATTACTTGCAGTTTTGTTTTTGCTACAATCGTGCTGCCACCACATTTATCGGTATCGTCGCTGGTCACACTGCTTGGGTTTTGCTTGTCATTCTGCTTCATTTGGTGAGAAAATCGTCGGCATTTTTGTTAAAAACTTTAAAATTAAATAATTAAATTGTTGTGACTGCAACTAAAGCCAACAACAATGGCTACCGAGCGTTACAGTTTCTCTTTAACGACATTCAGGTGAGTGCAGCAAATAATTGTGTTTATTAAATGCTTGCGTGACTGGCACAAACAAAACTTGGCTTTTTGTAATTATTAAATTACTTTAAATTAATTTTTCAATATTATTTTTAGTCCCTCGGGCAAGCTGGTGCAGCTGGAGTACGCCCTGGCAGCCGTATCCGGCGGAGCTCCGTCCGTTGGCATTATGGGTAGGTGGAAATGCATACATATAAAATATATAAATATATAACTTATTCCGATTTATAATCTTGCCGGTTTTCCGCCTTTTCAGCCTCCAACGGCGTGGTCATCGCCACGGAGAACAAATACAAGTCGCCGCTGTATGAGGAGCACAGCGTGCACCGCGTGGAGATGATCAACAAGCACATCGGGATGGTCTACTCTGGAATGGGCCCCGATTACCGCCTCCTGGTCAAGCAGGCCCGCAAGATCGCCCAGTCCTACTTCCTCACCTACAAGGAGCCCATTCCCGTCTCCCAGCTCGTGCAGCGCGTGGCGACCCTGATGCAGGAGTACACGCAGTCCGGGTAGGATTTTTTTAGTTAGCATGAGAGTTGTTTAATTCTTAAGTTATTTGTATTTTAAATATTCCTTTAAAAAACATTATTTCATGTAATTTCTTTAATTTATTTTAGTGGTGTGCGTCCCTTTGGTGTTTCGCTGTTGATTTGCGGCTGGGATAAGGACAGACCATATCTGTATCAGTCGGATCCCTCGGGAGCGTATTTCGCCTGGAAGGCGACCGCCATGGGCAAGAATGCTGTCAACGGCAAAACCTTTTTGGAAAAGCGGTATGTATAAAATTTGTTTATTTATTTAAAGCTAAAGAATTAAAAAATATTATTTTTTTATTATATTACAGTTATAGCGAAGATCTGGAGCTGGAGGATGCTGTGCACACTGCCATTTTGACCCTCAAGGAGGGATTCGAGGGCAAGATGACCTCCGACAACATTGAGGTTGGCATCTGTGACCAGAATGGATTCAAGCGCCTGGACCCAGCCACAATTAAGGATTACCTAGCTAACATCCCTTAAATCCTAAGCTCTATTTTTGTACCATGCCCAAGCTAAGCTTTTCTAAAAAGATTGGATTTCGAAAAATAAAGATTGTTGGGAAGTTTCTATGGAATTAAATTGTTTATATTGTATCTGACTATAGCATCTAAAATGAGTTTATCCATAGGTAAAAATCTTGATCTTGATAATTAAACAAAAACAAATTTTAAGAAAAAAAAACAATATTAAAAATATTTATGAAAAATAAATTAAAAAAAAAACAAATTTAAAAATTTACAAAAACAAATTACCAATACAGAAAAAAATTTACAGAATAATAAAAAAAATAAATGTACAGAAAAAAAAACTAAAAATAGATGTCTCCCACCCGATTTCGTACCCGCGACCTGCTCTCCAAATTTAGCCTTCTAGCTTATAATTCTCAAGTTGTTCTTTGGCAAGTGCCTGGTATAAATAGCGGCAACTATTCTAACACTTACGCCACTTTGAGTCTTTCATGCTTGTCTCTCGGGGTCACAAACGAGCTCCTGGTAGCTCTATTTACCCTGGGGAAAGTCCCCGGGCCTAGGATAGAAAGTATCAAGGCGTAACCATATGTGCGGGATCCGTAATTGGGCCAAGCCATCGCCTATGCTCCGCGGAAACTCGCCTTGCGTACTCCAATGAAGAGATTCCTCGAATTGTTGCGCTCGGTTGTCTGCGGAAATGTGCCAGAGTTAATCAGATATAGACAAGTTGGAAGGACGTGCGGTTGCACTCCAACTTACACAGAATGGGGCTTACTTTGGGAGATTCAAACCGGCTTTTTTTACAAGAATTTTTGGTGAAATTTTTGACAGAAATTAAAGTTTTTTTATGCCCAATAAAATAGATAAAAACAGGGTTAATAATTTTGTTTTAAATTTTAGTTACTTCTTTGCAAGATTTTGCTACCTGTTTTATAAATTTAGTTAACTTTTTCAATGCTTTTATTTAACGTTATTTAAAAATTCAGTTAAATTTTAGGAATCTGTTTTTTTTTTATGTTGATAAGATATACCGCGAGAGAGAGAGAGAGAGTGAGAAAGAGAGAGAAGAATTTGTACAGCAAAAGAGCGCTGAAATTTGTTTAATGGTATTAGTAAATGTTATATTTATTTATATTCAGAGAGAGCACACACTTAACATGCATGAGTATGAAAATAAAGCTCATGCAGTGAAAATCAAGAGAGCGGTTTTTTGTGTCGGTGTATAGGTGTGTATTCCATATAATACTAATACAGTAGAATCCGGTTATAACGACGCCGCTTATAGCGTCCGTCCGGTTATTGCGACGAAAACTCAATGGCTTGGTTGGTCCCCATACAAACTTATATGAAACGGCCTCCGCTTATAACGTCTCCGCTTTTAGCGTCAAACCGCTTATAACGACGAGATTTTTCACAATTCAACCGGATATTGCGACGTGCCGAACAAAAAAAAAACTTTAAAGAGGAAAATTTGATTTATTCAACAATGCTAAAAGAAGCAAACAAAATCATGGATTTTGTGTTTTTTAAATACGAAAAAGAAACAAAATTATGGATTTTGTCTTCCGGATATAACGACGTAAAATCGTCGGCCCCTTGAAAGTCGCTATAACTGGATTCTACTGTATTAAATTTTTTGTTTTGATTAAAAAATTAATTTGTAAAACCTATTACGAACATGGCATCCATAAAATAAAAAAAAATTTTTTTTGCTCCTTTCGGATAGAGCGTCTGCCGGATATAACGACGTAAAATCGTCGGTCCCTTGAATGTCGCTATAACCGGATTCTACTGTACTATGATACTAGTTGACGCTCTCTCCAGATCAGATGTAGGGAGGCAAGACCAAAATAAAATTCCGGCTGATCAGATATTGTTCGACAGTCTTGGAGTTTGTTGATGTTCAATGGTTAAAGCAGCTAAAGTTTTCAATGATCTTTAAAAAAATCGAAAAATAATATTGCTTGAAAGCTGTACTAAATAGAAACAAAATTATTATTATTATTGAAGTGTTTTGTACTAAGCAACAAGTTTTCATAAGTTATCAAAGTGACATAAATTACTGGTGCAAAGACCATGTTATTTTTGAATTCAATTTAGATTAGAGGCATGTTGTGTACAGGGTGTTGAGAAGAAAACCATAAGGTGCTGTTGAATAATATCTATATAAAATATAATAATTTTGGTAGAATTTTGAATTTAGCTTAATCTTGATCTATTTGGAAGAATCATTTTTAGAGAGCCAAGCGAATCTTAATATATATTCCAACATATTCACTATAGAGAGCGTCAGTTTGTATATCTGTATAGGTAGATTTCATACAAAACAATACAATCTAGTTCTAATTGATATCTTCCAAAAGTATTTTTTTTTCTTAAACTTTCTGCTTGAGTTTAGCTTGAATTCTCTAAAATTAACCGAACACCCTATAAAAACCAGCCTTAACCGGCTGTACACGTGTTCTGATTGTTGTTCCATCAGCTATTTGTTAATGCCAAGTCCATTTCTTATCTGCGTCGTGTGTTCAAAGCTTGTTGTTGACAAACAACTTAATAAAACGCTGTTCAAATGGAAAAAAACCAGAGAATTACGTAAAAAATTCATTTAATTGCGTTGTTAGGAACTAAGTAAACTTTTACTTCGAAAGAACTTAAATAAAATCAAATTTATTTATTATTAAATGCAGCATTTATTCATCCAGTAATATCAACCGTACTCTCCGAGCGTCTTCGCGTGTCTGATCCGATGTAGAATTGTTCAGATCCATAGAATCGTGAGTTCTTACACCTATACAGACACACAAATGGTTGCTCTCTTTGCAAAAGTTCTCTCAGTGGAAGCTCACACCAACACAAGCATACACGCCATCGCTCTCTCGCATCGAATGTGTTATCATTTACTAATACCATGATAGAGGTAGAGGCTCTCTTTGCTTTCGGCGTTCTCTGTTTATGTGTTCAAGAGCTGATAAACAAAGAGCTTTAAATAATGTTGGAGAGTTCAAGATCTAAATCGGGAGTAAAAATTGTCATATAAAATCCTTGAGGGTATAAGATCTTAAGTGGAAGCAAAAACTTCATTTCGTATTTTGTTTATACCCTGTACCCATTAAAAATGGGCAAAAACAGGGCCAATTTCTTTATAAAAATTAGTATGTTATATAATTCATTAATTTTTTTTGAAGTAAAAACATCAGTTTAAATTAAATTTTTCCAGTTTTTTTAATTTTCTTTTTGCCGTTCTTTCTTATCTTTTTGGGCTCTTTTTCTATAGTATAAATGTACATCTTTTTGTGCGTTACAGTCTACGAGATATTAGTAAATACTTAAGATCTATAGAACTTAGATCAGATCAGTTATCGCGAGTAGTTTGAGCTTAAGGCTAGGTCTAAGGCTATACTACAAGTATGTACAATCAGTTAAAAATGAATTCCTTAAAATTCAACAGAGACTCGTATGTCGAGCTAAAAAATAGTATTGTTAAAGTACTATCTGGAATACTCCTTGGGAAGAACCATTGTGACTGAGACCCAGACCACGATCAAATATTCAAACAGCGCAGCTTTGTCTCCGGTATTCGTGAGGTGAACTCGAACGTTGGCGGTCTTCGCACATCCTCATGGGAATCCCGTCTAATACGATCCGGCGTACGTCCCATAACGGACGAAATCGGGATTTCCCTACGCAGTATATCGTCCAGCACCAAACGTTCCAGCTCAAACAAATGCGCATCCCACACTCCAGGAATCTCCTCATGCATAAAGATTGCCAGACGCAGCAGATACTCAGCATTGTAACCGCTCGGACCTCGAGCATGCGCGATTTGTAGAGCGAGGTCCTCAAGAGAACCCTCTCCCAGCCAATGCCGGTTCTCCGGAGTAGCGACGTACACCAACACCTTCACCGCTACCCCGCTGAAGAGCGTGTCCAGTGAAGCGACCCGAGGAAAGAACTTGGTCTCTAGCGTAGCATAACCTCCTGTTGGCATTTATAAATATTAGGTTAGGTCGCATTTGTGAGGTTAGGTGGCAGGACGCTTACCCAGTGTGCATTCCCGCTGCTTGAGATAGTCCAGTGCCGTCTGTCCTGTTATTCTATAGGCACAGCCCCAGGTAATGCCCTGTAAGCAAAGAAAAGAAGAATAATTAATTTAAGATTAAGAGACAAAAAAATTAAGAATAAATTCACTAGTTGAGTATAAGTATAAGTATAAGTTGAGTATAAGTAAAATTCAAATACAAAATAATAATAATTTAATTCTCTATTATTGCTTTGAATAAAGAATATTTTAATTTAAATTTAAGACAAATTTTATCAAATACTAAAAGAAATACATGAAATTAATATACGTAATATTAATTTAAAATAAATTCTATAAATGAAGATTAATTGAAATTGAAAAATAATTTATTTTTAAAGAAAAAAATTCTATAAAATATAAAAAAATACCCTATAGGTTTGCTGATCTGTGGCATCTGATTGCATATGATACCCTGTATTTTTATGTCTTTGCTTACCTCTTTGTCCTCCACAAGTGTAGCGACTCGACCAGGCTGCGGAGAAGAAAGAAAGAATCTCATAAATAAACTGCGTTTTCACTTATTAAATATTGTGGAGCCGGAGGGACTTGGGGGGAGCCGTAATAATTTGCACGTTCCGTTTGTTTACATGGGGCGGACCTTGACTTTATTTTACACTGTTGCCATTTATGCATATTGTTTTGTAACAACAACAATTAAGGCACATTTTGAGCACAAAAATCAAATAAATTATATAAATGCTTTTGGCGTAATTGAAAGACGTTATGATATAAAGAAAACACTCTACGAATTGCCGCTGATAACACAAGCGAATTAAGTAATATTTGACAAGCAGGCAAACTGTGTAAATAGCTTTAAGCGAGACATAATGTTGAAAGAAATGTAGCTTTTTTATGCCCTGTAGCTTTTGATAGCTCTGTCCGTCTATATAAACACGTCGATCTCGGTAACAATGAAAGCTAACGAAGTTAAATTTGGAATGTAGATGGCTGTATATCTTACACAGTGGGAGTTTATTTTAAATTTTGCTTTATACGCCCACTTCGCCCACAAATCGCAAAAAACTCTAACTTGCACAATTTTAAAGCTAGAAGCTTGGCATTTAAACTATAGACGATTTCTTGTCATATAAATAAATGCTGCAAAGCGCATTGAAATCGGTTAATAAACAAAGAAGTTATCGAGTATACATATTTCATGCTTTGTCTCGCTCGCTCTCTGGCAGCATGGCCATATTCTCCATGAGCAATTCCCGTAGTTGTTCTGCTAGTTATTGATGTAGCAACACTTACCTCACTTTCGGTGCCCCGATGCGTAACGCTTCCCTGCCAGAATCGACGTACGTAACCTCTTATATAACCCGTGATGCATTTGGTGTAGGTGAAGCCCGGATTCCAGCAGAGCGAACCGTAGCCAAAGACCCAACAGGAGGCGATGTTATCCGGATTATTGTTGTTATCTGGACGATTCTCCCGATTATTATTGTTGTGATTGTGATTGCTGTCGTCATCGTCGCCGCCCAGTCTGCCGTTGAGGAAGAGGTTCTTGAAGTGGGCGGGCACCTCGGTGGGCGGGGCGTGTCCGCTAAAGTGCGCCATTGTTGGGGGGGTATATGTATTTGGTATATCTGATTAATTTAGCAATTTGCCAAAAGCGTTGGTAGTGCGTATTTCTATAGCGTCTTCGGCTTCAATGTGGCATGCTGTCCGCAGGTGTTTCTGGGTTCTGGGTGGCATCCAGGGCGCTATCTCGCTTTTCGCATTTTATGGCCCAAAACTCGTGCCGATTCTGCGTCACAAAAGATATAGAAAAATGCCGTGTTAGTTTTATTAACATTACAAAACGAAAAATTTAAAAATTTAAACGATATTCCGAGCAAGGCTTACATGATCTCACTTTTACAAAATTCGCCAGAAAATCTTTATGATTTTAGAGGTATATTTTATTATTTAACTATGTTTTTTTTATAAATTTTATTTATTGTGTTTGATTAGTACTTTTTAATGTAAATAACAGTTCCGCTAATCAATGTTGTTTGATTATTACTTTTTAAAAGTAAATACTTTTTTTGTATTTATTTCTTTGATTGGTTTAATAGTACCGCTAATCAATGATGTTTGATTAATATTATTTTTTATTTGAACAGTTAGTAAATTATATATTTTTTCAATTATTGATTTGTTCCGCTAGTTGCCGGGAAACTGAACCGCTCAACTGTAGATCGTAAGTTGAAATTGAACAGTCGCACGATCAGTGCGAAAAACGAAAACATTTCTGAGCGAAAAGAAAGAAAAAAAAAGTAATATAAATAATAATAAAATACACACACACACACATCTAGAACTATAGTCTGCGGCGTATCTACTCACAAATATACAACGGGTGTCTGTGAGTACACTCACTCCTGTATTCACTCTCGCCCTCTTTCTCTCTGTCTGGTCTGATAAGGCAAACAAGTTCTTTTGTATTGGCTTAGGGTAGCGCAGACTAAGCTCAAACACGATCTATATATTCCGATACAACTGATGATCCAAGCAATTAATAAATATATCTTGTACTCGGTGTTCTGCGGTAAATATTTATACTGCTCTTTGTTCTCTGAACTTCCGCTTTGTTCGATTCTTGTTACATTATTGACACTAAATATAAACTTAGTTTGCAATTGCCTATTTTTAGGTTATAATAACAATAGAAGTACACGTAAGTTGTCACATATGCTTGAAAAAGTGCACAAATGTCAAAACTATAAAATAATAACAAGAATTTGGAAACAGTATCTTTTAATAGATTTAATATATTTCTAAGTATTCGTTGGTTTAAGATTTTTTTAGTTTTTTTTAATGAATTTGTTGAATTTTTTGTTGAGTTTAAAATATTGATAAATATTCCTAATATTTGAAGTTTAGAAATTTGTTACTCTGATATTTATAGAAATATTTTAATAAGTTGTATTTGCTTGGATGTCTCTAACTGCACTTGTTATCGAAACTTGTCTCTCTTATCGGTTTTAGTTATCGTACAACCTGTCGATAGGTAAAAAAGCCTGTTAGCGTCCATCACCAAAAATGGATGAAAATTCGCAACGTTTACTGTCTTAAATTTGTTATCGATAACTGAGACAGACATGTTTGAATAATACTAATAAGTTTGGTATTTATTTGTCACATTTTCCCAGCTTGCGAAATACCAAATTATTTTTATTTATTTTGTTTGTTTATTCAGGTATTTGCGAAAGCAGCTACTTCAGCTTTTTACACGTAATTACTTACAGCTGAAAACGTTTCGCAATTAGGGAAATACTTATATTAATTAGTTCGACTTGGATGCCAAAGTCCAAGTGTTATTCCGATAAAGCAAGTCGTCTTTACGGTATGCTACGAGTATTTTGGCGCTAACACACACACATACGTACACTTACACACACACACACACACACACACACTTAGACTTGCGAGCAAATAAAGTTTCATTGAGCGAAATACACGCTCTGTATTTTGTTTTTTTTTTTTGGGCTCTCTTTTTTTGTCGGGCAAACATGATAGTAGCAGCTGGATCTGGGCATGAAAGTCGAAGTCGAAGTCGTAGCCGACGACGTCGACGTCGCAGTCTTCGGCAAACTGCGCAGCTTTTGATACGAAATGGAACGGGCAGCCAGAAATTGCGCCCTACATGTTTGGGGCACACTTTGGATACCCTGCACCCATTGAAAATGCGCAAATGCAGGGTATATTAACTTTGTGTGAGTGCTAAAAGGCGTGATATACATATATAAAAATATGATTAAGTTCTGTCTGTCCGTCTGAAAATCCGCCTTGATCTCAGTGACTACAAAAGCTAGAGCAGTCAAATTTAGAATGTAGATAGATATACACCATAAGCAGCTGATGTTTATTTGAAATTTTGACTGTCACACCAACTTCATGCACAAATCACCAAAAACTCTAACTTGGACAATTTTAAAGCTAGAAGTTTGGCATTTGGAATAGAGTTGTATTCTTATCATATAAATATATGCTGCAAAGCGCACTAAAATCGGTTAATAAACACAAAAGTTATTAAAGAAACAATATTGCGGGCTTTGTTTCGCTTGCACTCTGTTGGCGTGCTTTAGAAAAAAGTAAGAGCAAGAACGCAAGAAAATTAGCATGCTATTGTCGGTGACTTCCGACTGCAGTCTCTCCGAAGTGTTTTATATCGTGCTTATCTATTGGGTATTTTTGTTGTGTGTGTGTGTGATTTATATTTTTAGCTGGATTTTATAACATGTTCATGCATATGCATATTATGAAAATTAAGGCATTTTTGCAGACTTTGTTTTGATTATATTTTGGGTCTGGAGCCCACGCAGCGCGCATTGATTATTATTTATTTATATTTGTATTTTGTTTTCTACACGCTCTTTCTAAATATTAGCGTATTTTCAGTTGCTTTTGCTTGTTTTTTGCTCTCTAGATTTTTTGTTAAATATTTTGTTTTTTTTTTTTGCGGTAATATTTATGAGCTGACCCAAAAAACGAAGAAGCGAGTGGAAAATCACCAATATGTAGAGCTTTAAATGCCTTAAGAGGACGCACATGCTCAATACATACATATGTACATACAAATGTACATACATATGTACATACATGCATACATTTCTACATACATACGCATACACGCACTCGCTTTTCATTTCTTTCATACGTTACGTATACGCAACGTTGCCATTTGCAAATAAAGCAAATATTTCTGTTTATACTCGTAAGTGGGTGTGTGTGCGTGTGTGAATGTACATATGTATGCATGTATTTTTGTATGTATGTATGTGAGTCTCTGGGAGACAAGCACTGAGAGATACTCGCTGCTTATTGCTGAGTCCTTGATACTGAACTTTTTTCATTGTGAAAGTTTTTTGCAAGCGGTTCAAGGTTGTTTTTTTTTTTCAAGATTGCAGAGGCAATTGTCAGGGGGTGCGGGGGGAGAGCGTTGGGTGTTGTAGACTAATTGTTGGCTTGTGTCGTCTTCTTATTTTTCGTGCTATATCTGTCTATATATTCGGTTTTTTTTCTTCTTTCTTTGGGGTAACAGGCGCAGCAGAAAACTATCAGCAATTTAGAACAGACAAATTTAGCAAATTCCCACACACACTCACACACTCACACACACATGCACATGAGCAGGTGTATCTGTGTGTGAATCGCAATTTCCTCAACAATAAAAGCTGAAATACTAAATATAAAAGCATCATGTGCCAGGCACATGTACCAAACTCTCGTATATTTCATTTGTATCGCTCAGATACATTTGTATCTTTCCTATATTTTACTTGTATCATTCAGATACATTTGTATTATTGGTCTATTTCTAGTTGTATGTTTCAGATACATTTGTATCGTTCGTATATTTAATTTATATCTTTCAGATACATTTGTATCTTTCGTATTTTCTCAGATACATTTGAGTCTTATAACAGCCAAGCGTAATCAATCATCAATCTTCAGTCATAATTAACTATTAGAGATGACTTTGACAATTTAACTGCTAGTTTTCGCGCTCATTGTCAAGTGCAATTGCTGTTAATTAAGTTAAGTAACGTCTACGTGTCTCAACGCAAAGAAATTACTCATTACTTGATACACTCAACAAGCAAAAATCTAACTTTACTTTCAATTAATGTGAAATCAATTTTATACGAAACTTTGCAATTCTTTAAATATATCATCTTTGACAATATAAAACTGAGCTTTATTTTAATTTTTTACTTTTACAATTAATAAAAATACTATTTAAACTATTTTTCTCGTTTTTCTTATTTTATACAATTAAATATCTTATTAGATGAAGATTAAAAAATTATAATAAAAGATAGTTTTCTGCATTTAATGAAAGACTTTCTGAGTAATTGAGAAAATTCTCTGTATAATATAGAAATAATTTTTTTTATATAATATGCTTAACAAGAGAATTTATAATACTGTATTTAAAGAAAAATTTATTCCAAAATAAAAAAATCGGGAAACTTTTTTTAATTAACAAAAGATAATGCACATTTGAAAATTAATAAATATACAAAAATTCAAAATAAATATATTTTGTTGAGTGTAGCACTTGACTAAACATTTCTCAAATGTTTGCTGTATAAACATTTTTCGCAACTACTATAGTATCAGTGCTTATATATTGTAGTTATCAGTTATAAATTGTAATCAGCACGTAATTCAAGTGATTAGCTGCACATACGTGGCTAATAGAGATAGCAAAAATTAGTTAGTTAGAGTTAAAAATTAATTTTCAATAGTTGTTAATTTTTAATTGTATTTTTTCCATATCCTCTTTTAGTCTTAGTTTAATTTTATTTAATAATTAAATTTTGTGCGTATTGTATTTTCTTCAGATTATATTTTATTTTTAATTTAATGTTATTTGTTGTACTTAATTTCAATTTAATTTAATTTTACTATCGTTTACTCTTAGTTTTTCGATTGATCTAATTTGATCCTTATCGTCTGATTTTAGCGGACATTTAATTAAAATAAAACAAAGTTATTAACCCTGTTGTTAACTATTTAATGGTTACAGGGTATAATAAATAAAAGCATAAGTAGACGAGGCAATACCTTGGCAGCAGATACAATTGTTGCCTCTGATTAGATTTGGCTTTATGACGCAGTTTTCTGTGAAAGTTACGCCTAAATATCAGCCAGACAGACAAAATTGTATTTTTTTTTATCAACACTTTGATAAGGCTGAAGCTTAATGGCTTCAAGTCTGCAAAACGTAAACAAGTCTGTAAATAAACAATTATAAATGAAACTCGTTGGGCTGCTTTTGCTATAATTAACACCAAATCGATAATTTATTTATGCAGTGCTTGAATAACAACAATCGTTAGCCATAAATTAGAGGGTATCCGATAGTCGCTATGCTTCAGTTTAAGTCAGGCTTTGGCACGTGTCGAAACACTGGCTTAAAATTATATTTTTATTGGTGCAAACACAAATAAATGTTTGATCAAATGTGAAGAACTTGTTTAATAATTTAAATTTTTGCCTTGTCTTAGAAATTACGTTCGAATTAACACAAATCTGTTTCAAATTGGAAGCAGGAAAATCAGGTTGGTTAGGTTCAGTTATTTGTTTAGCTAATAATAATTGGATATACGTAGATAAACATTGAAAGAACCTGCAGGTTTTTTATATGAATTCAAAATACATATTTAAGTCAGGGCTGCTTATTTTTAGCCTTGTGACGTTAGCAAAATTTTTTGTTTTAAATTTTTCCCTTACTAAAAATATAGTTAATTAATTTTATGTATGTATATTTTTGTTGAACATAATTTTATAAGTAAATTAAATAAATAGTTCATGTAATACAATTAATTTAATTTTTTTTCAAAAGATTAATAATTTTTCGATTTTTTTTAATTATAACTCTTTAAAAGTTTTAAAGTTTCATCCAGCCAAAAAATACAGCTAGAGTAATACAAATAAATTTGAATTTTATTTTAGAAAAATTAAAAAATTTTAGGTTTTATTTTATTCATTTATAAATAAAACTTAAATAATAATGAAACTAAACTTATAATTGTTGATGCGAAAAGATTGATTAAAACCGGGTTCGGGTTCAGGTAATTTTGTTAATCTCCGGTTCGGTTCAAGGTTGAGTTTAAAGTAAAATAAATTTAGGAATTTCGGAATTTCGCAGCCCTGATTTAAGTTAAATAAGCCAAACAACTGCGTACTTGTATGTAAATTAAGCTTATAAACGTTACGCATTGGCATTTCAGTTCATAAGTTGCGTTATTTATTAAGTCAAGATTGCGGTTGGTGAACTATAAATAAACAAGCTAATAATAATAAGTAGCAATATTATGCAAATGGTTTAAAAAAATTAAATAAAATAAAATATTGCATACTTCGTTACAGCAAAACAAACACACACAATATACATACAGGCATACATGTATGGCACGTGTGGTGTAATTTAGCGCTGCCGGTTTAGCGGGTTTCAGATTTATTTAAATTTAATTAAAATGGTTCTTTTTATTTTTATTAATTTTTGCCTTTTAAGTTTATGTTTTTTTTTTGAATTTTTTATATTGCACATCTAGCTTTTTCTAGCAAGTCTAATAGGCTTAGCTTTAAATCGCCATATTTTGTGCATTGCGCATCACTATCAGCTGTTGACCTTGAAGTGTCAAGCTTTCGGCAATGCAGTCGGATGCTGAATGCTAGCGATGCGCAAGCAGCGATGTTAGCCTGCCTCAATGTTTATCGATATATGTGAAAGTGAAAATGTCGATACATTGCTATGCTCCTTATTGTGATTTGCCTAGAAATGCAGCTATCGATTTATGTGAAAGTGAAAGTTTCGATAACTGCCTAGAAATAAAGTTATCGATTAATGAGAAAGTAAAGGTTTCAATAACGGTAATATATCGTTTTGCGCCATATTGTTTTGCTTGAAAATTTACTTAATATAAATAGAATGCATCGATAATAATATCGTTTGCTCGTAAATATAACTGTTGACGTTATCGAGCTTGCACTGTATTAAACAGCTGTTTTTTTTATGTTTTGTTAAACATTTGCTCAGTTGTATTTTAAAATATATATTTGTACATACATACATACATTCGTGCTATCAATAGACCTTGTCCTTGCAACAAAGTGCAGGCTTTTTATTATTTATTTTTATTTAGAAATACTTGCATTAAATAAATCAAATAAATACATATAAATTTAAATTTGCAAAAAGAAGATAAGAACGGGACAACGAGAGCGAGCGCCAATTGACTGGCTGCAAGTGCGAAGCGAGCAGCGCTAACAGGTGTGAGGCAAACGCTGATAAGAGCAGATGCGAATAATAACAAAAGGCAACAACAAAGTCAACAAAAGAGAAAACATGCTCGCATGTGTGTGTGTGTGTGTGTGTGTGTGTGAGTATGCGTGTGCGTATGTATGTATGCGCGTAAACAACATGTGTTGACACTGAAGCTTTTACAACGAGATGTGGAGGCTGAGAGAGCGCGGAGCGGAGAGCGAAGAGAGCATTTGGCCTATAAAATATTTATGCTGACATACATATATTGCAAGTACTCGTAATTGCCTTTGCGAGTATTTTACGAGTATTTACCTGAGGTTGCTTGTTGTTGTTTTTTGTTGTTGTTGTTGTTGTTATTGTTGTTTCTGGAGCAGCTTTCGCTAATTGTATTTGAATTGAATTCGTCTGTTTGTTAACTTCATTACACTTGCTGTCTCTCTCGTCCTTTTGTCAGCATATTCGGCTGCCTTTTGTTGACACACAACTGTCTGCACTACAGCATACATTCAACGCAATTTATGCGAACTTCTCGTAGATATGTATGTGTGTGTAGTTGTAACTGTAACTGTAACTGTATTACAAGCACTCACGAGATGCGCGAGGAAGCGAGAAGCGAGCGTCCGTCTGCCACGGCGTCTTCAGCCAACTGCTTGCTTTGCGCTCTTTTTGCTCGCTCAAATATCTCCACGCAGCAGTGCTGCCCACTTCTCGCCCCAAAAAAGCTAGATTTATTGAACAATTTTTTTTTTGTAAATATTTAAAAATAAAATTAAAAATTATTACACTATTAAAGGACTAAAAACATATATTTAAATAATAATATAATTTTTCAGTTTTATTTGTGGCGATTTTACACTATTACATATAATATTTCCTTTAATTTTATATTACTTAGATTTAAACTAAATACAACATTGTGTTATATATTATTTATTTCATATTTTAAAAAGTCTAAAAAGGCTAAATATTAGTATTAAATAAATATATGTATATAATAATAAATATCAAATAAACAGGCGAAAAACAAGACGCATCTAACTGTTAAAAGGCCAAGTTGACAACACTGCCACGCAGAGCTTCCGCTTTTCTCCTTCGCCCCCTGTTTTCGTTCGCATCAGCGTAAATAACAACAAAAAGAAGTGTTGCAAAATGTATAAAAGATTTCGTTCATTGCGCTTTGTTTTCTTCATACATATAATTACTGTAAATGTGAAACTGTTTAAATGTGGCATGTTTTATATTTTCTTTTTCGGTTGAGCGCTCTTGTGGCACGCTCACAGCTGTTTAGCAGCCCCCGCCTCCCTCAGCCCACAAGCTGTGATAAGAAGCGTGCCATTTGTTAGCATCTGCATTTTGCGCTCTCTCTCTCATACGCGCTCTCTCTTGCGCTCTTTGGCACATGCGCCGGCTGCGCTCTCAGCTCTCTCTTTCGCTTTGATTGGCTGACGTAATTTACACACGCTCTTGCCGCATGTTGCACACAGTTTTATGAATGGAAAGCAGCGTGCAAAGCGAACAAGTTGCCAAAGCGTGGCAATAACAACAATAAAAAAATAGTACAAATAACAACAACAACAATAAAGCGCTGCGTGTGTAATTTGATAAATTTCTTGTGAATTTTGGATGTGAACTCGCCCTAGACCTCGAATGTTGACTCTGCGGCAGGAAGTTGCATCATCCGCCATTTACCTAATTGCAGATAAAATCTCAGCATTTAATAGATAAGAGACTTTGCTGCAGAGTTTGCCATTTATCTAATTGATGCAGAGAAATTATTTAATTGTTTTCTGATTTCGTTTCGATTGATTAATACATATTTATAAACAAATATACATACTAGCTACATATTGTGTTTAGAAAATGTAAATGTTAATTTTTAGAAATATTTTAATACAACAAAACAATTTTATTAATTATTATTATATAAAAAATTGTAATAAATAAAATAAATGTGAATAAAAACAAAACAACGGCCATAAATACTTCTAGTGGAGATATCGTTATGAAATTTTTACCAAAAATCTATAAAAATAATCTAACTATTATTACAAAAAAATTGACAACATCGGCTGACTATATCCTATAGCTCCCATAGAAACCTCTAACGCAATGCAACATTTGTCAAGGTAAAGTTCTCTGCTCTCGCTTTGTTGAAAAGGCAGCATGACAGGAGCTGGCTGCTCTAAGTGCCTCTGTCGCTGCAATTTCGCATACATTTCTGTGGCACTCTTTTCGGCTGGTGCAATAATTTAAACTGTACTAAAGTGATTTCTGCGCTTTTAGTTCATTTTGTTCATTTTTTATTTAGCTGCCTCTGCATAAATAAAGTATATACCATTGTGTACAATACCCGTTACAATTGTTTTTGGTTGCAGTTAATTAATTTTTATACACAAATAAAGCTACATATTTATTGTTTAGTTTAAAATTAATTACATTAACAAACATTCAATGTAACTACTTTATTTGAAGCACATAAAAGTATGCAATGGTTTTTATTGTATATTATTTCTTATCTAGCAAATACACAAACCACGAGCGCCTTCGAGCAATAGATGGTGCTGTCAGGTGAACCGTTCAACTTCGTTCAACGAGTTCGAAATCTGCTATATTCGGTCTCGATTCGAGCTGAATTCGAACTCAGCGCAAGTCTTAGCTCAGACATAAACCACAAGGATAATAGTGATAATGAGCGTGCTAGTGAGACAAGAGAAAATCCGATTAAATCGGGAATCTTATAAGATTTATGCTGAAAATTTGTCAGTATATTGCAAAATAAACTGAAGATTTAATCTGAAAGTCCAACATTAATAGTTTTTATATTTTCTGACTACAGAAGCAATAAATAAAAGTTGAAAATGTATCGATAAGTCGTTAGTGGAACGTGTGTGGATCGCAGCTACAGTCGATAAGCATGTGCGAGGCGGCATATCGAAATAAAATGGAGGATAACGAAATTTCAAATTGAAATTTGGTGATGATTTTGATATTTTCTTTTATTGACAAAATAAATATAATATAATGAAAATTGTCTATAAGAATAGTTTGTTTTATTAAATCAATTTAAATAATTAATTATGGTCTATGGGAATAGTTTGTTTTATTACATCAAAAGTGCATAATAAAAGTCGTCTCTTTTGAAAACAAATAAACTATAGCACACAAATATTATAGCTTGATTTACATTCGGGCGGAACATAAACAAATTGGAGAAGAAAAGCCTGCAGCGATGCTTAAAATAAAATCAGAGGAAATCAAAACAAAGCATTTATCAGCGCCATGCCCAAATGAATGGCACTAAAACAAAATAAAAAGAAAATAAAAATAAATAAAAAAAAAAAAAAAAGTGAAAGCTGCGACAGAAAGCGGAGCAAAACAAAACAGAACAATGGCAGATGAAGGAAAATAGAAAAACGGAATGCACAAAAACCACGAGCCTAAGGCGAAAAGATTTACAATATCGTTCGAGAAGATTTAGAGGTGATTTCCAAAGAAATATATTTTGTTTGAGCAGCAATAAATAAACAAATTATATGCAGGGGAGCTACTATTTATATATATTCCTGCCACGTTTTGATTTTTTGGTCAATTTGATGTGAAGCTAAATAACAAAAAAACAAAAGCGACGCGCAAAGACAACAATGAAAATTGTCTAATGAAAATGCTACAAGGTGAGCGCGTACACTGTAACAAATTATTTATTCGAAATTTTAGAAAATTAATTTTTTTTTCAAATCTGAAAATTTGTTTTGCGAAAAGTCAGCATTTACATTTTTTCGAATGACATTTTCTATATATACGAATTTTTTTTTATAAATATAAGAAACTTTTCCATAAATAAAAAACTTCCATTAATCGGAGAAAGTTTTTTGTGAATAAAATAAACTTTCCTATAAATAAAATAAATTTGCTCTCTGTAATTTAATAATTAATTTACTTGCAAATTTTATGTATTTTTTTAAAAACAAATTCTTTTTTTATTATTAAGAAAATTTCACATAATTTATAAATCGATTTCGTTCATAAAAAATAAGGTTCTTTTTATGAGTGTATTATGAAAAAGGAATTTTTGAACGTTTTTGAAATTAAGAAAAACCTTTTAATTCTAAAGATAATTCATGCGTATAAACATTGTTCTATAATTTCGAAAATTCTTTTTTGTCTCTGAAAATTTATGTGTTTCTAGTGAAAGAAAATTGAGTTTTCTTTTTTTGAGTGTATTGTGGGGGAGTGTAGGTGTGAGTAGAGGGGGAGGCGGTGGGCCTCCATTAAAAGTGTCACATTAACGAATTGTTCTGCCTGGGAAATTTATGTATACGCGATGCGTTAATATCTGGACAGGTAGATTCGAATTTATTTGCCTACTAATCTGGGCGCTGACAATAAATAAACTAGAGCATATATAATAAGCCTTTAGCAAACAAGAAAATCGAAATGGAAATGGGAAAATGAGAAGAAAATGCAAGCACTGAAAATCTCTCGCACTCTCTCTCTCTCTCCTCTCTCTCTCCCTAAGATGGAGGCGTGGCTTTAGCGTTGCGTCCTTCTGTTTGGACAGTGTCTAATGGCATGTGGGGATATAAATAGATGGCACTCGAGAGCAACCACTCAAAACGCAGCAAAGAACGGAGAACCGAGAAATGAGAACTGAGAACTGAGAAGAGAGGAGATCTCGAGAATCGCAGCAAACATTTTCATTTTCGTTGATTTTCTTTCAGTTTTTGTCAGGCAAATGTAGGCGTCGGTTCGTCTCCTGGCCACTCTGCTCGATAGCGATAGCGATAACGATAGCGATAGCGATAGCGATAAGTGACTGTGAAGTGACTGTGAAGTGACTGTGAAGTAACTGTGAAGTGTTAGCCATGACCAAGTATAATAATGCCAATGCCTTGCTTACGGGCTCAAGTTCTTCCAGTTCTTCCATAATCAACGGCATTAAACAGGAATACAACAATTATGCCGCACTCAACTACAACTACAACAACAATAATAATAATAACAATAATAGTAATAATAATAACAGTAATAATAACAGTAATAATAATAGCAATAATCATCAGACGCTGCAGCAGTTTTTTAATCGCTTCAATGCCGTCGGCGATAACAACTACAGTAATCCCCATCCCCATCCCCATCCAAATCCCAATCCCAATGCCATCCACAACAGAATCCCGCAGGGCAAACAGCTTCCACAGCTTCCTCAGCTGCCCCCGCTGCCCCACTCCGCCTCCCCCATCTACACCACGGACTACGATGATGAGGACAGCAGCCTCAGCTCCGAGGAGCACGTGCTGGCGCCCCTCGTCTGCGCCTCCGCCCAGTCCTCGCGCCCCTGCCTCACCTGGGCCTGCAAGGCGTGCAAGAAGAAGAGCGTCACGGTGGATCGACGCAAGGCAGCGACCATGCGGGAGCGACGGCGACTCCGAAAGGTCAGTAGCAGGAGCAACATTTCAAAATTTAGATATAGAAAAATAGAAATATATATCTATGTATATATTCTTATAAGTATTCTATACATTTTCCTTAGACAGTTTAGTTTTTTTAATGTCCTAAGATCAATAAAACGACCTAAGTCGAGTCACTTTAAATTCATTTAAAAGACAAAATTTATATAAATATCATCCAGAGGACATTTAAATTGCTATCATCATTTTATTTTTTTTTTTAGAAAGTTATTTATTTAAGATCGTAAGATCAGTAAAACGACCCAAATCCACCTGAAATTCATGTAAGAGTCAGAATTATCTAAATATCAGAGCATAATTATTTTCAGTTTTCCTAAAATCTCTTTAAATTGATGTAATTTTTGTGCAAATGTTTATTAGATTATTCATTTATTTAATGTCGTAAGATCAATAAAACGACCTAAGGCGTTACCTGAAATTCATATAAAAGTCAAATTGATTTAAATATTAAACAGTGGGCATTAAAATCTCTTTAAAATGATATATAGAATTTAGTCAGCTTTCCTTAGTTAATTTATTAATTTAATTTTTTCACATCAATAAAACGACCTAAGTCGAGTTGCCCCAAACTTAGTCGAGTTTTCGAATTTATCTATTTATCAGAAAGACAGGCAACCCCCAGAAAGTACATTTTTATTACAATTTCTATTAAACTTATAATTTTGTAAATTTAGCTTAGCTTCTTAATTAATTTATTTATTTATTTATTGTTGTACAATCAGTAAAACTACCCAAGAAATAAGTCTTTAAACCAGTCAAGAATTTAAGAATTTATCTATATATTTTAAAATAAGGCGTGGTAAGCTCCAGAAAGTAGACTTATTCTTGAAGGCTTTAAGTTTACCAAAGTGGTTAAAAAACCATGACAATATAAGTGTAGCCCTAATATTTGTGATATCTGAGAAAAATACATTTATTACGCTTCCCATGCCTATATTGCACGTTATTTTAAAATCAAGAAACCCTTTTGAAATGATTAATGCGGTTTTCTAATATTATTTTTTAGGAGACAACATTTTAGCTCAAAGCTGGCAGATCAAACTAACTCAAGTGTTGAAAGTAGCACATCAAGATGAGTTTATTAATACACACAATAATAGTGCCTGAGGGCTAAGACCAAACGCAACTGTCGAGAGTTTCGAAAGCAATTAAGTGCAACTTAGTTGCGCCACCAGAAATTAACACACGATGACCGTAAAAGTCATCTTCGTTGGCAATCATTAGGGAAGAACAAACCCCAGATGAACAAACCACCCAAGTATTTTTATGCAGGATTTGCCAAACATTAAAAAACATGCACATAAACGAGCTCAAGACTTCTGTGCTGTGACATATCGTAAAAACTGTCGGGTTCTACACTCAGAGAAAAGCAGGCAGAAACTTTCTTGAATTTTCAAGTTGATATTAATCCAAAAATGTCTTGCAAAATTCTAGTTTGTTTCTTATTTGACAATTTAGGATAACATTAAGAATAAACAGAATTGAACATAGTTGATAAAACTATAATTTAATTTAAGACATAAAAGATTTAAAATATCTTGAATGCACTTAAAATATTCGAAGTAAAACAAATGTGTTCCTTGCGTCCTGAAATCCTGGATTACATAAGCATTACCTAATAAGGTACTTTCTGATATTTCAGGATTCATTTAAAAATGAATAGAATTGATTTAAGAATAAATGAGAATATATTTAAGTAAAAATTTAAATTTAAATTTAATAAAAATTTAATTTAGGACAAACAAGATTTAAAACAACCCCTAATGAACTTAACATATTCGAAACATACTTAAGATCAAGAAATTCTGAATTCTATGAGAATTACTTGATTTCAGTATGTTCTTACTCAGATCCAGTAAATTCCGAATATCTCGATTATTGATACTTTTGTGGCTTGACTCCAGTAAGAATGTTTTGGTTGTTTTTCTGAGTGTAGGTATTTATAGATCGAGTAACTCCCCCATTAACTCGTACAAAAGGGGGACAGACATGACACTTGGATCGTCGATCATTAACACCCGCGCCCAACGATTTAATTGTTTAAATTTTATGCGCAATTTAATTTAAAATATGTTTTATTAAAGAGCCACTTAAAGATGGTTTTTATGGCGTCTCTAATGGATTTCTATGATTTCTCGGTTGGCTGTCAGCTTCGTTTACCACTGATAAGACGTAAACACATGGGTATTAATTGATGATGTCTCCTCCATTTGCTTTCTAGGTTAACGAGGCCTTTGAGATACTCAAGCGACGCACATCGTCCAATCCCAACCAGCGTCTGCCCAAGGTTGAGATATTGCGCAATGCCATCGAGTATATAGAGAGTCTGGAGGATCTGCTACAGGTACAACTATTTATTTATTTATTTATTTATATAATATAGTACACTAAGTAGAGTTCATTAAGAAATTTTGGATATAAAACAAAAGTATAAATTCAAATTAAAGTTTATTTCAAGCTCAAGATTAATATATCTGCGAATAAAAATAAAACCAAATAAATTAAAATAAAATTTTAAATTTTAAAGAATAAATATCATAATTGCATTAGGTTTTTTTCAGACAACTAAATTCAGCACTTTCCTATATCGATATCGATAACAATTTCATCGGGTTCTTTCATACAGACAGTGTTGATTAACGACTAAATTCAGCACTCTCATACATCGATATCGTTAACAATTTAATCAGTGTTGATTAACGACAAAATTCAGTAATTTTTTATATAGAAACTTTTCATTTATAAATTCATTTGGTATCGATATATGGACTTAACTCTTATTGCCAACAGAGTTACGTTAAATTTCAATAAGTTATTTTCTCAGCATCCATTGTATTATTATTATTTTCACTAGTATTACTATTGAAATTAATTATGATCTGTTGTGGCTTGTTTCAGGAATCCTCGCCCACGCGGGATGCCGACAATCTGGCGCCCAGTTTGAGTGGCAAGAGTTGCCAGTCCGATTATCTGGTAAGTTTCTATGCTGATTTCTGATTTCAGTTTTTCAGATACTATTTCGCTGGTTTTCTGGCTTTAGTTTTTGCTTAACGCCAATTAATATTAACGAAAAGGCAAACGAAAGCGTTCCGCAATTATTCTCTCGTAAAAACCTCATGCATGAAAAACATTTTCGTGCATTTTTCTTTTTTGGCGACACGCACATTCATCAAAATCTCAGGGCCCGCCCGAGAGCTTGCCATGTACATGAAAATAGAATAACATGACTCCCCGAACCCCCCTATTTCTCCACTAAAGTATAGCCCATAGTATCCGAAAAGAAATCCGTCGATTCCGTTGTATTCTCATTTCTTACTCAAGAATTTATGCGCTCGCTGACGTGAGACTTAATAAGCTTCTGCCTTGATTCCCCAATGCCCCGATTTTCCGATCCCCGATTTTCCGATTCCCCAATTGTCGTTATTTCTCCACTTTCGGCTACTTTATCAAGTCGAAAGAATTATGAATTATGAGCAGCCAAAGAGTTCTTCTGTCCCCCGTAAAACGATCGGGGAATTTATGTTGCAAGTTGGACGCTGGCTCCTGGCAATAAATAAATAAATAAATTTTCTTTTTATATGCTTTACATGGGCCACCCAATCCCATAACTATAAATGAAATGGAAATCGTGCTGTAAATTAATTATAACAAATTCGAACATACAAAATACCTTTTAGGCAAATCTTCACAACTTTATGTGAATGGAGCTGCATTTTCCTAAATGCCTCGGGGTGGGAGATGCGCCTTCTAAATGTCATTTCACAATAAGTTCATGTTCGGCTCGAAAGCCCGAGCCAACGGAGGAAAAGTGGGAAAAACATGAGAAAAAGGGAAATGTGTCAGTTGACAAATTGCACAGGAAAAACATGACAAGATCGGAGCGTTGTTCCTCGAAAGGTGTTGCAAGATGTGTGCTCGGTTACACAGTAAAAAATTTATTTAATTTGAGTTCCATTTTTCAAAGTATTACAACAATTTTGGGATTAATACCAAGTAAGAAGCCATAAAACAAACACTCATATCTATTAAGACTGTTTGTCTTTTGAAAATTTAAAAACTTTCTGCGATCTTACTTTCTAGTAATCGATAACTATTTGGTCAATGGCTGCGTTCACGGCCGTTGCGCTCCATGGAGCGATAACTCGATAAATTTTTACATTTTCAAATTTAAACAGCTGTGTTCGCTGCATGGAGCGATAATTTTATCCAATGGAGCGCAAAAATTTTATGCTACATGCGCTCCACGAGATTTTACAGTTATGCCACATTTAGGGTTGCAATTTTCGGCAAAATAATCGTTATCGGTTAATCGCTCCATGGAGCGCAACGGCCGTGAACGCAGCCAATGGTTGCATTCACCAGGTTACCGCTCCATGGATCGCTCACCCGATAACCGATGAAAGCAACCCTTCGCTCCATGTAACCTGGTGAATGCGTTTGATACATTTTGCAACTTGCAACAGTCTTTTATGCAGAAAGTCTTCAAATAATTAATTTTTAAAATGCATACAGTTCTTTTTGATTTATTTGTTTACATTTTGAATTGAAATCAGCTGTTTTTATCGACTATCGATGAATGCAGCGGAAAAAGCAGCGATGGATCAGAAAAATTGTATGATACATGTGCTGCAATTTTATGATGCATTCAGGGTTGCTTTCATCGGTTATCGGGTGAGCGATCCATGGAGCGGTAACCTGGTGAATGCAACCAATGAATTTTGATTGCCAAAGGCGATAATTGCAAACGCCGATACCTTTCATATAACGATATTCATTTACATAAAACTAACAATAAAATAGATTTTTTAATTACCAAAAATCTAACTAAATATTTTCCCATTTCATAAAAGCATTAAGAGCCATAAAATCTTTGCAATTTTAAAGTCAGTTGAGGACGCCATTTTAAGCTTATTGAAAATTCAAACTTTACGATAGTGTTGTACAACACGTCATACAATTGATGCAGTCCTGTCGATAAATCGTTACACTAGTGTGCAATAAAAAAACGATAAGAAATTCAAACTTCGATAAGTTTGCTGTATCGATATGCATTTAAATCTATTGACGCACTTAAAGAGCTGACTTTTTAAATCTTGGAATTTTTAAAAAATTAAGTAAATATTTGTTTATAAAATATTCTTTACGGTGTACTCGGTCTGGGAGATATGGCACGAGGGTAGCCACGAGCTGTGACAGCACAACAAATTGTCAACAATTACGGGGACATTTTTGCAATAGCCCCGTGTATATCGGAGATCTTAACTCAAGGCACCCGATGTGCTGTGCTGTGTGAGTAATTTCCATGCAGTTTGTTTGAGTTTTTCACATTTTAATGTACAAATTTGTTAATTTACCATAAAACCTTGCATATTTGTATCTCGTATCTGCGGTGCGTCCTCAATGGCAGATATTAATGTGCATCCATAGTTTGATTAAAAACTGGCGAAATGCCAGAGTGCAGACATTAAAATGCATTTCAGCTGACAATCCATCCATCCATTCCATTCCATTCCATCCCATCCAATGGGGAACTGCACTACAAATGCCCATATATCCATAACGCCTGGGGGACTGGAGCTACAGCTACGAGTATTTTTATATACAAAATGCTAAGCGCTGATAACAAATGCCCCATAAATAACCGACCCGTCAGACACTTCTTTCAAGTCTCTTTTGAATACCCCTCACGTACCCCTTACGTATTCAGTACAAACTCATATAGCGGGTGCGGTAAACCATTTGATTATCATTAAATGTTATTCTCGATTGCACTCCATAAACTTGAACCGAAGTACACCTGGCCATATCTACTATCAGCGATTCCCACAGCCCTCGTATCAGTCGACTTGACACTTAAGTTTTTTTTACAGTACCATAAATTCGTTTACTTCGCTTTTAGGTGCAAAATGAGTCATTAAATATGTTTCATTTATCGGAAGTAAACCAAGTTATGTACTTACCAAGCCTCTACTAAATAGTTGTAAAGGGTCTGCTAAGTTTGTGTCTAATGAGATAACAGCGTAAATTATTCAGATATAATTATTAAATTATTTTTTTTTTTCAAGATCTCAAATCAATTAAGAAGATTACGATTTAGTTTAGATTTAGTTAGAGATTCACATCCTCAAGAAATTTATATTTTTCTGATCTTAAAATTCATATATGTATGCCTAATAAAAATTCGTAAATGCTGGAAAATTATTTCAATTCAATAAATAATCTATTTTGATTTAGTTTAATCCAGCTATAACTTGGTATTGTTGGTCTTCAAAAAAAATATGCGAATAAACTCACTTCTACATGAATCTTATTAAGTTCTATATCATATCTAATATCATAGAGTAAAATTCGTTTTTCTTATCTTATTTAATTTAATAATATAATTTTTGGTCTTATCGGCCAATAGCTTAGCATTTTTGGCCTTTAGTAGATAAATAAAAATCATATCATATCTTATCATATTACATCATAATTATTATATCAAAACATATTATATCTCACCTTATCATATCATATACCATAATTACAAAGTTCAAAATCTTTTCAAGACATAATTTAGAGCAGTACGTAATAGGGGAACTTCAGGTGCTATCTGAGCTATTCGCACTACAATGTTAAGCCTAAGCGCTCCCGACTAGCGTCTACGCACTAGCTTTTATCAAAGGTCGCATGACTCAGTTTTAATCAATGTTTGATTACAGAACTCTGATAAATTTGTAAGTGAATAAAGCGCTCTATGACACTAGGAATTACTCATAATTTATGCACTTGAAAAAATAAATAAAGTACACGAATTAATGCAACATAATGCGGCATATCCGTTACAGTTACAGAAACTAAAAGATGCTAAAAGAACTTCTAAGAAGAGCGCGCCAAAAAGCGGCTTAAAATCTTTGCGCAACTCTTGAGGGCAGGGAACGAGTGCTGTGAATACTGTGAATATTCACAAGAAATAAAACGAATATGCAGCTGTCTGTGTGTGTGTGTGTGTGTATATATATATATATATATATATGTATGGCATATATCGAGCAGCGACTGTCAGTAAACGCTTGGAAAATGATAAATCGCTTTATAAAAGTGCAGCGTGAGTTTTTCTGTAGTGTTTTGTTCTCTGCTTGTTGATGTCGTTTGGGTGTTGTTTTCATGTCACTGTGCCTATAAATACCCCCTACACACTCACACACTCACAGGCACTCACAAACACTCACGAGTGCCATGTGCTCTGATCCTTGCAGACGCTGCGACGCTGTAAGTGCAACAAATTCGTAGTGCACTGAGCGAAAAATGTTGTTCTAAAACTATTTTCGAATAAACTCAATTAAAAAGCTAACTTTCTTAACATTCAATCGGGTAAGCTCGATTCAAATAAAATCCAAACTTGATTCAAAATAAATTCAAAACCTGAAATAAGAATGAATCTTCTATAATATAAAAGTTTAAATGGATAATGTAAAATTACAAATAAGTAAAAGTGGATATCGTTAAATTATTAAACAAAGCCTAAAATTCGTATTTTTAGAATTGGAAACAAGTGTATAAAATATTGAATTGCAAAACTCTAATTTGTTTCAAAATAAAAATGAAAATTATAGATTCTAAATTGACAACATGTTTAAATCTTAAATAATTTTAAATAGTTAATAGGATAAAAAATAAACAGAAGCAATAAAATTAAATTTATTATATTAATAGCTTTGATAAACTTAAGTTTGCAATCTTAAATACATTTGTTCTTAGTGATATATCAAGTTAAAAATCAATAGTTTTAGGAGAGGAATACTTGATTGTTTCTCTCAGTGTATGCACTTGCAGTTTATATGCCGCAACCCACCCAGAAGTGGCAATTATAATTTGCCCAACAATAGCATTAATGCAATTTTTCTAATGAAATCAGCGCATCTCCGTTATTGTGTTCCCCCTACACCACCTGCTCCCGACCCCCTCTTCCTCTCCCCCCTCCCCCTCTCAACACACTGAGGCCCCTCTCTAACTATGGCTGTCGTCTGCGTATGCAGGCAAATATGGCAGCAAGAAATTAATTTAATTGCTAATAAGTGTGCATAGAGAAAGTGAGAGAGTAAAGGAGAGAGAGGGAGGAAAGGAGTGAAAGAAAGAAAGAGTAGACAATGAAAATGCCATGTCTCTGGATGCTGCTCAGTGTTGTCGACATTTTTAAATGTTTGTAAGCTGAATTCAATAAAAAAGCAGCTAGAAAAGGCTAGAATTTTGCTAGCAAACCAATTTAATAGTGTTTAATAACTTTAATTTAATTATATTTAGCATCTTTATTAACCAAAACCAAATGCAATAAATTTATAAAAAATGCAAATAATTTGGTGCAATTTTAAAATAATATTGGAATATGTCTAAAATTTATTATAATTTATAATAAATTGTCGTAATTAAATTTTAATAATTGTATATGTAATATCCCGGCTAGTTGATAGAGAATATTCACAATTAAAATAAAAACTAACTTTAAACAGAGGATAAAACTAATATTGAATCAAAATCATATCTTTTACATACATATTTTTAAAAAATCTCAAACCTAAAAACAAATTGTTTCATCTCTAATTATGCAGCAAAAATTGGTAATTTGTTTGATTAATAGAATAATTTCAAATATAAATTGTATATCAAAATACATATAAAGATATATTTAAATTTATAAAATTATAATCTTAAACTTTTTGTAACACTCACAAATCTATAAATGAATGAAAAGATATTAGAAGTTGCTAAATAATAAATAGTTCGTATTGTTAAAAACAAATTTCCAAAGTGAGAAGCCAAAAAGTTAAATGGATAGAAAAGGGTAGAAAAAGGGGATATAATTCCCTCAACAGAACTTAGAAAAAAGCCAGAACTGGCGCAATTTTAACCAACTTGGCAGCACTGGCGTTGCCTGCATTGGTTCAATGCATTTTAATTGGCTAACCAAAGGCATCTTGGCAACTTGGCATCTTGGCAACTTGGCATCTGCCTCGTAATTTGGCCTAAGCTCATCGTTAGAGCGCATTTCGTATGGCATTTGGTGGCAAGGCTGACAGGCGGAGAAGCATTCTGACATTGTCATTTGGGACGACACTTTGCAGAATTTATTGTCTTGCTAATTTGCATCTGATAATTTGTATTTCTTCTCCTTTCTCCTGCAGAGCTCCTATGCAGGCGCCTATCTGGAAGACAAGCTCAATTTCTACAACAGACACATGGAGAAATACGCACAGTTTGCAGGTAAATACAGCTAATAACTTCATCAATCACAGCCCTGATTGATATCAATCTTCACGCCCAACAGATTTCGATAACAGTAATGCGAATGGCTCCAGCCTGGACTGCCTGAATTTAATTGTGCAGAGCATCAATAAGAGCACTACGAGTGCCATGCAAATTCCAAACGCCAACAGCAAATCGACAGCATCCACAGCGGTCGCGACTGCAGCCTCCTCTGCGGCCTCCAGCAACTGCTCCACCAGCAGCAGCTCCTTGCACGCCAATTTCAAGAAGAAATGCAGCACCTAGCATTAAGTAAGCGCTACTAACTAGTTAATCGTAATGGTATTAGTATCAGGGCTGTAAATCGGTACATAGCCGAACCGGTTCGGAATCGGAACTCGGAAATTATTTTCAACTTCTATATATAACAATACTTATGGGAACCATAACCGGAATGCAAACCAAATTTAAGCACACTGAACTAAACCGGTTCGGTATCGGTATTTAAAAATTCTTTTAGCTTAATCCGAAACTTTAACTTCGAACCGGTATATTGTTTTTAACTTCCAAAACCATACATTTGCGAAGTATAACCAGAACAAAAACCTAACTTAAGGACACTGAAATAAACCGGTTCGGTACCGGATTCTTATACCTTTAACCAGGACCTTCATAGGTATAAACCGGTTTATTTATACTTCTCAAACAATTCACATATGAATGACAAGCGAAACCAAAACAGTAAGCTAAGGATGATGAACTGTTTCAGAACTATGTATGATTCTCAAATTTTTTATATATAATTCGAACGTCAAACCGAATTCTACTCCGAACTTGATTCATTACAGATATAGATATATATATATATAGATATTTTGTTTAAAGTATAAAACAAAGGATCGTAAAATCAGAAAATGTTGTAAGCAAAATACCAACTTAAAAGGGGTTCGAATCGTTTCGGAACCCAAATTTTGCAGCCCTGATTAGTATAAGTGCCAGGCCAAGGATACGCGTTATACACTCGAAGAATACCCAGTGAAGTTTTAGAAATTGTATAAATAATTTATTATAGTATTTGTATTTTTTGTAGTACCTAAACGCTAATAAAAACAAAACTATGTATAAAAGAAAAGCCAAAGTGTCAGTTTAATCCACTTCCAGCTTGCGGAAGGACCCGCTAGTACCGCTCAGCTCTCCGGTGGCCCAGGCATTGGCCAGGCCAACTCGCAGCTTCTCGTTTGTGCCAAATTGTGCATCCTCTACAAAGTAGGCCTTGCTGGCCAACAGCTTCTGGCGCCAATAGTCGAGAGCCTCCGCCTGATAACCGTTGTTTCCGCCGTACTCGATGGTCATGGCCTCCGGCGGCAGGTGTTTGTACAGATCCTCCGACTTCTTGTGCACCACGAACTGAAAGAGGCTCAAATATTACTAGCAGTTCATGCAATGAATAACAGCTACACTCAGAGAAAAGCAGGCAGAAACATACTTTCATTTTTCTCAGTGTAGAAACTCACCTTCCAGGGCAGCTTGGCAGGCAGGAATGAGGTAACAAAGTTGAACACCGTCTGACCCGAGGGTATCATATTGATCAGATGTATCTCGGCGAACCGCAGCGGCATGCACTGATCCACATACATGAAGGTCTTCTTCAGCAGAAATGGATCGTACTGCAGCATTTGCTCCATGTTCACGTCCCGGGCATCCACCACAAAGAACAGACCCGCAATGCTCGCATTATCGCACTCCAGAGCCAGCAGCTCCAGCATCATGAAGAGCAGCTTGAAGGCTTCGCGGGGGTTCGATTGCTTGGGGTCCACTTTGTTGAACTGCGAGATGATCACGCGGCATCCAAGGGGGCTTACGGGGCGTGCCGGGATCACATGAATGCTATAAATAATCGAAATTGGGAGAATTTAGAACATAATGTTAGCATTTGATTCACATTTGTAATAGTATTTGTCAATATTGGAATCATGGGGTATTATTACTACTTAAGCAAAAAATCTATTTTTGTTAAACTTTGAATGCGCATAGCTTTATCAAAACTCAACCGATTTTGAAGCGGTATGGATTTTTCTCAATCATTTGAGTGCAAAAGTAAAATTTGAGTAGTAAATAAAAAAAAAATTTGAAATTTTTTCCAATTTAAAACTTTTTAAAAATCTGAAATTTTCTGAAAAAAAATTTGTTGTTTATAATCGTAAGAATGTATGCGTAAACGAATTGTATTGCAAAATTATGCAGAAAAAACCAAGCATGACAGCATTTGGTCAAAAAATGTAGATTTTAGAGCCAATATTGGTATCATGAGGGGATTATCACTCCTTAGCCAAAAAAGCCAGTTTTGTTAAACTTTGAATGTGCATAGCTTTTAGGAAATCCGAATTTTGTTGAGTTTGTTTTGCTGAGATTCGACTTGAATTAAGTACGAATTGCTGGTTTTTATTTTACCACTGACTCACCCGCGATCAAACTGTTTCATGAGAGCGTCATCGATCTGGCGAGAGCCTAGAACATCGGGGAAGACACTACGCAGCGAGTAATGATTGTCGATGCGGCGCTTGGTCTCCTCCAGGCTGAATCGACAGCGTCGCAGGAAGACGAGTATCCACTGTTTATCCGTGCGGGCATTGAGATGGGGCGACTTGGATATCCATGTCTGTATGGTCGCTATCAGGGCCTCTCGTTCCGCCTGCTGCTCGTTGCACTCGGCCAAAGCCAGAGCGGCGAGTGTCGTCTCCAGAGCTCGCAACTGGGCCATGCTCTAGGGGCAAGTGGTAATTGCCAACTGGCGTTTAGCTGTTTGGCAATATTCAGCTAATTCCCTGCAATCTTATCGGCGACCATGCCTTGCTGTTAGATATCCAATAAATGTTATAGTTAGCGAAATATGCACTCGCTGCTACGCTTGTGTGCGTGCGGAAGATAAGCGAATTAAGCGACACTTTGCTTATCGAACACATTTTAATTGATCGAACTTATCAATAATATATGATGTGATACACCCAACTATCGTGAGAAAACCTTGTGCTGATGAGCACCCTGGTGAACTTTGAATTGATTTGTAATTGGAATTAACGGAATTAAGGTAAATTTTGTACCATATAGTACCATACATATACATGTACCATATATTTTAACTGACAATTTTATTTTAAAGAATAAATTAAAATTAAATTAATTTTTATAAATTCAGCTAATCCCATTTAAGCATTCGAAATGAGCCATTGACTCCAAACTCCGCCTCGTACATGGCTATCTCGCCAGCCCGCAGCTCCTCTATGGTGCCATACTTGTAGTCCTGCTCAAAGTATCCCCTATAGCTATTCAACAGATCCTCCATATAGGCAATGCTCTCGTTCAGATGCCCATTGGTGCCCCCATACTCCTCGGGTAGACACTGTTTCCCAATATGCTCCAGCAGCTCCTCAGGGTTCTTTAGCACGCGTATCTAGGGTGGGGTTTAAATCGACAGTGAAAAAATTTTTTACATTTCCAGACTTCATTGTCTATTGCCATTAATCACCAACAACGACAATAAACTTATGAAAATATAAACGGTTTTTGGGTAATGCTATATTCCGCACTCATATTATCAACTTATCGATATTATACGATATTATATGAATATTATATTATAACCAAGCTTCACTCACCGGATAATTGACCTGTGCGCTAATAATATTGTAGAGAAACATAATGGTGCTCTGTATATCCTTGGGCATATTGATGACATACACCTCCTTTATACGGAGGGGACTGCAGTCATGTACCCAGTTCCACCATTTTCGAAAAAACACCTTATCGAAGCGTCGCATCTTGTCCGAGTTGACGCCATCCAGATCGATAATCTCACAGAGGCCAGCCACCGAGGCGTAATCGTTCTCCAATGCCACAATCTCCATGGCCATCGAGGTAAACTGATACACCTCACGCAGACTATATTGATTCGGATCGAACTGACCGAAGCGTGCAAAGAACAGCGCCGTACGATTATCGCACTTGGGCAGATCCGGATATAGGCAAACTCTTAAAAAAAAATAAAATAAATAGTTGATAACTTCTGTGTTTATTAACCGATATTGTTGTGCTTTTCAATATAGATTAAAGTTATAGTTTTTATTGATTTAAGAGCGAAGTGGACGTGACATCTAATATCTGAAATAAACCTAATTTGCATATAGCATACATCTATCTACATTCCAAATTTGACTGCTCTAGCTCTTACAATTGCTGAGATTCTTAAAGACAAAACGGACATAGAGGTGAAATCATCACCCAAAACAATTTACGCTGCGCTTACCCCAATCTATTGATGTCCAGTAGCCGTTGTGTAATGCAGCGATTACTCATTATCTCCGGAAATAGATTATAGAAAGTAAAATATCGATCGATGCGTCGCTTTGTCTCCTCCAGACTGTAGCGACAACGACGCAGAAACGCAATCAGAAACTCCTCCTCGGTACGTGCCTTCAGATGCGGTTGCTGCCGTATCCAAACCCGTAGTATTATAATATCCTGTTGTATCCTATCCGGAGTCTCGTTCAGCTCCTGTGCGGCTAGTCTAGCTAACGTGGGCGAGAGCGGACGTCGCATCTTGTCAATGGCTATGAGGTTTATGATTAAGCCCATGGATTGATTGGCTCAATGGATAATTTGCCTATCTTATCTGGTAAATATTACGGGAAATACATCCCATCATTTATAAAATACAACGCGCACTGAGAGAAAGAGTGGCAATTAGATTTTAATATAAGAATTCTAAGCATTCAATTTATTAAATGAAGACAAATTTTGTATTCCTAAATTATAGGAATAATATAAATATTTTTTTAAAATATTTCTGCATTTTTTATGTTTTTAAATTTTTTATTTTTTTCCAACTTAATTTTGTTGCAAATTACAGAAAACCGAATATTGAATTAAATTAAAGTAAATTTTTTTTTTATTAAATTCTGAATATTGTATAATTTTGTACCTTTATTATTTTTTGAAGTTTTCTAATAGTATTTCGTACTCAATTAATCGAGTTATATGATTGTCTTATCTGTATTTCAATATCAAGTTCAACTAAGCTGGATTAAATGGAGCTACTTAATTTAATACCTATCTGTTTTGGAGATATATGTTTAGTCGGTTGCCTAGAGGGGCACATCCGGGGCACTTAAGTGCAGCTCTGCTGCTTCCTCTTGCCCCCCCTCTCTCTCACTCTATCCATTTGCTGAGTGGCAGCGGGAACATTGAAATGTGATCGCAGTTTTATGCTTGAAATAAATCTGACACTAAATAGTATCCAGTTTGCGTCTGTTGTGAGCATTCAATTTGAGTGCCCCCTTCACAGACTCATGACATGTGTAGGAGTGCCAGCTGAGGGGCAAGCAGCAGTGGCAGCAGCAGCAGGGGCAGCAGGGGGGCTGGAGGAGCTGCAGATCAGCAAATTGCTGTGACATCGCGCTGTCAGCTGTTGACAAGCACGCGACGCAACGCGACATCAACTGCCAGGAAGCGGATCAGCCAAGAGACAGACATGGATAGCTGGAGCTCTACATGCACTGAGCGAAAAATATGCACTCAAAAAAATATTCTCAATTTGTGAATTAGCGTGCTTATTCTTATTCTAGTATTAAGAATATACAAATATTTTAAAATAATAATAAAATTTATTAAACTAGATTTTTACAAATAGAAACAAGATGTACATAATCTTGAAGTGTAAGAATCAGATTTAAAAATTTGTGATCTTAACGAATCATGCTTGTTATAAGAAAATATTTCTTAAAATAAGAGTATAAATTCAACCAAAAATTTGTTATATGACAATTAAAATTCTAGGTATAAAGAAAGCATTTTTCTATCGTGATTTCCAAAAGTGCTAAAAATAAACCAAATATTAATTTGCTATATAAATGATAAATTCTAGCGTTAGAAAAGAAAATTACAACTTGATTAAACATAAAATAATTTTAAATTAAATAATGAAATAATTAATAATAATATAATAAAATAATTACACCCAATTAAAACTATATTTAACACTTTCTTTGATTAAATTTTGCAGTTCACCTAAACTGATTCCAGAATTATTGCAAAATTATTTCAACTTCCGTTTGCTCTGCCTGAAAAATCAAGTTCGAATTAAGAACAGAATTCTGGACTTTTCTCACTGTGTGAATTTAGTATAGGGATATAGTAAGTACATACATATATGCATATGAATATGCATCTGAATCTGACATTCTCCAATAACTCATAAGACATTATGTAGCTGTGGGAATGCTGGTGGCTTTGATCTTCTGCTGACAGAGCGCGTGTAAATTCCCTTGGATGCAACAAAAAACAGAAAACAACAAACAACAAACATATCGCTGCCATATTCATAATGAGCCTCATTAACTTTGTGCACTACAAACACCACAACAACAACAACGCAACAACTGCAACAACAACATTCCACACTCAACACTTCCCGCAGAGGCGTCTCTAAAAGGGGGGCGTTGGGGGTGCCACATGTAATTGACACTCATGCCTGATAAGTGTATTTTGCTGTAAGCACTTGGAGCATATAGTTCCCAACGATTCAGTTGCCACTTGCCACTTGCCACTTGCCCCTGCCACATTTAGTAAAAGCATTCAAATGCCATACATTTTGTAGATTCAGTACTACAAATGCCACATTAGACAACGGCAAATTTCACTGCTTCAGTAAGTTGGTGCAGTTTAACTTAATATACCTTATATAACTATAAATTATTGGAAATATCCTACAAGATAAAAAAGGCTCTTAAGTTTTAAAAAACAACAAAAAATTGTCTATCATCTGCTAATCTAAATATACTTACCACTATTTATCTAAATAAACCTAAAGGTCTCAGTAGTTATCATTAATTTTTGTATATAGATAAAAAATGGTATGATATTATATAAATTATATGACTATAAGTTATTGGGAATATCCTGCAGGATAAAAAAGGCCCTGAAGTTTTAACAAACTGCCGAAAATTGTCTAACTTCTGCTAAGCTGAATATTTTTAGCCCTATTTTTCTGAATAAACCTAAAGTTCTCTGTAGTTATAATAGACACAGTTATTAATTTTTGCATATAGATGAAAAATGGTATGATATTAATAATGAAATTATATAACTATAAATTATTGGGAATATTCTGCAGGATAAAAAAGGCCCTGAAGTTTTAACAAACAGCAGAAAATTGTCTATCATCTACTAAGCTGAATATTTTCAACCCTATTTATCTGAATAAACCTAAAGATCTTAGTAGTTATCAGAGACACAGTTATTAATTTTTATATATAGATGAAAAATGTTTGATATACCATAGGAATTTTCTCAATATAGTCAAACAGCCGCAAATTCCTGAGGATTTCAGTAGTATTCGGAACATAGATAAGACTTGTTGTGATATTCCTAAATATTTACAATTCATCAAAACCAAACAATTAATTATTATTGTTTTAAAACAATTATTTATTACATTATCTTTATTTATTTCTACAAAGAAGTTGGATTGAAGCCAAACGAATAAACTTAATATTTTGAAAAACATAGTATTACAATTTTATTAAATATTTCTGAGATTACAAATATTTCTTATATTTACACAATAAATTCGTATAATTAAACTAATGGCTTCGCATGAGGGAACTGCTCGTTGACTTTAGCGTTATTTTTAAAATATTTAATGAAATGCAATTGTAGCCAAAATATATAGTATATTTTCTTGTAGTAAAATTATGATCGTTTCATGTTTAATTTATAGATTTACATAAAACGCCCCATTTTGTGCGCCAAGTGGTACAAAGAGACGGCCACAAATGCATTTGCTCTGCGCTCAATTGACAATCATATTTATAGAGCGAGCATATTAAAGAAAAACTACAAAAAAAAAGGAAAAACAGAAAGAAAAAAAAAACAAAAAAAAACAACTTGAGAAAATGTAAGAAAAACTTTTCATTTTTGGTCGTTGTTGCCGCTCGACTGCCAGTTGTCACTCAACTTGATCCGAAATTCCGTTTGTACACCACAACTATTCCGTATCTATATCCATGCCGATTCTCCCCTCCCCCTCTCCCCACTATGCCGCCTTCTTTTGCAATGGTGCGTGGGCGTGGCAGACACTAAACGCCAAATGAAATTTCATTGTAAACAGACGCGTTACGGCCAATTGAGCAGCTTCAACAAATTTCCGTTGTCTCCGTCGTTGCGCATCAGCTAATCTCCAGAGTCCGGGTAAACTATAAAGTATCCGCATCCTGCAGACAGAGGATGTAGGACGGAGGATGGAGGAAGGGGCACGGGATACTGGAGGCAATCAATTGGCTTCCGTTATGTGGCAAAATGTTTCTCTCTCTGTCTCTATTCTAATTGGTCCTTTGGGCACCAGCTGGACCTCTGTTTATTTATAGAATTTATCCCTACCTAAGTGCCTGAGCCTGAGCCTGTCCGAACTCATTTGTAGATCACTGTGTGCCAGGAACGTGCAGGCAGCCGCAAATTGACGCCGCCCTTTTGACTGTCCTCAAGCGCCACATTTAGGGGCAAGTTGTCGCTGTAAAATAGATAGATAGAAAAGTATTTCTTCTGGGTACTTCAAACAAAATAAATACATTTTTCATAAAAATATCAGTTTGATAGAAGATATGATATATATATTAAAATTCAAGCAAAATAAAAAAAAATGTATCTTAAAAATTCAAAGAAAGTACAGGGTATAAAACTACTAAAAAACATGTAATCCAAAAGCAACTTACCCGTTATATAGAATCAAGGCCACGCTACCATCCGGTCTCTCGAAGCCCACAACCGATAATTGGGCCGAGGAGTTCTTCTCATTGGTGATGGTCTCGATGCGAACCGATTGCTCCGGAACGAACTTGCTAAAGTGACCTATGGCATAGAATATCGGTTGCTTGTAGAACTCGCTGCGACTTGTGGCATTCACAATGATTGCGGCATCCACATAATTGTGCACATAGTTGGGTCCACCCTGCTCATCCAGAACCAGATTCCAGTCCAGCCAACCGTTCACGTTGTGCTGCAGATCCTCCATGTAGGCGCGCACATAATTTTCGCCCCTCTCCCAGTTGCCTAGCTCGGGGCCATGGGTCTGCCAGGGCTTATCGCCGATGCAGGATTCGGTATTGAGCATCAATTTATTCGGCATATCCGCATGGGCCTCGTCGATCAGATGGGGACCGAACATATCATCCCAATACCAATGAAAGGCTAGGCCATCCAGATAGTCCAGGGAGTTTGCGCGAGAGGCGCGCATCTAGGATGGAGATTGTTGAGCCATAAATATAATCGAAGGGACAGTTTATCGAATACGGATGTGAAAATATCGATTTATAGCCATAATATAAGTATTGGCATGATCCTTTTAAATAAATTTCGACAAGATGTGAATCCGATATAAAACATAATATATAGATTCTTTTAAAATATCTACGATGTAAAAATATCGATTCAGTATATACGACATTTTTGGACAAAAACGATTGAATATTTTTTAGATTCTTGATATCTATATATTCTATATATCTATCTATATAATTTATATCTATTTATAATTCGATTTAAATACCTTTCGGAACCAGGAGGGATACGTATACCGCTGATCATCGTTGCCAAAGATGAGCACATGACGCTGAGAGGAATTCCTGATGGTCGGTCCAAGATATTCGCTTAGCCAAATTGCCTGATGATGCGCAGGTATAAAGTATGCACGTTTATCATCGAATCGAAATGGAAATGTTAACGATGCATCATACCTGCTGCCAGGGTGCCCATCCCATGCTCATAAAGTGCACGAAGAAGAACCCAATGACGCCATTTAGCGGCTCATTGCCAGTGGATATGGCCCAGACGGGCATATTTTTAGACTGCATTAGCTCGAGAAATCTGCAATACAGAGTGCACATTAAGGCCCATAGAACTTGGCTAACTTTTGCTTGCATTCACCTTAAATGATATGCAGCCCAGGTCTGATAATATTCCCTCTTCAATTGCCCAAATCCCGTCCAGCGATCGTTTGTCTTCATCCAAGGCGGCGCGCTCCAAGCAGCGGCCATAATTTTAACCTCCTTCACTTCGGATACTTTTTTCAGTCGCTGCAATTGCTCGATCTTCTTAAGATCACGCGGATCCAGTGCTGTAAAGTTGCTCAATAATAGATCATTTCGAGGCTGCTCGTTGTAGGCCCAGGGCTCCAGATCAAAGTCCGAACCGCCGATAGACATGCGTATGGAATTATAACCAATGCCCGCGGCATGAAAATATGATCTATAAGAGAAGAGTTTAAATAAGTATTACATACACTAAGTAAAGGTTACAGTCGGAAGCCACCGACAGTAAAACACCCGGAGCGAGCGATACACAATTTGAAATGTTGATTCCCTAATAACTTTTGCCTTTATTAACCAATTGTGTTAAGATTTTCAGTATTGTTTAAGTTGATATTGGAGAACATATATTTCAAATATCAGCCTTCTAAGTAAATGTATGCCAATTCTAGGGTTTTTGTTGATTTGCGTGCAGAGGGCGCATGACAATCAATACTTGAAACGAAATTAAATTGCGTTAACTATATATCTACCTACATTCCAAATTTGGTAACTCTCGCTTTTCTAGCTACTGAGATCCAAGCATTTATACGCACAAATAAATAGGAATAGATCACATTATATTGACTTGACTTACTTATAGACATGATCTTGCAGTTCTGCTGGCAGCTGTTGCAGTAGATGGGAGACGCTACCGGTCAGAGCACCTCCAAAATTCGTTATCGTCTGGTAACGCCGCTCACGACGCACTTTCAGCTGCACCGTCTTGATGGTGGCGTTCAGGGCTGTACAGTGTTGTATAACAGCATAAGGGTTACTTAGTGGCAGTGTTGCACAGTTGTTTATTTACCAAATTGCTGGGGAATATTGGCAAACTGCAGCCAGGCTCGATTCTGCTCCACAACAATGGCATCCGTTATGAAGTTTTTATCGACGTACTGATAGTCCTGCACCTCCAGTGGGTTTTTGGCCGAGAAGGAGCCATCGGTTCTCTTGAAACGTAAGCCGTTCTGGAAGCAAAGATTGTGGTTTAATCTCATTTGAATATAAACAAACAAAAAGCAATAAATTTGCGTGGGGAAAACACTGATAAGGTGATGTTCTAAAGATCATTAAATTGATGGGCTTTTTGCCGTGCTTGAAATTTTCTAAGGGGTCTATTAATATTGTGTTATTTTGACTATAATATAACAGTAATATAATAACTACTGATTTATATAAATACTTATCCCGTAGAGCTCTGAAGTTGAGCATTGGCATGGGAGTTTTTTCTTTGGGTAGATCATTTACAGTCTGTTGTCGTTTTTTGAGTGCACTCACCTTGCTAGAGCTAATCAATATGATGTGAGTATTATCATTTAGCACCGGAGGCTCCAAGTAATCGCAGTAGCTGCTGTTGCAAACACACACACTGCCATACTTGGTCTCCCTTAGCTGGCAATCTGTGGAGGTGGCAACTATAGCTGCAACAAAGCGTATAATCAATGTAATTAGTGCAATTAGTAAACTTTGAAAAACTTAAAAAAAAAGTCAAAATTATATATTTTTATTAATTTTGATAACAACACTTTCAAATATGAGCCGAGTTTTATAATGAGTTTTATTTTTGATATTTGGAAAATATTGAATATTGAACATGGAATAACTTTGCCAACTGTACACCGATTGACTTGAAATAACTAGTTTCGGAGACATTGAATCAATACCTGTAAAATTATGCGTTTTACTTCAAAAAATTCCGATTTCGTATCAGAATTTTTACTATACTGCCTGAGCTGCTCTAGACGATTGGAACTGGAATATTATTTATTATTGTGTCTCATAATGTTAGATTGTGATGTTGATTAAAAATTAGTTTAAACAAATCTCGCTTGATCGCCTATTTTTGAAATCTGTTGTTTAGTTTAAAGTTTCTAAATGTTTACATGCCGACCTAAAAGATAGCGCACCTTGTTTATAAATAATTAAATAAATATATAAATAAACGGACTGAATTGCCTTACCTTCTGCCGCCACAAGCAACAAAGAAAGCCAAAACACTTTCATAATTCCCCGCAGTCCAAAAAAACTCAGCTCGCGACAACTGCAACGACACGCCCGCCCGCCTCGAATGCGCCCGCTCAACTGAGCCGAGAGTCCAAATCCGTAAGCTGAGAGCTCAATTGAGTCGAGTTGAAGCCGAGCCGATCCGAGCTGAGCTGAGCTGAGCGATTTCTCTAATCAACCGTAGACGAATTTGCGCTCAAGTTGTTTGTTTATGTTGTATTTGCCACTTGACCTGCCTCAGCTGTTGAATTGATAAAGCTTGCGATCGCAGCATTGCGCTCACGGATATGGCCAAAGCGTAGGTAGAAGTTATGCAACCGCGCTCTTTCGAAAGAGTTGTGCGACTCTCTTCGCTCTTCGCTCTTCAGCCAACCCAACAGTGGCGTTGCCAATTTAGTTGGTTTCAAAATTATATTATTTTGATTACCAAACATCTATTAAAATATATAATTAGTTTTAATTTTGTATATTCATTTTATTTGTATTGTTTTTTATTTATTTTTTTTATGTCTATTTTTAAGATATTTTGTAATGCAATGTTATGCTCTTAAGGATATTGCCAAAGCGTAGTTAACAGTTATGCAAACAGCAAGAGACGGTTCGACGCTCTTGCGAAAGAGTTGTTTTATGCATAAAATTATACTCTTTAATGCCAAACAAGCTCAAACTTTGTGCTCTTTAGCCAAAGCACAACAAAATGTATATTGATTAGATTGCAAATTTATAATTATTTTAACAATAACAACCAATAATGTAACTTAGATTATATTGATTAAAACAGCAACTTGTTTGTTTAAACTTTAAACAATCTAATCGTAAGTAAGATTATAATAACGTACGGTTTTTTTTGACAAAGTTCATTCATATTTTATAAGACAGTTAAAAATAACAAAATAAAATTATTTGATTAAACAACTACTGCAAGCTGCATGGAATATTATTTAATTTATAGGGTTTTTATTTTATTTTTGTGGCATTGAACAGTGGTTAATAAAATGAAATTACATAATTTAAATTAAAATGTAGCCAAATATAAAATAAACTCTGAGTTTCTCTTAGATATTCAATTAGGAGTCAGCTGGTTTTGAATGCGTTAAATATAGATCAATGCTTGCAAAACTGTAATTGATTTCATGCAAGTGTCGAAAGCAGAGAGCGATCACGAAAGCTCTCTCTCTATGCAAAAACTGGAGGGCATGAGCGCAGCCCAAGCCAAGCTTCTGGCTGCACTGCATGGGAGTTAAACGTGAGCGTTTGCTTTGCATGTGTGGGTGAGCGCCGCGCAAACGTATGTATAGTGCAGGAGAGAGCATCTCTCTCCCTTGCATGCCATGCAGCTGCAGGTGTGGGTGGGTGTGTGCGCCTGCTCCATCGAACTTAAGCGAGGAGAAGAGAGCAGCAGCCAAAGAGCGTTTGCTTTGCATGTGTGGGTGAGCGCTGCTCACAAGGCGCGCATACGTATAGTGCAGGAGAGAGCATCTCACTCTGCTATGCTGCCATGCAGCTGCAGGTGTGAATGGATGTGTGCGCCCGCGCCAACGAACTTAAGCGAGGAGAAGAGAGCAGCAGCCAAAGAGTTGGCTTTATTATAAACGCTGCGCTGCTGCTGCAGTTAGTAGACGCTTGGCTGGCACCGCGAGCAGACGCAGGAACTGGAGTGGGGGTTCATCACTCATACAACGAAAAATGCCATTTTTGCTTAACTTTGAATGCGCATAACTTTACCAAAACTCAACCGATTTTCAAGCGGTGTGGTTTTTTCTTATTCATATCAATACGAAAATAAAATTTGAATGATAAATTAAAGAAACAAAATTTTGAATTTTTTCAGAAAATTTTAAGTTATCCCCCTTAAAAAATTTTCAATTTTCGAGCAAAAAAAATTTTTTTGTTCATTATTAGAGTTGGTGCTCTAAGGAATTGTATTGCAAAATTATGCAGAAAAAATCAAACATGACAGCATTTGGTCGAAAAATGTAGATTTTATGGTCAATATTGGTATCATGGGGGGATTTTTAAATAAATAAGTTAAACATAATTAAAAAAATAAATAATATTTAGATTTTTCATAATACAAATTAAATATTTATTGCCGACTAAAAACGAATTTAGAGACATAAACAAAATGTTTTTATTTCCATAAACTCTTCAGTTATAAAGCAGGGTGTGTATAGACTTGGCAGGGACATTAATGGTAACCTCTCCACGTACGCTGTCCACTATATTAATGTCCAGATCGGCACGCCCACTATTGAAAAGCACAGCAGCAATCTGCCCATCGGGACGCTGGAAGGCGACGGCATTGAGGTTAACGCTGCTGGCTATAGCTTCGATGCGGTAGGATCCCTCAGGCACTAGCTTGGAGAAGTGTCCCATGACATAGAAGAAGGGCTGCTTGTAGAACTCCGTATAAGCTGTAAGAAATTGATATCAATAATTAATCGTAAAGTCATAACTTCAAAATTGTATCCAACAATTGAAATAAACTTAGTCTGTGTTTGCTTTACATCTATTTACATTCAAAATTTGACTGATCTAGCTTGAATAGTTGCAGGGATCTACGCGTTTAAGCCCATTTGAAACGTACAGAGTATATAAAGTCTACTTACATGTAGTATTGGCAATTACTGGGGCATCAACAAAATTGCTGACGTAGTTGGGTCCGCCCTTCTCGTCCAAAATGACATTCCAATCGATCCAGCCGTTGAACCCGTCCTTGAAATGCGACATGTAGGACCGTCCCATCTTCTCTCCACGATCCCAGCTGCCCAAGAGGGGCGCTGCCTTCTGCCAGGGCTTATCGCCAATGCAGGACTCCGAGATGATCTGTATCTTATCGGTCATATAATCGACGGTCTTATCGACAAAAAAGCTGCCGAATATCTCATCCCAATACCAATGCAATGCGACGCCATCAATATAATCAACGGAATTGGGACGTGTTTGGTTCATCTAGATTGATTTTGATTAAAATTTTGATAACATTGAGAATTATTAGACCCTTTACTTTAAAAAAGTAAAAAGGGTCTATTAGTTTTAGTGCAAAGAGGAAATGTGTGTAACACCCAGAAGGAGGCGTGGCAGACCCCATAAAGTATATATATTCTTGATCAGGACGACAAGACGAGTCGATATAGCCATGTCCGTCTGTCCGTCTGTCTGTCTGTCTGTCTGTCTGTCTGTCTGTCTGTCTGTCTGTCCGTCCGTATGAACACCTAGATCTCAGCAACTATAAGAGCTAGAGACACCATATTCGGGATTTAGATTCTCCTATTTCGCGAGCAGCACGAGTTTGTTTTAGATTTTGGATACCTCTCCCCCTTCCCCGCAAACCGCAAAAAGCTACTGCAGCCACAGCTTTAAAGTTATTGACTTGTTATTTGGTACGTAACTAGCTTATGATATTCTCTATTGACCCTGTGAATTTCGTTTCGATCGGATAAGAAACAGCGAAAATATGGAACGGACAATTCACCGCACTAGGCAGAGGGGGGGGTGGTGTGCCTTGCATACGCGAGTAGCGTAGTGTGTGAGCCTCTGGTTGTGTTTGTATGTACATATATTAGTAGTTGTAGTAAAGTAAAGGGTCTCCTACTGTCGGTTACGTCCGACTGTAGCCTCCGTCCCACTGATCTGCCCCGTCCTTTTTAATTGTAGTTGTGTCTTACCATTCTGAACCAATACGGAACGGTATAACGCTGATCATCGTTGCCAAAGATCACAATATCCTTGTACTTGGAGTTACGGAATAGGGGCCCCAGATGATCATTTAACCAGATGGCTTGGGTCTGCGGAGTCCATCCCAAGCTCATGAACCTCACGAAGAACATGAAGAACATGCCGTTCATGGGCTCATTTCCAGTTGATATTGCCCAGATCGGTAGGCCATTGCTCTCCATTAATTCCACCCATTTCAGATGATAATCCGCCCAGGTCTGATAATAGTCTCGCTTCAAACGTGAAAATCCGGTCCATTTATTGTTGGTCTTCATCCATTTCGGAGAGCTCCAGGCAGCACCCTTAATGCGCAGATTCTTCACTCCGGAAACGTCCCGCAGGCGTTTTATCTGCTCCACCCTGATGACATCCCGATCATCCAGCTTCTCCATATTTGTCAGCACCGTCTCGTTCTCAGGAAGTTCATTGTATGCCCAAGCCTCCAGATCGAAATCGCAACCTCCCATCGCGACACGCATCAAATTGAAGCCCAAACCCTGCTCGGAGTAGAAGGATTTGTAGAGATGATCGTGCATCTCCTGCTGTTTATAGTTCTCCAGCAGATAGGATACAGCTCCCGTAAAGCTTCCTCCGAATCCCTCAATGCGCTGGTAACGCTGGGTACGATTCAGCTTGAGAGTCACAAAGCGCGTAATACTGCTAGCTGCTGCTGCCTCCAGGGTTTCCGGGAAAGTATTCAGCATTATTTTATGCCACAGCCCGGATAAAAAAGTTTCTTCCTTAGCACTCTTAACGGTTTCCTCCTCATAATCCTTAACGACGAATGTTTCCTTCGCCCCAAAGTTGCCTTTGCTCTCCGCGAAGCGAAGTCCCGCCTTACTACTAGATATCAACGCAAACTCGGACTCCCCGCTCAGCGTCGGATTCTCCAGATAATCACAATAATCCGCCGTACACACGCACACCTTGCCGTGCTCCGCATCCCTCAGCTTACAGGGCACCGTTTCTGCCCGTACACCTGAGAAAGGAGAAAAAGGGGTTTAGAATTAATATTAATTCATTCCAAGAACTTTTAATCTTTACTGAAAATTAATTCTACAAATTATAATATACAAATATTGCAAAGCAACTTGTTCTTCTAGTTAGATCTGAAGTTGGAAATACTTGAATTCAAAAACGAAATTCCTGATTTTTCCTATCTGCGTAATCAAATTTTTAGTTCTTATTTCCTATGTCGATAAAATTTCTTACTTACCGATTACGGCAATCAGCAGCAGCAACAAACTACCGCAACGAAACATCGTTAAACCTTTTCACCGTAGAGCAGGTTCTCAACTGACATTATGGCGCTAAGAGCTCCATGGCGTAACTTCCCAATCTCAATCTTAATCTTAATCTTAACTATTAGCAGCGGATAAGCGAGCGAGTTGGCAAAGGCAATTAAGCGATTACGGCTTATTTTTTAAGCACTTCATTAATGTTTTTACAATCCAGCTATTTTCAAACTGTATAAGCTTTAATAAAAAATTTATTAAATATAATTTAGATTAGGTAAAATAAATATTATTCATTAATTATATTGAATAAGACGCCCTTGTTCACTTTACTATTTTGGAATTTGTTCTATATTGAACGAAAACTTGAACTAAAGTGTTCCAAATAAATTTTTCGGATCAATTAAACCAATTTTAAGTTATTTCCAGTTCTATTTCCATTCAAAACTTATTCATTCATGTCTATCATGTATATCAATTAATTGATTGAATGAATAATATATATGCTGTATTTATTTTATCAGACATATTATTAACTAAATTACTTATCTTATCGAAGTCATGCCTTAAAACACCATGCCTAAACCAAAACACTCGATTACCTGATTAGCTTTTGGGAATTCGGTTTAGATTAGACTTAGCGGCCAGGTGCAAACTAGATTATCAAAAGCGGAACAGTATTACACATAGAAAAAAATAAATTTACTTTCAATTAGTTGTAGAATAAAATAGAAAACACAATAATTTAATTGAGCAAGCAAAATTGAAGTAGAAAATTTAAAGAAAGGATAAAATATAAAACTTCAAATAAACAACAAACCAACTTAATAATAAACTAATTTTTTTTGCAGTGCATATTTAACTAAAAACGTTTATAAATATTTTTGCTCATAGTTAACTACAAGCTATTTTTTATTTATTTATTAATTTGTTTATTAACTTATAATATTTATTCATTTAGTTTTACCTAGGTCAGTAGTCAATTGATTTAGGTATTGATTTATTTCTTTAAATATTTATTTATTAATATATTTATTTAATGATAGCTCAGTAATCAATTAATTTATTTACCTATTTCTATATTTATTTGTAGCGCCAATTATTTATTTATTTCAAGCGCTTAATCAAATATTAAAGCTTGGCACCTTAAGTGGGTCAAAGTTTAAAAACTTTCCATTCTTGTCTCCGTATTTGCTCCAAATTTCGAATGCTCTAATTTGCGGCACAATTGTTGCAATGCCACGTCAGCAGAATCCATGTTTGCCGGCACTAAATTTAAACGCTGAAAAGCCCAATGAAATGGAAAATGATTTGAACTTGTGAAAAATCTATAGCATGCTTATCAGGGCGCAGGCATGGACGCAGGCCTTTGGCCCATATGAACTTTAAACACTCGCTATGGGTGTGCCAATGAGTGTTTGAGTGTGTCTATGAGTATGTGAGTGTGTGTATGGGTTGGGGGCATATCGATAGTCTGATAAGTAGCAACATGACGTCCAACAAGTAGCAAAGGCAGCGGCTTTTGATAGAATGCAAGTTACCCTGTGTTTTGTGAAATTCAAAATCTTCTTGCACATTTTTGAAAATATTCTTTTATATTATATATTATTAGACTTTTAATTCACTTCAGTTTTCCCTATGCAAGTCTTTTTTGAAACTTTTTTTCAAATTGTTCTTCATATCTTCTTTGATTTAAATATTAATAAATAATAATTTAATTAATTCAATTTTTTGAGTTATTTATTTGTTCCTTATCGATTATATTCTTATTTTTAAATTTTAATATTTGATATTATTTCAATTGTTTTATATTTTTATAGGTACTTTATTTTTATTGTAATATTTTACCGAATTTAAATTTTTTATTTTTGCCCAATTTATTTGTTGTTTGTTTTCATGAATTTCGTTATCTAAATAAACAGATATAAAATATCTAGAATTTAATTCGTATCATTACCGTTGGGAAAATCAATAAATTGGCGTAATAAAATAATTACGCCAATCATGGATAATTATATGATTATTTTGATTGCGCTGGGGCATATACTCTGCGCCACATGCCACATGTTGCATCCACATGATTAACCAGGCGTTCTGGCCAGGCGTTCGGACGCGACTTCGGTTGTCTGCTCACTCGGTTCCCGCTCGGTTCTCACGCTGTCAGTAAAATCATCCGCCGGATTGTTGCAGCCTTTCACTAGCCGCAAACACGTTGACGAGGCAGCAACACCACCTGTTGGAGCCTACTCTACTCTCTCTCTCTCTCTCTCTGTGCGTGTGTGTGTGTGTTTTGGCCATATGGCAGGCTAAGCGCGCGTTTGTATTGGTGTTAATTATTGTGCCGTGTTCGACATGTCGGAGACGGGGACGGGAGTGGGGGCGGAGGCTGCCGCCCAGCTGAACGCATCCGCCAGACGCAGTTCATCTCCTCAGGCCAACGGCATCGAGAATCGTTGCCTCATCGCGCTAATTGTGTATCTGGCCCTGCTGCTCGACAATGTGCTGCTGACCGTGATAGGTACACTGAAAAAAATATCACACCTTTTCGTACTTCAATCAAGAATATCTGATGTTAAGTGATAATTCAGAAAATTTAAGCAATTCTTGATCCAAGCAGAAAATTATACATTTAAGAGCGTCGAGAGTATTTCTCGTACTTGAATCAAGAATTTCTGGTGTCAAAAATTCAAGAGAAAATTCGGGAAATCCTTGTTCCAAAAACGAAGTTTAGCATTTGAGGATCTAGAGCGTAAAATAATTCTTTTATAATTTCTTTTAAAATTTCAATTAAGAATTTCTGGTAAAAAATTTCAGAAAATTCAGAAATTCGTTTTTTAAATACAAAGTTCGAAGTTTCTAAACACGATTTATTAATTTCCAATACATTTCTAAATTACTAATATCTTCTATAAAATTTTAAATTATTTAAAAATTTTGTTTTAATTTTACGATTTTAAGAACGATATGTTCTCCTCATAAGCATTTCGAAGAACGTGCTTTGATTTATAAAAATTAGTTTAAGAGTTTAATTTTGTAGAGTGAATTGTTGTTAATTTTTCTTAGTGTAAGTTCACCTACTTTGATAAGAGATAAGAGCTAATGACAAGCATCCGCTTTAGTGCCCATACTACCAGATTACTTGGCCAGCCTGGACGAGGGCTTTCGGATGGAGGAGACGCCTCTGTCCCATCAGCTGGCCTATCGCAGCGAGGAGCAGGCGCCAGTCTACATGACCAAGCATCCAATACCCGGAAAGTCCATGGTGAACATCTCCTTCCTGCAGCTGCTGTCGACGACCACAACAAGCCCCAGCACACTGTCCGGCAATCACTCGACCGGCACTAATCCGAATCCCACTGTAGCCACTGTAGCCACGTTGACAAAGCCCGATAAGCACATCAATAACAGCAGCAGCAGTTTCGGCAACAGTGCATATACCCTGGGCCTGGCACGCGAGAACGGGTCGATTGGTTTGCTCTTGGCCATGAAGGCCTTGGTACAATTGATTTTCAACCCCATTGTCGGCAACATGTCGGGCAAGTATGGCTACCGACTGCCCATCATGGTCGGCACCTGCTTCCTCTTGCTCTCATCGTTGGGTAAGTTCTTTCGAATTAGCATATACACTTAAAAAAATCACAAAAAAAAAAATCAAACAAAATCAGACAGACTTTTTTTTTTTAATTTTTAATATAAAAAAAATTTGGACGGGGCAGAGCAGTCGGGCGTCCTCGACTGTGGAATACCCTGTACCCTACATTTTAAATATAAAATATAATTTTATAAAACTATCATAAAAAGCGGAACAGCAATGCTTCTTCTTCCTACTCATTTTGTGTGACATGCTTTAATGGCCGCGCAGCCAGAGGGTGAGCGTTGCAACGCTAGTTTCGTTAATAACTCTTGTGTTTATTAACCGATTTCAATGCGTTTCCCTGAGTAGTTAAATATATTGGACGAAAGTTTATATTCCGAATAACAATATTCTATGTTCAATCTTACGCTTGTTACTCAACTTTTTATGCTCAAAAATAAAATATATAAGAGATTTCAAAAAGATTTATTAAAATATATATCACACAAATTTACTTTTTAAAATATTGCTTGAATATTTTTTTGAGTGTAGCTTAATCATAGTTTTCATCGCTTGTTCCGCCAGTGTTTGCTGTGGGGGAATCCTACTGGAGCCTGTTGGTGGCGCGTGCGGTGCAGGGCGTGGGCTCCGCCTGCATTGGTGTGTGTGGCATGAGTCTGGTGGCCCAGCATTATCCGGAGGAGGCGCGTAGGTCCAAGGTAATGGGCATTATCCTAGGCAGCATTGCCCTGGGCGTGCTGCTGGGATATCCCTTTGGCGGCATATTCTACGACTTGGCTGGCAAGTCTTCTCCATTCATCATACTGTCCACGGTGATCTTTCTGAATCTGGGACTCCAACTGCTCACCATGGATCTGAGCGTACAGCCGGAGGTGCTGGTGGTCAAGCAGGAGACCAAGTGGAGGGCGCTGCTCGAGTGCAAGATGATTCTGGCCATTGTGCTGGCCATCTGGCTGTCCACGTCCACCATGGCCATCCTGGAGCCCTGCCTGCCCATCTGGCTCATCCAGTATCTGCAGCCCAACAAGTGGCAGCTGGGCACCGTCTTCATCCCGGACTCCGTGGGCTACTTTGTGGGCACCAACTTCTTCGGCAGCATCGCCTATCGCTATGGCCAGCTGAAGATCTCCTGCCTCAGCCTGCTCCTGGTGGGCACCGCCTCCATACTGGTGAGCCAAGGAACTAAAAACACATACATAAATAAATAAATATCTTTAATCTTTATGCTCTTTAAATTACCTTTTTTACACGTATTTAACTGTTATTTTATATCTTCATAAATTTGGTTTCTTTTCTTCTTTTAATAGTATTTGAATTTTATTTCAATTTAAATGTTGATAACTTTTTGAAATTATGAACTGAAAATAGTACCATATAACATATCGAGCCCTTCCCGAATATCGTAACCGCCATATTTCCCATTTTCGTTTTTTGATGCAATTACGAGTATAATATCATATGGTAATTTGGAAATTCCTATTTTTCCGCAGATTCCCAGCGCCACAACTGTGTCCCAGCTCCTGCTGCCCCACTTTGCCCTGGGCCTGGGCATTGGAGTCATCGATGCAGCTTTGGTTCCATTGCTGGCCAGCTTTGTGGATGCCACATTGGCGCAGGAGGAGAGTGGGGAGGCAACTAGCTCCATGTCCAGCTACGGCACGGTCTATGCCATACAACAGACATCGGTTAGCCTGGCTTATTGTCTAGGTAAGTTTCCATTTTGTTGCTTGATTGAAGTCTGATGTATGCCATGATTGACAGCTCCTTTGATTGGCGGGGAACTGGCTCAATCCCTGGGCTTTGCCTGGCTCATGCGCATTGTGGGCATCCTGAATATGTTATATGGTCCCATATTGGTCTATCTGTATAAGAAATACGATCCCAAGGTAGTATAACACTAACTGTACTATGTATAGAAAAATAATACTTAAAACTATTGCTATATCCACAGATCGTGAGGGAACATCAGAATGAGTTGTTGATGCAAAGCAGTGGGCGTGGCTCACGCTATAAGCAGCTCTACAACTCCATGGACATTGAATAAATTCCGCTCTCGTGCAGTCTTAATCTTAAGCAATACTTTTCCATTTAGTAACTCGTAATATCAGCTTCTTCAAACTAAACTAAATTAATTCGATTTATTTAATTTTAAAACCAATACCATGACTTGGTTGTCATAGAAGCCGAGCAGCTGTGGAACAGCATAATGTTTTTTATTCAGTTTAATTTTTAAGCCCTTTCGGAAAACAACTCAAATACGAGTTGTTCCAAATTTCCAAAACTTTTTTCAAATATTGCAATAAACTAGAAATAAAATAAGAAGTCTGCCATGGCGCGTAGACCTTTAGGTAAGTTGATTTTAAATATATTAAAAATAAATTAAATTATAAAATAAATTAATTAATATAATTATTGACAGGCCCTGGTCCCGGAACTTATGGATTGCCTCCAACCATTGGTTATGAGAGGCATGACAACCGTAAGCAGCGTATGCCGCAATACTCGTTCGGGGCCCGCACCAACATGATGGGTCCAGATCCCGGACCAGGACCAGGTGCCTATCAGGTTGACAAAATTACGCGGTATGGCAGAGGCGGAGGTCTGCAATACACCATGGCGCCAATGACCCGAATGATTGGTAAGTTATATTATTGATAGAGGAAATGTAGAGGAACATATATAATTGATATATCATCCTATCCAAATTGCAGACAAACGTGTCGCCCCCGGTCCCGGCGCCCATGACCTCCACAACAAACCTTTCTTCAAGGGATCTACAGCGCCTGCCTACACGATGGCACCGCGCAATGATTTCAGTTTCAGGAAGTACGGACCCGGGCCCAGTGCATATAAATTTGAGGTGGGTACGATCAAGCCGACCGCCCCAGCCTATAGCATGGGCATCAATGCCCAGATAAAGCGGAAGCAGGATTCCCCGGGTCCTGCAGCCTATGCGGCTGGCGATATAAATCTGAAATTGAATCGTGCTCCCCAGTATTCCATGAGGAAGCCGTGCTATGTGCGCAAGGAGAATGTGGGTCCTGGTCCTAACTATTATGATTTAATGTACCATCATCCAGGAAGGACGGGACAAGCATATTCGTTCGGGGTGCACCATTCTCCTTATGCCCCACCGATGATTGTTAGATGTGATAATATGTAAATTTGCAATATGGAAAGGTTTTATGTCGTTTTGGGAAATTATTTTAAATTTTTAGTGGAATTCTAAATAAATTATAGTTCAAATATCTTCATGATATTCGTAAATATATCCTTAATTTTTATTTCTATAAATTTTATTAAGGGGTATAAATTAATTGAATTAAGGTATGGCTGTTTTTAATTCGGTTCTTTTGGGACTTCGGTTTCGGTATGGATTCCAGTTTGATTTTGTTTTTATCCAATTTTTAAAATGGAAAATGCACTATCGCTCTAGTATTACGTTATTTTCGAATGTATCCTTAGTGACTTTTGTACAATACAGGGGTTTGACCCAAACCGGCACGGAATCGAAGTGGATCCTTTATAAAATAATGTTTCAGCCTAAAATTCGAAACAGGTTTAATAAATTTTCAGATATGCATAGTTGGCATTAACACATCTGTCAACTGAGCTCGATTTCAGATGGGGAAAGCCAAAAAAGTCCCATTATAATTTTACTAACTTTCGGACAACAACTCGTTAGAGTTTCAAAATTTTTGACTTTTTTTTTAAATTTGCAAACTTTTTAAAAATATGGCTCGTGCACCTTTAGGTAAGATGAAAAAATTGATTAATGTATAAATATAAATGGTGAAAATAATGAAAATACTGGTTTTGGGTAGGCCCCGGTCCTGGCGCTTACATGTTGCCCCCAACCGTGGGCTACGAGAACCATGACAACCGGAAGCAGCGTATGCCGCAGTACTCCATGGGAGCTCGACATGGGCTGCATGGCAATGGAGCTGGACCGGGACCAGGGGCCTATATGGTGGACAAACTAACAAGATATGGCAAGGGAGGTGGTGCCGAATACACAATTGCGCCTTTGACCAAGATCGGTGGTAAGTATCTGATATCTGACATCGGAATCTCTTCTATATAAATGATAATCTGATTACTGCAGACAAGAGTTTTGGTCCTGGACCTGCTGCACATGAGGTGCACCTTAAACCGATCTTTAAGGGAACCAATCCACCAGAGTATTCCATAGCCGCGCGTCATGAAATGAATTTCAAGAAGTATGGACCAGGTCCAAGTGCTTACATGTTTGGTTTGAATTCAACTAAACCCACAGCTCCAGCGTATAGCATGTGAGTAATTCGATTTTAATCGATTTATTATCGATTATTTTTTGTTAATATTTATGAAATTCCTACTCATATCATTTTACTATACCTATTTTATATATACTATAACCTAATTAATTTTATTTAATATTTTTTTCCTTTTAAGGGGAGTTCAAACCAAATCTGGAAAGAGCATCAACTCACCAGGACCTGCTGCTTATGGTGGGGGAGATATCAATCTATACCTAAATCGTGCTCCCGAATACTCAATGAGGTCGCGTTGCGGTACCAGCGGCAGGTCCTTGGGCCCTGGTCCTAACTACTATGATTTGAGCTACTATCGTCCTGGCAGATCTGCCAAACAATATAGTTTCGGTGTACGGCATTCACCCTACGCTCCACCCATGGTTGTCAGATGTGACAACATTTAAGTTTGCAATATTAGAAAAAAATATATTTTAATATATGATATTTATTTTATTGTATGTAAATTCTAAATTATTCTGTATGCGAATAAAGCTCGATTTCAAAATGAAAAGAAAAATATAACTTAATATTATTCGAAGCAAATATTGTGGTTTTTGAGATGAGCGGCTTTTTAATCAAAATTCTAAAATAAATGTTTATAAATTAAATCAATTTTTCAGCGTATAGCATGGGAAAGGCTAAATACCAAAAATGTTGTTAATACATATCTCTAGGTCATACGGACAGACGGACATGGTTATATTGACTAAGCTCGTCGTCCGGATAAATTTAGTAGTAAAGTGTATAATTTGTGAGGGTCTAGCATGCTTCTTTTTGTGTGTTAAATAAAATATTCATTTGCACTTAGTAGACCCTTCTGTACTTTTTTAAAGTACTGGGTCTAAATATAATTTGGTTATTTTTTCAAAAAAAAGGAAAATAAATTTATACTTGATATTTCAGAAATCGCAGCAAACTGTGTACAACAGTTCACTTGTATGTAACATACGTATTGTTATAATTTTGATAGCTTACGTAAGAACACCGATTGTAATAAATTTTTGTAAGTGCAACAGATTAAATAATTTTTTTGCACAAGTGCACAAACGTTTCAACAAAAAAGTAAGTAATCATTTAAAAAATAATTCCAAATTCCGATTTAGTTTGAATTTCGATATTTCTTGCGCCTCTTGCAATTGCCATATCGATTGCAGGTACTTATCGATATGTCTGCATCCACGCATTGTTGCCAACGCTGAATGTGTTCTGAACCAAAACTGGTTCATTTCTGGTGTTTTTTGGGTAAATTCGCAGTGGCAACCATGCATGTGCTTTAAAAGAAAACATTTTTTTGGCTGTTGTAACATTTTGTAGTTAATTAGAATATGTTGGCAAAATTGTAAATATTCTGTGGCGCAGCGGGTGTAGATTTTTTATAAATGCAACAATTAATGTAAATTTTAGCATCATTATCGTGATACTCGGTTGTAAATAAAAGCAAATTTTTGTTGCCAGTGGGGAAAAATATAAATAGAAAGCAATTGTTCAGTGACAGGCGCCAGGGGCACATGGTAAATAACTTATTGAGCGACAGCCGCGATAACTTGACACGCCTGCATTAAAAATCGCATTCTTAGTAATCAATTATTAATTATTCTCAGCTCACAATTGGTAATATGCTGAGCCAAGTTGCGGGTGCTGCCAAACCTGGTGGCACCCCTGCCGAGGTGGTGGCAACTCCGGCAGCAGATGCAAGCGCTCCCACTTCTCCGCCAGAAATCAAATCGCGCCCCCTGGCGGTAGCGGACGAAACAAATGCGAACCGCAAGGCTGGAGGAGCGGGAGGCGGAGTGGGAGGCGCAACGGCATCCAAGGACGCTGGCAATCGGGAGTTGCAATTCTTCTTTGAGGACGAAGTCTTTCGCATTGATCGGAAGGGCCGAGTGCGCTTCGGGGTCGTCACGGGCACGGCAGACTCGTACTCCTCGGAGGATGAGGAGGAGGAGGACTCAGAGGTGCTGGGCAAGGGCGAGGTGCGCGTCGCCTTCTATCCTGATGGCAAGGAAATCGTCAGGAATGAAAAATCGGTGAGTGTTGAGGTTATGTAAGCTAAACACATGTATATACATGTGCATGTGTATGCAGATAAATGTAAATAACAGTTATGTTTTAACAACTGTTTTTCCCTTTCGGTTGTTGACACGTGTTAACCCAGCAAACATTTTGCCGGGCGTGTCGTCAGCGTTTCTCAAAGAAGTGCTAAATGATCATTTCTGTTCGCTTTTGAGTCGCTTCCGGGAATCTTCTGATAGTGTTGTAGAACTTATTTCTAGAAGGATCGCGAAAGTGTCCCCGTGAGATGTAAATACGCAAACTATCACTATCACTGATAAAGTGCAAATGATCTTATTTTTATATAATCGCCTTCTTGCTTTTGTCCGAAATAAATGTGATACGCGAGTCTTCCGAAAAATGCCGACTAAAGTTACCTACAGCAGTGTCGCAAAAGTATCCCCTAGAAATTTAAATACGTGTTTACGCGGTAAATTGTGACTATCGCGGAAGTGTCGCCAGCAATTCGCCAAGCAGGCACTATCGTAATCTGCTATCTTTCTTATCCTCCGTGAATCTTCTGAAATTGTTTTCTCCTAAACTGTAAATTTATGTTTATCCAGCAAATATTTACCGTTACGCTATCGAATCGAAGTGCTCGATTTATCCGAAATAAGAGAAGTTCAGTTGGCGACAGTAACAAACTAACTACGAACTCTCTTCCGGGCGGCACGTAGAAGTCACTTCTTGGCAATCGAATTAAAAAAAGTTTAGATTAGTTGGCGACAACCGTGTACATTGTTTTGAAACTATCGGCTAACTATCTTACAGGGAAAACGTAGCAGTCACTTCTTGTACATGTTTGTTAAACATAATTCTATAAATAAATATATATATATTTAAACCATTGCAGATTGGCCTTGCGGACCGCACCCTAATGCCTGGTGATGTGGTACGACGCATTCTGCCCGGGCAGCGGCAAATGTCCGGACAGACAGGGTATATACGCGATGTGAGTGTGCGCGCAGACGTCAAGGTGCTGGGTACCAACTACGTCATTAGGAATGTGCCCTCTGAACGTCTGCGGCCCATCTCCGAGTGGGTACGTGACGTGCCCGTATGCCTGGGCAATTGGATCGGTTATACCGTCAGCGTGGTTGAGTCTGCGGTGCTAAAGTGAGTAATTCAGCCCGGACAATTTGATGAATATATATAAATAATGTATTACTGTAATGTAGATCAAACTATGGTGCTTTGCTTGAGGTTTCATCGGACGATTTTCACAAATTTCGAGATGCCTACGACGCGACTGATCATGAGGTGTTTAACCCCAATGTATTCTATCCAAATAATATGGTTATAGGACGCCTGCCGCCCTTGGACCGTGTCACCAATCTTACCCCAGATTTGTCCCTGCCAAGCAATCACAAGCGTCGATCACTAGTAAGTATCTTTTTTCATATATTTCTATCTATTATATATATCTTATGTATGATCGCGTGAATTTCGGCAATTATAAGAGCTACAGCTATCAAATTTGGAATGTAGATAGGTTTATACCACACGTAGATCACACATATTTTACATTTTATCTAAGCTCCTGTTGGTTAAATATAACACAAACGTAATAAGATAACCCTTTCTGCTTTCTAGTTTACTGTCGATTCCATTAAGACTACAGCCATCAATGTGGCCTGGACGATGAAGGCTACGCCCAATTGTGAGAGCCCTTCCGACGCCGATCCGCTGGAACAACCGAAAAGCTGCATCAATGGCGACGACTTGCCCAATGTCAAACGCCTCAACATTTACGAATCTTATATGCTGCAGATGCACGATCGATTCTACCTCAAATATTCGAAATGTGATAAACTTGTAAAATATCATCAATGGGAGAACGAGCAGGGTAAGCATTCAAGTCCAAGTAAATCAGCAACCATAAGAGCTAGACCAGTAATTTGAATTGAAAAATAGGTTCTCCATTATCATTTTAATCTACGATGCGAATCGCACTGCAATCGACTAATACACATCGAAGATATTAATAAAACAATATGCCTTCTTTTACAGCTAGCTTATTCCAGAACATTTACAAGCAGCAGAAGAGCGCGGAGAGCGCAAAACCTGAGAAGGATAAGAGCAAACATAGTGCGGGTGTCGAGAATCTACCCTCCCCTTCGACCGCCTCTAGTTCGCGTTGTGCTCATATGTTCAAGCTTCGGCGTTCGAGCGGGAAGTCCACAGGACAGCGACTTAATCGACCCTCGGGCGATAATGACATCTCAAAGCTCGCCTCGAACTCGGGGGTAAAGAAAATGCGTATTAACAACGACGAGACTTGGGAGCCCATTGAAGACGATGAGGAACTGCCGCAGGAATCGGCGGATGCGACAACTGAAGCTGAAGCAGAAGTCGAGGAGAATCGCGTCAATTCGCAATCGCATTCGGTTGCGCGCATTGTCACACGCAATATTAAACGTCGGCCCAACAAGAAGAAATCGAAACTCTGCAAGAAACATCAGCAGCAGAAGAGGGAGCTCGATCCCAAGGATGGGGATGAGCTGGTGGTGGAGACGTTGGTTGTTTACAGTTCCATGACGGTTGTGTGGCAGGATGGCACCGTGGAGGTGGGCATACCTTCCACACAGCTCTATCCGATACACCATTTGGACAACCACGAGTTCTTTCCGGGTGATTTTGTTAGCAAAACGAATGAGTTTGGCAACTCTCAGATGGACTACGGCGTCATTCAGTCTGTGGATCACGACGAACGCATTGCCAAAGTGAAATGGTTCAATATCTACGGCAATCTCGATAATCCCATGTAAGTACTTTATCTTTTATCTACCCATGTAATGATGATTCTCACAAACTGTTCCTCTCATACCAAAAACTGATTAATATAATATATAAATTTTTATCTGTAAATTGGTTTGCAGTCCCGTGTGCAGAGATACTGAGGAGCTGAGCGTGTATGAGCTGAAAGATCATGCGGATTATCAGTACAGACCGGGCACCATGGTCATCAGAGTGTCGAATTTCACCGGGGAGGATCTTCATTCGACGGCTGGCCAAGTGATTGATAATTTTCCGGATGGACGCGTACGCGTTTGGTGGGCCAAGGGTCATATAACCATGTGCTATCCGCAGGATCTGTTTCAAATACAGCACACCGATACACAGGACCCGTACGAATCGGATGACTCGGAGAACTCTTGGGAAACACAGTCTGAGAATAGTCTGATCGCGCAGGGCAACTGTTGCATGACACCGTTAAAATCGGAACAGCATATTATCTCAGGTATTGATCGTGCCACGCAAGCAATACAGCGTCTGGAAAAGATCTTCCGAGTGCTGCCCGATGAGCGAAAGGCCGAGGTGCTCAATGATCTGCTGTCCGTCTACAAGAACTGTCGTTTCCTCGACTCCTTTCTGAAGACGGAATTCTTTCACGAAGACTACTTCAACGGAATACTCTGTCAAAAGTGCAAGAACGATGTGCCTGCAAAGTCCACACCCGAGACTCCTGCTAAAACTTCTCCGCCTACTCTGCAACTTCCTAAACCCATTGATATGTTGCCTACGATGCTTTCCCCACTTTCCACATCAACATCGACGCCCAACAAACGCAAATCATCTACCCAGATGGACGCAGTCAAGTGCAAGAAGTGCAACAGTAGCGAAGAAATCAACGTTGAGGATCCCGTAGAGAAGGAAGCGCTCCTAAATAATATCGAGCTGACGGAGAGCGAAGCGGAATTGAGCTACAACGAATTGATCAAAAAGTATCGCAACGAGTACGTTGATATGATCAAAACGGCAAGGGCTAGCATTGCCAGGGCCTTTGAGGATCGCAAGAATGATAAGGTTAATATGATGGTTTTTTCTAGTTAAAATTAACATTTTTCCAAAACAATTTGAGTGAGCTGGTTAATAGAAATATTAGCCTTATTGGATATGACTTTTCTTCATTTGTTAGGCAGTTTTGGAATTTAAAAATATTACTGAACTATTTCCAAACAAAGTTTTCCGATGATCTTTCAAATTGTTCTTCTCGTAATTAAGTGATCAAGTTCATTAATTGAAATTGCAAAGTTGTAGTTTGTAAAAAAGGTATCTCAGGTTTGTAATATCAAAAAGGATATAGAAGTTGTTAGTCCATAATTAATATTATAGAATACACTTTTCTGATTCCCTTTAAAACCTCGAGTTAGGTTTTGAGGTTTTGAGTTTCTTCTTTGGATTACCGTAGAATTTGTAGAATTTCCTGATTATTTGTTGTCTATTTGCAGAACGATTCGGGCGTGCATTCGCGGGGGGAGAACAGCTCCAGTGAGTTGACGGGTGGCAGCGACGGCAAGGATTCCGTTGAGGAGAACGAACAACAGCAAGTGAAACCGTCGCCTTCGTACAGCAATATTGAGCTGGTGGCCAATCACGATCCCGTCGTTTGCGAGGTCTTCTGTTTCCTGATCAAGGAACAAATGTCCAAGTGCCGAGACGCAATTGTCGAGAACATCAACAAAAATAGGCTGAAGAACAACGATGATGGCGATGCCGAAGCTGATGTTGACGTGGATGTTGAGGAGGCGGTTGAGGACGAAACGAATGAGGAGAGCATGGAAGATATGGAAGCAGTTGAGCTGGAAGATGCCGAGTCCACCAGCGATGCGCAGACGGTTGAGCAACCTTTAAATCTCAATACACTCTCGGAATCGCTTCCGCCGCTGGAAAGTCCCACAGCTTGCTCATCACCATCGCCAAAGCTGCAAAGCAAGTGCGGCTTCGAGGTGTTGTCCAATGCGCCCATCGCTCATCATTTCATCAACAGCATCATAACACCCAACAACAAAGCGCAGTTCCAACGCGCCGTGCATCGTGAATACGCCATGCTCAAGTCTTCCCTGCCCCCCGGCGTCGTGGTGCGCGCCTACGAAGATCGCATGGACCTCATGTCCGTCATGATGGTGGGTCCCAAGCGCACACCCTACCAAAATGCCCTATTCTTCTTCGACTTTCAAATGGGTAGCGACTATCCCAAGACTCCGCCCATGTGCCATTACATCAGCTATTGCACCGAACGTCTCAATCCCAATCTGTACGAGGAGGGCAAGGTGTGCGTCTCCCTGCTGGGCACCTGGTCAGGACGTGACTCTGAGGTATGGTCGCCACTCAGCACCATGCTCCAAGTGCTCGTCTCTATACAGGGTCTCATACTGGTCGATGAGCCCTACTATAACGAGGCAGGCTACGAGAAACAGCGAGGTAGGTTCTACTGAAAGAAAAATACATTTTGAACCTCGTAGGTTTTACTGACAGATAATTACATTAGAGACCTCGCTTAACACTTAGTCGCGACGAAGATCTCATTTTTTGTATAATTGTAAAGTTTATTTCAACATTTTTTTGACACGACCGTTTTTAAGGAACATAACCCATTTGATAAGCGAGATTTAGTGTAATTAATTAATTAATTAATTATTAACATCCTACATTTGCAGGCACTCAGCTGGGCATTGAGAACTCCCGGGTCTACAACGAGATGGCGATTATAAAAATAGTGCATTCCACAGTCAAGCAACTGCAGAATCCGCCCTCCATCTTTCGCCAGGAAGTCATCGAGCATTTCCAGAAGTTTGGGCCACGAATTACACGATCGCATGCACTTCTGGTCGATCTACTCAGCCGAAGCGCAACGTCTCAAGATCACCAGCATAGACAGTAAGTAACAGACTAATTCCATTTAACATTTGCTTACATTTAAATATGTTAAAATTTGGTGAGCGAAGCAGAGCAAATTCCAAGAACAATTGCGTGTATTTTTATACCTTGTGCCCATTTGAAAAATGGGAAAAACAGGGTTAATAACTTTGTGCGAATGTATGTAACAGGCAGAAGGAGGCGTGGCAGACCCCACAAACTATATATATTCTTGATCAGGAAGACGAGCTGAGTCGATTTAGCCCTGTTTGTCTGTCTGTCTGTTTGGATGAACGCGTCGATCTCAGCAACTACAAAAGCTAGAGATGCCGTTTTGGTTGCTATAGATAGGTAGTTATCTTACGCAGATCAAGTTTATTTCAAATTGTTGATGCCACGCCCCCTTTACGCCCAAAAATCAATAAAACTCACACAACCTCGTGTTTTTTACCATAAAAAGTTGAATAACAAGCGTAATATTAAACATAGAAGATTGTTATTTGGAACATAAGCTCTCTTGTATTATATTTAACTATCCTGAAAAGCGCAGTGAAATCGGTTAAGAAACACAGGAGATATAAGCTTCATAATAGTTGAACTTAAAAGTTCAAACACAAGCGTAATATTAATCATAGAATGTTGTTATATGGTATATATACTCTCTTCTATTTAATTTAACTATTCTGAAAAGCGCATTGAAATCGGTCAATAAACAACGTAGATAAAAACTACGCAGCTGGCGCACGTAAAAAGGGAAGAAGAGGAAGTACTGCTGATACGCTTAGTGTGACAGTTTTATAAAATTTTATATAAAATAAAAGGCACAGGGTATTCTACAGTCGGGCCCGTCCGACTGATCTGCCCTGTCCAAATTTTTTCAAATTCTTGTCGCGAGCTCGAATTCTTGCATCTGTTTTTATTTGTGTGCATTGATGCGTGCAGCGTTTGGACTCCAATGATTTAGGCATTTATCTTTTACATAATCTTTAATATTTGCTATTTTCCTCGCCATATTTCAGAGATGCCGAAGGACTTGTTTTGTGAGATGCCGGAGTTTCCGCTGCTGCCCTGCAGTCGGGGCTTCTGCATAGCCGTAAAAAGTGTCTTGGAAGCGCTGTACAGCGAACTGCGGCGTTTGGATGCCAATGGAGCTGCAGTGGATGCTACTGATCCAGTTCCTGTTGCTGCCACAGCGCCACGTGCTGCACTCGAGGACGTGTGATGGCAGCAGTTGCTGAGCCTTTGAATGTGGTGCCTATGCAACAAAAGCGAAAACAAAACTCAAGACTTTCTCTGCATGCCGCTGCTGCTGTATGCCTAGTAATATTCTATACTTAAGTGCCCCATGCTCTCGAATATTCTATGGAAAACAGGCTATCCAACTAAATAAGCAACAGCCCGATTCTTTCTAAATTGTTTGCACATATATTTGTAATTAATTATTTATTGTTTATTGCTTTAAAAATACGTCTAGTTTTATGTAGATAATCGTGTTTTCGCGCCTGCCTCAGGCGTTAATTACTTACTATTTATTTATACATGTATATGGGAATTGTATTTGTTTCGTGCTCATCTCAAACATGAGTCTCTTCAAAGTGTTGTATTTATTATTATTTTTATTGTACGCTAGTTCAATTAAGCTTGGTTATTGCATTCCAGCATCTAAATGTAGCTTAGCTTTTGCCACAGCGCCGCTTCCTCAACTCGGCTAGAAATTCGAAATAAACTAATTTTCTCATATTGGCTAAGCTTTTCAGTTGTTATTTATTGAATTGAAAATTATACAATTATTTTTAATAAAGTTATTTCTAATCTTGTTTTAATGCGGTTTAAATTCGATAACAAAAAGTTGGCAAGCTACACTGGCGCATTCTGAGAGAACGACAACTCTGATAGCTGTTATCGATAGCAAGAAATTGCGATAACTAGAGCGCGTAGTTTTAAATTTGTACGACATTTTTAAAGCTCAGTTTTAAATTCGTAAATTTTTAAAGCGAATAAGCATGCAAATAAAATTCAACTAATAAATAATCATGTTTATTTATCAAAGAAATTACGGACACATTACGCTTTTAGTTTGCTAATTACCCAGTCGACATAATGCCCGACGCGCGTGTAAACCCCCGGCCAGTTAGGCAACCCGCATGGATCCGGACCGTACGAAGTGACGCCCGCCACAAAGAAGACCTGCTGTAGTCCCACATCGGTTCGCACCATGAGCGGCCCCCCCGAATCCCCCTGGCACGTATCGATATCCCTCTGGCCTCCGGCACAGAGCTGCGAATCGTTCACATACCTCTGGTAGGTGCGATATTTGTCCGCACAAGGCTTCAGTTCCCAGACATCCACGGTGATCTTGAGCTTGACGGTACTCGGCTTCTGCTCCTCCGTCATGCCCCATCCCGCCACATCCATGGAGGTACCCACGAATCGATTGTTCCGCACATCATCGCCAACGGGCAGGCAAATGGGTCTCACATAATTCGTATAGGCAATCGTACGCTTCAGACGCAATAGCGCTATATCCTGCATCTGATCGATCGCATCCGGTGAATATAACTCGTGCAGTATCTTCTTCTCGATCTCGATATCCTGGTGCATGGGCGCACAGGTGCGCTTCTTGTTCACATCTGTAAAGCAATCGGGCGCCGTCTTTGTATCCCATTCGCCCAGCCGTACGCTGTACACCTCCAGGCCCAGATCCTCCAGCTTCCTGCTCGCCAGACAATGCCCGGCGGTCAGCACGTAGCGGGAGTTGATCAAAGTGCCTCCACAATTGAAGCTGGAGTCGCCATGGGCTAGAAGAGGATAGAGTCAGGTTAGCATAAGGTCGAATAAGAAGAATTATCAATAAGTCGAGCTCAAATATGGCGAATATCGATAAGAGCGGATACCGATATATATATTTTTTTTTTCTACCTCCACAATTGAAGCAAGAGTAACCATGGAGAGGACTAGGATTGCGATTAGGATTAGCATAAGGTCGATTAGATAGAATTATCCATATTCAGATCCCATCTATCGCGAACATCGTTTAAAGTGGATAGTGATAATATCCGGAAGGACGGGCGGTCTACATCGCTTTAACTTTTCATTATAATCAAGAATAAATATACCTTAAGTGATCTTTAGCTGCCTGATTCCTCGATTTACTTAAAATTTGGTATACCCATTTTTAGCAATATTTTGGGGTACTTACAATTCTTGTACATAAGGAGCGTCATCCAGGGAAACTCCGAGAGCCCCGTGGCGGTGCCCCCATAAATGCGATTATCGAAACTGATGCCACATTGGCCGATGCTGGGCAGCACATTGCCCGGTTCCGGCTCCTCCCCTCCGCCTCCTTCGGCCGGTTTACCGGCTGGGATGTCCCCACCTGCATTAAGACGTTTGCTGTCCGGACAACAGACGAGGATGCGCTGCACCAGGGTGCTCTGGCTCTGGCGGGTGTTGTCCAGTCCGCATTGGCTGTCGGAGAGCAGTTGGCGCTGCTGGGGTGTCGTCTGGCTGGTGTTGAGAATCTCGTAGAGAAAGGGACAGTCCCGTATGTGGATGCATAGCCCCTGCTCCTCGGTGCCCTTAGCATTACATTTGCCGTAGCTGAACTGCGCATTAGCTGCGGCTGAAGCAGATAATGCCATCGATTAGCGATTAATTATGAGCGATTAACGATCAGTAATGCGAGGCAATCAATCAATCTATAAGTATTGCCGAATAGGTCTTTTTTTCCCCCTCACATGGGTAGCGAAAACTTTGAAGTGTTTTTTCGCTTTTCTTAGATTTCTCCAAAAATATATTGAAATATATGATATTAGATCTCAATTTGTATTGGAAAATCTCAAGTTTATATTCTAATTTTTTTTTTGCAAATTTGTTTAGCTTTTTTCCGTTTTTACCAGGTCAAAAACGTCTTTTTGTTCGTTTGGTTCAGTTGAATTACGTTGTTTAGTTTGATTTTATTCCAAAACAAGCATAATTATAGTAATGTTTGCATAAACTGATTTACTGAATCTAACTGCAATGCCGTAGAACCCGTAGAACTGGTTTGAACCCAACGAGATGCGTTTCTAGCAGCAATTTTAATGATATAGGTATTATTTCAATTTGAATTTATACAATTATAAAATTGAAATTTATGTTGTTTTTATTTTACTTTAAAAAGTATTTTATTTTCATTTCAAAATATTCATATTAATTTGCAGTTGTGGATTATGTAATTAATTTTAATTTATTCCATTACTGCATTTGTAATTTTTTAAACTATTCAAATTTATGCAATTATTTCAATTTCAATCTAATAAATTATGTTAATTATTGGCGATTTAAAATTCACACATCTAGCTAGAACATAGCTAAACTAGCAACACTATTTGCGATACTTAGATGCTTGATCGAAGCGATATTTTAGCAAATATCAAGAGCGCTAACTTGTAACTTTCGGAGGGTTTACGGATGGTCTAGAACTTACCAGTTATGGTAATGCCACCCAGTGATGCAATCAGCAGCAGTTGCAGCCCCGATGCAGTCCACATAACGCTAGAAATGTTGTAATCCGAGAGATACGAGATCGCGTGAATTGATCAGACGGAGCTTCAGACTGAGACTGAGACTAAAACTCACGATCGAAAGCTGAGATCGTTGGCTTTATTCGACGTATAGAGGCGGATGCTGAGCGTTATCAGAGCCAGATGTCAAAGGTGATTGATGTTTGTTGTGGTTTTTTCCAGTGTAAGAAATAAAAAACAAAATTGAGAACTCGGGAGAGTTTAGTTTTAATCTGTGCTTTAATCGAAACTTGATACAACTTACAAAATTGAAATGATTTAAACGAACAATAGAAAGAGAAATAGAATTGGAATTGTTGTTGCTTGGCATTGTTTAACCGGTTATTGTTTTTACGATTATTATATATATGTATATGTATGTATAGATAGCTGTATCTGTATTTTATAATGGGGTTGTAGAACTAAATCTTGTTGCTGTTGTTGGCATAGTTGTAGACCTGCTGGAAACCCTCACCGTCATCGCCCTCGCCATCGTCCGAATCATCAGAATCGAAGGTATTATCGGGTATGTCGTAGAGTCGGATGATGGGCTTATTCGGATCCTTCATGATCAGATATTTGCCATCCTTCTGCTTCATCACCAGATCGATGATGCACCTCAAGATGCCCCAGGCATTGTCCATGCTCAGATTGATCTGTGTCGCAAACTCATGCGGCTTGAACTGCTGTGTGCCCAGGATGACATGACGCGAGTGATCCCGAGGGTTGATACGGGACACATATCCCAACTTCAGCTGATCGGAGCCAGCGAGCACCGCCTGCACCGTCCACTTGGCCAGCTTGCAGGCGTTGTTCCTCAGCTCGTTGGCCAACACCGCGCCCCGCTGCGTGTCCAGCTTCTGACGCCACTCCACGCCGTTAGCCAGCTTCGAGTCCCACTCGTTGAGCGCCTTGATGGACAGGAACTGGGGTTCCCCGCTCGGCGTCTGCAGCACTCCGTCGTGTTCGCAACGTGCCACCAGAACCTGGAAGAGATTAGAGTGAGAAGGGGATAATTAGACAGATAATCGAAAAAAATATCTGAAAATGCGATGCAACGGACATCGACAATGTTTTTAATGGATGTACCGATGTTTTTAGGAATGCGATGCATCATCGATACACCAAAGATTACACTGGGATAATTAGACGGATACTTTCAAGAAATATTTAGAAATGTAAAACCTTTGATGCAATTGATATCGAGGATGCTATTAACGGGATGTAGGAATATTTGGACAGATCCTTTCAAGAAATATGTAGGAATATAAGAAACCATTGGACAACGATGGTTTTACCCAAATGAATCGATGTATCGTCCATACAACATAGATTTGATGGAGATAATTGAACAGATCTGTCAAGATATAACTAGAGATATAAGAAACAATCGATGCATCGCACCGACAACTTACAATATCGCTGCCCAGCTCCCACTTCTTGTAGCGATAGCCCACGCTGGCCACCTGGATGTCCTCGTCCTCGCTGATGAAGGGATTCGTCTCGTCGAACTTGTACTTGGCCTCCTGCTCGCCGGTCTTCAGTACCTGCTGGCTAAAGTTGTGATTGATGAAGGTCGCCTCAATTGCCAGATTGCGTGGCGAATTGCAGGAGCTGTCGTCATCCGTCGGGGGCTCAACGCTCGTCTCATTCACCGTCAACAGATCAAATTCGGTGTTATCGCGCTTGTCCATGAAGATCTTGTCGCCTGCAGGTCAAAAAAGCGCATTAGTTTGGTGTTATTTTAGGGATAAAACAAGTGATAGCCGCATCAATGTTGCTATTGGCAGCTCTATAGTTTCTCATGCACACGTACCGACTTTCTCGATGACAATGTCCCAGGAGTAGTTGGAGCGCGTGGAGCACATGATGGTCGCCAGTATGGCATCGGTGGCAAAGACATTGCCAAAGGTCTTGGAGAGACGACGAATGACGGGATCGTCGGTGGTGGTCACGGTGTGCACGATGCGATCGATCTTCTGCAGGGGTTTCTCGTTCTTGACGTTGATGCGATCGTAGGTCTTGTCGTAGTACTCCAGGGTGCCGCAGGTGGTGATGTCCTCGCCCTCCTTGATGTTGGGCAGGGAGAGTTTCATTAGACGCGGGAAGTCCATCTCCTCAATGGAGGCCCAATCAGCACGCACCGCCACCGAAGACTCCCGCATCTTGGGCGGAGGTCCACGATTACCGAAACGTTTTCCGACACCGCGACGTGGATCCCGAGCCTTGACATTCTTGCTATTCAGCGTCGTCATGCCGCCGTGGGTGTTCAGACCTCCACGGGCATTACGTCCGCGTCCGGAACGCGAGTTGCGCATGTTGCGGAAGCGTCCACGCTGGTGCGGCGGCTTCTGCACTCGGGCGGTGTCCACCAGGTGGAACGTGGTCTCGTCCTCCTCATGGTAGTAGGCGTACTGGTTGCCAGTGCCAAAGGAGGAGGCGTACTTGTCTGCAAGGCAAGATAATTCGGGTTTCGATTATATTAGGGGTATAAACAGCGTTGCATACATACTATTTTAAAATATAATCCCCTATATAATATATTTCTTAAACATAAAATAATTATTTTTAAATTTAATAAAATAGCGCGAATGCTACAATCGAAACATCGATGTATCGACGATTGATTGAAAACAGGCATCGAAGGCTGTTGCCATCCCTAATTGCCATTCCGCTGCCACGACACACACAAACAAAACACAGACACACACACATAACCACAGAGGCAGCGACATAACCTCACTTCGCTTATAGCCAGGCCAGTTATCTGGCTAAAACTTACTCTGGTACTTCTTGTCGTTGTTGGAGGTGTTCGTCCAGTCGCAGATCTTGCCCAGGCGGTCGTTCTTGCTGAATGGCTGGTACGGCACGTCCTTAAACGTGTCCGGTAGTTCGCATGGTCCCCAGCCCCTTTCGTTGAACTGCACCGTCGGCTTCTCGAACGTCGGGAACTGCGACGCGGTGTTTATAGTTTCGCTCATCGCACAATTGCAAAAATATAAATTCTCTCTGATAAGTGATAATACAAATGTAAATTGTATTTTCGCCAAGTAAAGAAAAAAGTCGCTGACGAGCTCGCGAAATGTGCGAGAAGGAGAGAGGCAGCGCGATAACACTTGGCGATGGGACTGCGAAACTATCGATGGCGAATTCAGTATTATCGATGTTTTCAGAATTGTACGATATATCGCTGCTTAATTTTCAACATCGATGTTTTACAGATTGTTATTGTTATTTTGAAATAAAATATGTAATTTATTATGTTGTTACAAATTCTTAATAGTCCCTAAAATATATTACAATAATTCAATCATATTAAATTTGATTTTTGGAGCAAGCTATCGGTAAATGCATAATGACAGCCTTTTGCCATCACTAATGAGTAACAATGCGCAGGGCTGCAAACGCACACGTTGCGTGTAAAATGAAATCGATATGGAAATCGATAAGTATATCGACGCAGTCATATGTGCGGTTTTTAGCGATTTTGTTTGGCCGGCAAAGGACGAATTTATTTGTGATTATTTGATTAACTTTGAAAGAAACTAAAAATGTCGCAAGCTGCGGCAGCGAATCACGCACGCGTGCCGGACGAGGAGAGCGATCTGCTGCAGATCAAGCCACTGTAAGCAGCGAAATTGCTATATGTTTTTAACAGTGTAATCAGATGCATTTTTGTATTTAATTAAAGTGGAGCTGGACAGGAGGTGGGACGCTCCTGCATCATGCTGGAGTTCAAGGGCAAGAAGATAATGCTGGACTGCGGCATACATCCGGGCCTCACCGGCATGGACGCCCTGCCCTACGTGGATCTGATCGAGGCGGACGAGATCGATTTGCTTTTCATCTCGCAGTGCGTAAATTATTCAACAGTCGGTCGCGCCCGACTGATCTGCCACGCCCACTCTGGTTTTAACTTCCTGTTGCTTTTAGCTTTCATTTGGATCACTGCGGCGCCCTGCCGTGGTTTCTGATGAAGACCAGCTTCAGGGGCCGCTGCTTCATGACGCACGCGACGAAGGCGATTTACCGCTGGATGCTGTCGGATTACATCAAGATCAGCAACATATCCAGCGATCAGATGCTGTACACGGAGGCGGATCTGGAGGCGTCCATGGAGAAGATCGAGACGATCAACTTTCACGAGGAGCGCGACGTAATGGGCGTGAGATTCTGCGCCTACAACGCTGGTCATGTGCTGGGCGCTGCGATGTTCATGATCGAGATTGCGGGCATTAAGATACTCTATACGGGAGACTTTTCCCGGCAGGAGGATCGTCATTTGATGGCGGCAGAGGTGCCGCCCAAGAAGCCGGATGTGCTGATCACCGAGTCCACGTACGGCACGCATATACACGAGAAGCGGGAGGATCGGGAGACGCGCTTCACCTCCTTGGTGCAGAAGATTGTGCAGCAGGGCGGACGTTGTCTGATACCGGTGTTTGCGCTGGGCAGGGCGCAGGAGCTGCTGCTGATACTGGACGAGTACTGGTCACAGAATCCCGATCTGCACGAGATTCCCATCTACTATGCCTCCTCGCTGGCCAAGAAGTGCATGGCCGTCTATCAGACCTACATCAATGCGATGAACGATCGCATACGTCGTCAGATCGCCGTCAATAATCCGTTTGTCTTCCGGCACATCTCCAATCTCAAGGGCATCGATCACTTTGACGATATCGGGCCCTGTGTTATTATGGCCTCTCCGGGCATGATGCAGTCCGGGCTGTCCCGGGAGCTCTTCGAGAGCTGGTGCACGGATCCCAAGAACGGCGTCATCATCGCCGGCTACTGCGTCGAGGGCACGCTGGCCAAGACCATACTCTCCGAGCCGGAGGAGATCACAACGCTATCCGGCCAGAAGCTGCCCCTTAATATGTCCGTTGACTACATATCCTTCTCCGCCCACACGGACTACCAGCAGACCAGCGAATTCATCCGCTTGCTGCGTCCCAACCACGTCGTCCTCGTCCACGGCGAACAGAATGAAATGTCGAGATTAAAACTGGCTTTGCAGCGGGAATACGAAGCGGACGCCAGCACCGACATCAAGTTCTACAATCCCCGCAACACGCACGCCGTCGACCTCTACTTCCGGGGCGAGAAGACCGCCAAGGTCATGGGCAACCTCGCCGCCAAGAAGCCAGAGCTGGGCAGCAAACTCTCCGGCGTGCTGGTGAAGCGCGACTTTAAGTATCACCTGCTGGCGCCCTCTGATCTCGGCAGTAAGTGCTCCTATCCCCCTCTCCTCTCCTCTAGACTTTGATTGCAAATCTTCTATTTCTCTTATATTATTAATAAGAAGAATAATCCTTTAACTTCCAAAGCTAATCCTCTTGCGATCTTCCTCTCCCTCCCGCAGAGTACACGGATATGAGCATGTCGGTGGTGACGCAGCGCCAGTCGATACCCTGGAGCAGTTCCCTTGGGACGCTGCAGCTGCTGCTGGACAGGATTGGCGGGGGCTGCGTGGAGGTGGTGGAGGCGGAGCGGAAGCTGCGCGTCTTCAACTGCATCGAGCTGAGCGTGGAGCAGAAGATCATCGTCATGGAGTGGCAGGCGACGCACGTGAACGATGTCTATGCGGATGCGGTGCTCGCCTGTCTCATGCAGTCGGAGCTGGGGGGCACCAGCATCAAGGGGGCCACCAAGCAGACCAAGTCCGACGAGTCCCGCTTCCGGGAATGCCTCCTCGAGACCCTGCAGGACACCTTCGGCGACAGCTGCGTGCCCAAGCTCTTCAAGGGCGATCTGCTGCCCGTCGTCGTCAGCGGCAAGCACGCCGAGATCAATCTGGAGACGCTGGTGAGCTAGCAATCGAACAATCGATTAATCGTTCCATCGATATACCAACGAGATCTCTTTTCAGACCGTCAACTGCGCCGAGGATGAGGTTCTGCGGCAAATGCTCAACACCACGGTGCAGAAACTCCACCAGACGCTGGTTTCCTCCCACTGAGTTTATTATTCCCACACCTCCAACTAAATAAAACTACATTTAAATTATGGTCGTGTTTACTTTAATCCCTTTTAATCTACGAACCACGTAGAACCTTGTTTTGGAGTTTTTTGCTCGATTGATCGGGGCAGCGACTTATCTCCGCGCGACATATCTCCGCCGAGCCCAAAACGACATAACTCCGCGCGGAAATATGACGTTTTTAAGCTACATAGCTCCGCGAAAACGACATAGCTCCGCGCGGAGATATGTCGCTCTTAGCTCGGCGAAGCTATGTCGCTTTGAATACGTCATATCTCCGCGCAGAGTTATGCCGCTCTTAGCTCGGCGGAGATATGTCGTTTTCAAAGCGACATATCTCCGCGCGGAGCTATATCGCTTAAAAACGACATATCTCCGCCGAGCTAAAAGCGGCATAAATAGCTTTGAAAACGACTTATCTCCGCGCAGAGCTATGACATTTTGGGCTCGGCGGAGATATGTCGTTTTTAAAACGTCATATCTCCGCGCGGAGCTATGTCGCTTGAAAACGACATAAATCCGCCAACAAAAAAGGGACATAACTCCGCTCGAAAATTGTACCAGGCGGAGATATGTCGCGCGGAGATATGACGCTATGCCGATTGATCGCTATCTTGTCACTTCGCTCTGCACTCGTTTAATAAAACAGCGAACGAACGAGTATCTTGTTGTTCGTGCTCTCGTCGCTTTCTCTGCACTCGATTAATTGAACTACGAACGATCTTGTGCTAGCTCTTATAACTCGGTTATTCGTGCTCTCGTCGCTTTCTCTGCACTCGTTCAATTGAGCTGCCAACGAACTTCGACCGATCTTATTCTAATTCTTTTCGCTCGATTATTCGTTCTCTCGTCGCTTTGCTCTGAATTCGCTCTCGTCCCATTTCTATTATGCTCTCGTCACTCTGCTTTGCTCTCGTTCAGTTTAGCTGCGAACAAAGTACTATAAACGATGTTGACCAAATTATTTTTGCTTGTTTATTCGTGCTCTCGTCACTATTATCGCCGATCCCCCATATATTTAAATAAATCTACATCTGGATTTTGCTTGTGTGCTTTATTATAATTCAAATCAGTTTATATAGGAAATTTTTACAATTCAAATTCATGAACAATTGAAAAGTTATCGATATCGAATGTTTAGCGAGCGGTTCTGGTTCTGGCAATCTGCTCCTTGAGCACCAGGATGCTGGCGCGCTGCTCGGAGGGCAGCTGGGCGATCTGATCGTCGGACAGCTGCAGCACCTGCATGATGAGCGCCGCCTTCTCCTGGTCGGAGGCGTCCGAGGGCAGGACGCCGTGGGCGCCCAGACGTCCCTGCAGCTGCAGCGCAGCCGATTGCTGCTGCTGCGTCGGCGGCGGCACCTGCGGCGGCGTCTGGATGGGCGGAACGGCGGCAGCGGGGGGCATGGCACGCAGGCGTGGATCCATGGGACGCTGGCGCGGATCGCTGGGATAGGGAACGGGCGCAGCCGGCGGACCCTGCGCCTGGCCGCCGCCCCCCTGACCACGATTGCGTGGATCAAGCAGCGGAGGGGGCACGGGATTGGGCAGCTGTCGCATATCCTGATCCAGATTACGGGCGATCAGACGCGGATCCATGCGCAGATCGATGTCGTTGCCGAAGCTGGGAGCGGGCACGGGCATGGGCATGCTCTGCTGCTGCTGCTGTTGCGGCGCCTGCTGCGGCGTCGGCTGCTGCGTCTGCTGCACCACCGGATTCATGGGATTCCCCTGGGAATTGCCACCCAGCACGGGAGGCATCTGATTAGCCTTGAAGAGCATGCCCAGCGCCTGCTGCGGATCCACGATTCTCATCACCACCATCGCCTGGAGCAGCGCGTAGGCCAGCTGAGGATTCAGCATCAGCATCTGACGCGCCTCCGAGGGATTCGAGACGATGCAGAGCTTCATCTGCTTCATCAGTTCGTACATCTGCTCGGGGGGCAGGGAGGCGACCGTCTTGGTGATCAGCTCCGGCGCATCCTCCGGCTCGCAGGGCTCTCCGTAGGGATTCTCCACCTGCGGCCCCTGCAGCAGCTGCTGCATCTCCATCCGAGACTTCTCCGTACACGCATTATCCACCCGTAACGTTCGTCCGCCGATCTCGTAGCCGTTCAGGTTCCGCATAGCGCTCAGCGCTGTCTCCTGATCTTTGTACTCGCAGAAGCCAAAGCCCTTAGGCTTGCCGCTCTCTCGGTCGAACACCAGCCTGAAATAGACCCATTACTATCTGGTATTTCGAGGGATCGCAAACAATAATTGAAGCCCAAAAAAACCTCAACATATATCTTATTTTTTAACGGCGATTTAGTATATTGATTTCATTTCCAATTTTTTTTTTAAATATAAACCCAATACCATCTGGAATTCCAGATATTCCTGAACTTACTTTAGGGATAAAACCGGGCCGACTTCGCTGAAGATTTCCTTGAGTTTCTCCTCGGTGGCCTCGTAGGGAATGTTGCCCACGAACACCGAGCGCATGGACTTGTCCATAATGCTCTGCTCCTGTGCCTTGTCCGCCATAGTTGAATGTTAAATTTTTATTTGTTTGTGCAGTTAAAATTAATAAATTAAATTTAATTTCGAGTCGGCGTCTTTTTGTTAGAAAATAAAAAACACGAGTTGGCTGTCAGCTGGCTCGCTTGCACGCACAGCCAGCTACATAGCACTCTCTTGCTCTGCAGGCCGGCACACGAACTCATACAAACTACGCGCAATGTCTCGCTCACGCCTATTGGCAGGCAATAGCGCGCGCTCGCTCTTCGGGCTGGCTCACGAACTTGAACTGCAGCTGCTGCGCTGTTGCGTGTTGGTAAGCGCCACAGTAAATCAGTGCTGCCAGTAAAAGTAGCTGAAATTGAGGCTACATATAACTAGAGAATATATCTAATAATAACAAATAATATGATATATATCTCTATTTGGCTAAAAATTAGCTAAGCTGTAATCATGTTTTTGTATTTAAATGTATCTATTATAAATTTATTTTTCAAGCTTAACTCACTTTTGTGTTCACAAGTAAAAGATAATTTTGGAAGTTTTTCATAACTTAGATTAGTACAAGTTCCGAAAGCTTTAAAAACCATTACCAAACCATCAAAATGTGTAATTTTAATTAAAAACAGCCAAATGGCAATTAATAAAAAATTAAATATAGCTAAATTGAGGGATAATGGCATTTTCAAAATATAGTGGCAAAAGTGGCAAGATTTAGCCACAAAATGGCCGAGTTGGCAGCACAGCAGTGAGCTGTGCGCATACGTTTTGCAACACTCGAACGCCTGGTGTTGTAATTTTTCATTTTATCGCAAGGTGAAATCGAAATTACTGCGATTTAATGGTGAAAAGTGTAGTTAAAGCAATAAATTTGTGACCAAATTGCGATCAATGAAGGCGTGCAAATGTTTCCAATAAAAGTGCGTGGCTGCAACAACGTCAAGTGCATGAAAAACGCAATTGAAAATTTTACTTTGTGTGTAGCCAGCAGCACACACACATGCATGCAAGCGCACACACACGCACGCACACGCGGACACCGACACACACACACATGGAGATAAACGCAGCAATGGCCTCGCAGGCATCCCGCTCGCACTCGCACTCGCAGCGCATATAAAAGCTCAGTTGTATATTGGAAGAAGGAGCGCACAAAGCAGAAGACGAGAAAAGAGAAGAAAGAAGAAAGATTTCTGTGTCATTGAACGAGGCGACGAAGGAACAACAACAGCAACGACATCCACAACAACAACAACAACAGCTGCAGGTGCACAACAATTCCTCAAGGATACATACAGACAGACACACATACAGACAAACGATCGATATGGACGCCGCCTGTGGAAGGCAAATGCAATTGGAATTGGAAGTGCAATTGGAATTGCCATTGGAAGTGGAATTCATGCACAATTAAAGCTCATTAGGCATTATACTGCTCGTGTGTGTGTGCGTGTGCTCGTGTGTGTGTGTGTGTGCGTGTGCGTGCACTTCTCTCCTTGAACGAACGCGAAAAGAGAAGAGAGAAAATTACAGCAACACAAAGCGGAAATACGCTGAAATTGTGTCTACCTTGCGTGCGTGTGTGTGTGCGTGCGTGTGCGTGTCTGGAAAAGCAAAGCAACAGCAACAACAATACAATCCACAATCCACAGCAAGATCAAACACACTACAAAACACCACAACAACAACAGCAGCGGCAGCAGCAACTACAACAGCGCCACCTAGCGGCGGTAGGTAGAAGCTTGATGAAGTTCCATTAATCTCATATGCAAACGAATGTGTGTATGTAAATATGTATGTGCTGATTGTGGAACTTGTTTTTGTTTCTTTTGTTGTTGTTGTTATTTCGGCTTGCGTTTGGAGAAGCTTTACTCAAAGGAAAAATCAATAGCAACAGACGTAGACATATTTGCTGCTGTTTGTTTTTCTGCCTCTGCCCCTTCCCCTTCCCCTAGTAGTGCAACCCTTATACGCCGTACCCACATGCCATAAAAGTATTTATTAAATAAAAGCACAAAAATTATTCGCTGTGCATGTGAGCGACAACAACAATAAAAGCAACAACAAACGCCATTTTCAAAAAAAAAAAACAACAGCAGGGGAATAGAGATGGGCACAATCGATGTACCTGAGCATCAGTGTTGCCAGACTTACAATATAAAATTTACAAAAATTATTCAAAATAAACATAAATTAAATAAAAAAAAAATAACATCAATATTGTCAGTATAAAAAAAATTATTTAAAAAAAAAACTAAATAAACATAAATAATTCAAATTAAATAGCAAATACATATATGCTCAAAAATATTATTTTAGAAATATATGTATTTTTTTTATGAAGTTAATATTCAATTTTTAAATATATTTGTTATTATATAGAATTCTGAACATGCACGTGTGTGTGTGTGTGTGTGTGTGTGGAAGTTCTCTTATGTACGGGTATGGGTACCTGGTACTCGTTACACGTTATTCCAATAAGCAAAGTAACTGTAACTGTAAAGACTCGCAACGTTACATAGTGAAATTCTATTTATAATTAAATTTTATTTAAAATTAAATCAATCATTGCACTCCATATAATTATATGGGTTTTTGGATGCATACATATATTTTATACAGAAATTAGTTCCTTATATTTCTTATCATTTCTGCTGGTATGATGATTCTCATTCAAAAATCACATATACTGTTATGCGTTTTCAACAGTTTCTGTATACTCTACTGAATCATCGCCTCCATGCCAAAAAAAAAGCTTAAACAAATAAATAAATTCGTCATTATCGCAATGTTGCCGGTGTGTCCTGTTACAAGTTTTGTTGTTGGCACATTCCAGAGGCACATCAAGCCAGCGTTGCCAGATTGGCAATATAACATGTGTATCTAATAATGTATTTTGAAATAATCATTACAAATTAAATATAATATAAGCCAAGGTGCAATATTAAAAAAAATTATAAATATTCAAAAATATTTATTAAATTTTTTTAATTAAATAAACAAAAAGAATGAAATAAAATATGGGCAATATGCAATATATAAAATATGTAATTATAAAAATTTAAATATTTGCAGAAATACATTTCAAAAACTCGCCAGATTGGCAACTCTGTGCCTATGCTGTTTCTGTTTGTTGTTTTTCAACACTCAATGCTCAGTGCATGCATGCATGTGTGTGTCTGTGTGTGTGTGTGTGTGCGTATTTATGTTTATTTGTTTTTGATTTGTCTGCACTTATCCACTTGTCCTTTGTTTAGCCTTTTTCTCTTTTTCTCTCTTTTGATTTTTGGTTGGGGCGAAGCTCAAACGGCAAATGGCGTACGCTCGCTCTCACTCTCTCTCTATCGCTCGCTCTCACTCTCTCTCTATCGCTCGCTCTCCCCTCTCTCTCTCTTGAAGCTTTCGTTCTCTGCAGCAGAAAAAACGTTAAGCATAATGCACGTCTGCAGAGATATTGGAATATTACGATCCGGAGCGCATTCTTCGTCATATCAATTGGATATCAGCGTCAGCTTACTGCAATAATCATCCAATTTCATACATACATACATATGTACATATATACGTATTCTTATGTATATATGTAGAAGCCGTTCGATAACGCTTGGTACTGCAACCGATTTGAATACAGAACGAGAATTATAAACTGAAGTACATATGTTTTGGACAAGTTTGCGTTTTCGCCTCCATTTTCTTTTTCTCTTGCGCTGCTTTGTTATGGCTCAACAGCTGATTAATGGGATCCACACACGTTCCACTAACGCAGATATCCATTGTTTGTGGATGCTGAAGAAAATGTAGAATCAATAAATTTACAGTGTCGTATTTTAATTAGGTAAAAGAACAAAATTCTTAAATTCCGAAGGCTTTATAAATATATCTCTTAATTATATTTGAAAAGAAATTAAAAACAATTGTTTATTAAAATGGGAAACGTGATTTTCAGCCCAATAAAGTATTCTTAAAAAAAAAAAGAATTTTTTTGTTTATATAATTTAATTTTTTTTATTTTAAACTGATGTTTAGTACGTAGCCCCTTGTTAACTTCTTGGCATTGATGCTACTAGTACTAAAACTAATGGATATCAGATAATAAATTCAATTAAGAATAATCCATTTCTTTTCGTTACTATCAAGATTTGAACAAAATGGCCGCCAGAGGAAGCACAACGCTCAGCAGCATCGTAAAAGTCACAGTTTTATGACTTTGAAGTGAGATCAAGAGCGCGAGCGAGTGGAAGACTGGAAGATTGGAAGAAGAGCGCCAGCGAGAGTGAGAGTGCGAGTTAGAGAGCGAGATCGAGAGCGAGAGCTTGAAAGAGCGTTAGTAAGAGCAGCAGTTGAACTTGAACAGAGGGTGAGAGCAAGAGGAAAGAGCAAGTTACCGATGATACTATCGATACTTATTTTTACACATATTGATCGATATAAATTGATGTTGATCGATATAAATTGATAATGATCAATATAAATCGATATTAATTGATGTAAATCGGTAGAATATATATAATAGTCAACATAAATCGATATTAATGGATACTTTTTACACATATATTAATCGATAAAAATTAATTTTATACAATATAAATTGATATTAATTGACATTCATCAAAATAAATGAATGTTAATCAATATTAACCGATGTTGATTGATGTAAATCGATATGAATCGATACTTTTTGCACATATGATCGATATAAATTGATTTTAATCGATACAAATTGACATTCATCAATATATTTATATTAACATTCATTTGAATGTTAATCAATATAAATCGATATTGTTGTACATCGATAGAAATGCATAATAATCGATAGTTTTTGTGTACACAGAAAGCGAGTGCTATTCACCATGGCCGACAGCATGCAGTGTCCCGTGTGCACCCTGTACCTGCATGCGGGCATGAACCTCTCCGATCACCTGGAGACGCATCCCAAGGAGCAGGTGATCAGGGCCCTGGTGCAGATGACAATCGTGGGCAGCAATGCGTCCGCCTCCGCCTCCGCCTCCGCCTCCGCCTCCGCCTCCGCCTCCGCCTTGGCCACCAGCATGCTCTCCACTGCTGGCAGTGGAGACGCCAAAGGCGCTTCCGGTTCCGCATCCGCAAGCACAACGGAAGCGGATGTCAAGCCAGCAATAACAACAGCAGCAGCAGCAGCAGCAACAACAACAACAAACACAAAGCCAACTGCAAGCAAGTCTGCAACAAGTAGCAATAACAACAATAATAACAATAACAATAATAATAATAATAACAAACTGAACAATCCACCGATAAAAGCTGTTAAAAGCGCGCCACCTTCGACTGAGGCGCCAGCTGCATCTCCTCCCACATCCAACACGCCCACCATAAGCAGCCTGACTGCGGTTTATACGCCCGACTATCGCTATCAGCAACATGCAACAGTTGCCACAACAGCAGCAGCAGCAGCAGCAGCAGCAGCAGGCACACTTCAAGGCTTTCCTCGTGGTGCAGCAGCAACGACGACGACGACGACGACGCTGGTGATTCCACAGGCGCCACAGCAGCAGCAGCAGCAGCAACACTTCCTGGCCAGCCAACCCACTTCCCACTTTGCCCCGCAGCAACAGTCGGCGCTCAAGTACACCTATGCCACGGCGCTGCCCCCACCACCGCCCCCGCCACTGCAGGTAATGCCCCAATATTTTTAACAAATGTTCTGTAAATGATGAGAAAACAGCTAACATTAATTTAACATTTTAATGTTAACATTGCAAATAGTCTATGTTGCAATATCCGTATTATCGATAAGTAGTTGATATCGAAAATATCGACAAGGTTTTTCCATTAAAAATTTAAATATGTAGTTTAAAATGTAAATCATTTGTTAACAAAATTAACCATGTATAGAATCATTTTTTTTTTAATTTTTTATGGTTTGCTGCTAATATTTAAAATAACTTACCATAGAGTGTTTCAATATACAGTATAATTCGCTTAACTGCCTCGAGTCGATTGCAGTGATTTTGGAGGCAGCTATCTTAAAAAGGCAGCTAACGTAATTTTTATAAACTGTCTAAAATAGAATGAATTTGATCCATTTAAATGAATTTTATATAACATTGCAAATTGAAAGAATTTATCAACGTTTTCGCTGACAGCCGTAATAATTTGGAGTTTTTCTTTTAAAGTTAAGCCAACCAAGCGCTTCACTTTACCCATTTTCACGATTAGGAATGATTTGTGCACACAAATGGCACGATCTTAACAAATAGCACGATCAAAACAAATGAAAAACGGAAAATGCGCAAAGAGATGCAAGCGTTGCCATATGCACAAAAAAAGATACATGATTAAAACTCATAAATTTGTTGTTTTCAAATTCGAATCCTAGATGGCGCAGTTAAGTTGGATGATATTCATAGAATAAGACAGTTAAATTCTGCCGAAACGAGGCACTTAAGTGCGAAAGGCAGCTAACTTGAATGCAGCAAACATAATTAATTTTATACAAATGAGACCATAAATGCAGAAAAAATAGAAAATAAGCCAGTTATCTTGACGATGCAGCTAAGCATCGAGGCAGTTAAGCGAATTATACTGTATAACAAAAAATTTGTATAAAATAAACTGTTTTCCTTTATTCGTTTTTAGACCCTTTACTTTAAAAAAGTAAAAAGGGTCTATTAACTTAGTGCAAAGAGGAAATGTGTGTAACACCCAGAAGGAGGCGTGGCAGACCCCACAAAGTATATATATTCTTGATCAGGACCACAAGCCGAGTCGATATAGCCATGTCCGTCTGTCCGTCTGTCCGTCTGTCTGTCTGTCTGTCTGTCCGTCTGTCCGTCCGTCTGTATGAACACCTAGATCTCAGCAACTATAAGAGCTAGAGACACCATATTCGGTACTTAGGTTCCCCTATTTAGTAAGCAGCACGAGTTTGTTTTAGATTTTGGATACCTCCCCCCTTCCCCCACAAACCGCAAAAAGCTACTGCTGCCACAGCTTTAAAGTTATTGACTTGTAATTTGGTACGTAACTAGCTTATGGCATTCTCTATTAGCCCTGTGAATTTCGTTCCGATCGGATAAGAAACAGCGAAAATATGGAACGGACAATTTGCCGCACTAGGCAGAGGGGGGGTGGTGTGCCTTGCATACGCGGGTAGCTTAGTGTGTGTGCCTCTGATTGTGTTTGTATGTACATATACTCAAAGTAAAGGGTCTCCTACTGTCGGTTACGTCCGACTGTAGCCTCCGTCGCACTGATCTGCCCCGTCCATATATTTTTTTTTTATAAATATTTATATAAAATATTTTATTTGAATTATTAACACCCGATTATAAAATAAAAAAAAAACCACATAAATATACAAAAATTAACTCTGTTTTTATTTAAACATTTAAAATATAATCTGTTATGTTTAAAAATAAATCTCTGTTTTTATTTAAGTAGTTGAATAATTTTAATAATCTTGTTTAAATCTTAAATGTATATAGGAATATGTAATTTATTTTTATTGTATGGAAATTACTCTAATTTTGTTGGAATTAATGTCTATAATTTTGTACAATATTGTGGATAAATAGATAGATATAAAAGATATAAGATAAAAAAAAACTAAATTAAATTTTTTCTATTTAAATTTTATTTATTTTTCTTCGTTTTATATTTTGGACTTTTGTAAAAATTTTTTTTTTTATTTCTTGTGGATTTTTTTATGCCTTCCTCGGGGAGTCTATTTTATTAAATATTACAAGTTAAAAATTAAAATTCAAAATTAAATTAAATTAAATTTAATTCCACCCTCTTCCCCGCAGCTCTTTGCGCAGCAGGCGACGACGGCATCGCATCAGAAGCCTCCCCCCGCCTACGGCGCTGCCATCAGTCAAATTCGATCTCAGCACAACCAAAACAAACAACACCAACAACAACAACAGCAGCAGCAGCAGCAGCAGCAGCAGCAGCAACTACAGCTTAATGTTAATGCCACACCACCGACTGCTAAACACAGCAAGGCCCACACGGAGCTCTTTCTCAATCCCCCACCGCCCTCTCATCCACATCCGCATTCTCATGCCCATCCGCATCCTCAGTCCAATGCAACGCCTGCCACACGACTCCAGCAGCAGCAGCAGCAGCAACCGACATGCAACAGCTATGCAGTTGCAAGTCCAGCTCTGCTGATTGCAGCCTCCACATCGTCGGGTCGTCGCCAGTCGAACTCTCCCTTTGGTGCGCTGTTGAATGCAGCTGCGCAGGCGGCATGTGCCTCGCCTGCCTCAGCCGCTGCGGCGCCCTCCTCCGTGCTGCGCTTTGCGGAGTCGCCGGTTGCCCACTATCTGGAGCGGGAGAACGGGGATTTCATAGTGCAGGAGACGCCCAAGCACATCGTGGAGTGCGTGGAGAAGGAGGACGGCGAGTTCTCCGTGATTGAGCGCATTTACCACTCGCCACCCAGCGTGCTCCACATCTTGGATGACGACGATGAGGATGAGGACGAAGAGCAGGCGCGAGATGAGCAGAGGTAGGACACATTTCCCAAATATCTAGCTAGATTATAGGATAGGATATAGGATAGGATAGAATATAGGATAGTACATAGGCTGGGATATAGAATAGGATATATAGGTTAGGATAGAATAAAATAAGATCAAACCAATCTCAAATTGGATGAATATCTTACCATTTCATCCATTTTACCATTTGATGATCTATTTAAATTATGGATATACAGGAATTGCCTATCTGAAAGATCAAACTAATCTCATGTATCTCCAATATCTATTTTGATTATAGATAAATATGAATTACCTATTTATTAGAGCAAATTAATAGAAAGTTACTATGTATAAAGGATTACCTATCTATAGGATCTTTTCAATCTCAAAGCAGATGAATAACTTGTCCGTATAAGATCTATGCTGAAAAATTAATCGTAGTGACGAACAGAACTCGATTGAATTACAATCGCTTTTTATTTCGATTTTTGTTTAAGATAACCACAGAGATTCAAAACCTTGAGGTTTTAATAACAACGATTTACTTGGAATCAAAATTTGGAACAATCCTAATTAACTTCTTAACTAATAGCAATAATCGGGTGCTAGAGATTTAAAATCTTGAAGGGGTTTTAATAAAAACGATTTCTTCGAAATCGAATTTCAGAACATGCAGAATTAACGTCAAAATTAATAGTAATAATAATAATCGAATTAATAATCGAAATAATAATCGGTATAATCATAAAAATAGTAATAATAATAATCGAAATAATCGGAATAATAATAATCGCAATAATAATAATCGTAATAAGAATAATCGCAATAATAATAATCGTAATTATCCCTGTTTTAGCTGGGCCAACAGCGAGGAGGAGCAGCTGCATCAGCACGTGGAGGACGGGGACGATGAGCGGGAGGACAGCCGGAGTCGCGTGGCACCCAAAACCAGCACGAAGAAGCTGCGCAAGACGAAGGCGGGGGGCAGGATGCACAAGCGCAAGCCGACGCAGGCAACGACCGAGGATGAGGATGACTTTATGAGCGTGGACAGTGAAACGGAGACGGAGACACAAACGGTGGCAACAACTGTTGCCACAGCAGCAGCAACTGCAACATCAGCAGCAGCAACAACTGCCTCAACCTCCGCCAATTCGTTGGACATTTGCACGGCGCCCTCGACAAGCGGAGGCGCCGCAGCAGCTGTGGCATCCAGCTCCATCGGTGGCAACAAGTCGAAGAAGAATCGGGTGACGGTGCTGAGCGATGTGCCGCTGAACATGAACGAGTATTTGGATCTGGTGGGCAACATTGTGGCCTCCAGTCGCATTGGCGCCGCGCGCCCCTTCCCCTCCATGCCCGCCGTGCCGTTCGTCAAGCTGGAGAAGGAGGAGCCGCCGGATGACTACGAGCATCCAACCAACAGCAGCAGCAATAGTTGCAGCAACAGCAGCAGCAATAATGCGCATGCTACGACCAGCGTTATACGCCTGGCTGGCAACAATGCCACGCCCACGCCCGAGGATCTCACACAGGGCACGGACTTCAAGGTGGAGGTGGAGGCCACCAAGCTGATACCGCAACGCTTCTCGGCGCCCGCACAGCAGCGCGGACCCAAGAAGCTGGTCATCAAACCAAAGCCAGTGGCAAAGACTGAAGCTGTGGAGTCGCCTCCAGCTGCAACTGCAACTGCAACTGCTGCCAAGGAGACGGTGAAGCGCGAGGGGGGCAGCATTCTGGAGCAGCAGCTGACCGCCAAGCAGGAGCAGCGCAAGCTCTCGGCGGTCAACGATGACGATGCCCGTGTGCTGCTGGAGTTTGCCAACTCCAATTGCAAGCCGCAGCTGCCACAGGCAGCGGGGGGCACAACGTTTGTGGTGAATGCCGCAAGCTTTGCGTCGGCCGGTTCGGTGTTCGCCAGCGGAGCAGCTGCGTCCTTGGCCACCACCGAGGAGTACATTGTGCCCGATGACCATCTGCAGGTGGATGAAATTGTTATATCCTCGTCGTCTTCCTTTGCCTCCGCCTCCGTCTTGCAACAGCAGCAGCAGCAGCAGTTGCAACACTCACAGCAGCAGCAGCAGCAGCAACAATCACAGCAACAGCATTTGACCAGCCAATCCTCTCCAGCTTCGCTGCAACCCGCCGGCTTCAATGACTTCAATTTTCTGTATCATCAACAAAATGCCCATGCAACAAGCGCAGGCGCTGGCAACTTTGCGTCCTTTGGGCTGCCACATGGCACCAGCGATGCCACCAATGCCGCCACGCTTGCCTCATCCTCCAGCAACGGCTCGGTGCTGGATCAGGACTGCTCCATGAACGCCAGCTTCCGCCTGGCCAAGTCGCAATCGACGCTCAGCGCCTGGTATCAAACGCATCCCCAACAGCCACCGCCCAGCAGCAGCCACGCCCACGTGGAGCCCAGTGGAGGCAGCAACTTCATCGCCGCCCTCGCAGCTGTGGAGTGCTCCAGCGTGGCGGTGGACAGCGATGCCAGCGATGCCAAATACCTCGATCTGGACACCTGCAAGCGGGAGCAGCTGAGCAACAGCAGCAGCCACCTGCCCTCCGCCTCCGCCTCCACCTCCACCACCTCCTCGTCCTTTGCCGCCGCTGCCACCGAGAGCAGCCTGGTCGCCGGCCTGGGCCTCAACATTCGCACCGACGAGAAGATGCCCGCCAAGGGCGAGATCTCCGAGCAGGAGAGCAACTGCGACATCGAGAACTCCTGGAGTCAATCCGTAAGTGCAAATTATTTAAATTTGTATACCCTGTACCCATTAAAAAAGGGGAAAAACAGGATAAATAACTTTGTCAGAATGTATAAAAAATTGAATTATATTTAATAGATAGATTAAAAATATTTTAAATTGTATACTGTGCGGGCGAACGCGAGCTGTGGTACAGGGTATAAGACAGTCGGGTTTGCCCCGACCATTCGTAATGCTAGAATAATACAGAAATAAACTCGTAGACATAGTGTGTTGTTGAGGCATTGCCAATGCTCGTTATAGTATACATGGCGCCCAACGTGGGGCACGAACCTACCACCCTGAGCTGGAGAGTTTCAATATATCGACTGAAAGCTATTTGCTATCATCTTGCTTGCCTTAGATCTAACCTATAAATACAAAATAAATATATAATTTTGGAATAATATAATTTTATAGAAATTTATTACTTAATAGGAAAAATTCTAATAAAATAATGATCTATTCTATATGCTTACCAGATGTACGGAGACATATCACAGCGTTACTTCCGCAATCAGTTCTCGGAGGGCTACAATCAGCAGCTGGCGGATTGGCGCCAGGATTACTATCCGGCGCAGGATCTCAGTGGACAGGCGCCGCAACGCGAGCACAAACTGTAAGCGTAAACCGAAAGAAATCGGCTTTTGCTAATTCCTTCCGATCTCTTTCAGCTTCGACTTCAATGCCGTCAACTCGGAGTACGCGCAGTCGGGCAATATGGATGCATCCTCTAGCTCCGCCTTGGATGCCCAGCCCACAACATCCACGTCTGCTTTGCTGTCGGGTTCTCCTGTGGCATCGACATCTCGTGCTGCGGCGGAGGCGGAGGCAGCGGCGCAGCGGAAGACGCCACGCCGCAAGATCTACAAGTGTCCGCACTGCGTGGCGATCTTCGACAAGCTGAAGGAGCGCAACGCGCACATGATCGGGGAGCACAATTACGTGCGTCAGAATCGTCGTCTGATCTGCACGCAGGCGCTGATCAACGCGAGTCTCCTAAGCCAGACGCAGGAGTTGCAGCAGCAGCAGCAGCAGCAACAGGCGGAGCAACAAGCGGAGCAGCAACTGTTGCTGGCGGGCGGCAGCGGCAGCCAGGGGGATGTGGAGGACTCCAAGGATGGAATCGTGAAGATCACGATCAAGCAGGAGCACTGTCAGGATAAATCCGAGCTGAACGATCAGCTGACGCTGCCCGACGTCAAGAGCTCGCAGCTGCTGGAAGCGACGGACGCAGCAGCGGAGAGCGGCGACATCAAGCCACCGACGTCAGCCGAACTGGATGAGAAGCCCAGCATTACGCCCCTCGCCATGACCACGCCCGCTGCCAAGTTGGCCGCCATCTATCGCATGCTCATCTCGTACAATGAGTCCAAGCTGGGGCAGGATCGCAACAGCCTCTCGGAGCTGGAGAAGAAGGCCATGGAGAAGTCGATATTCCTGTGCTACGTCTGCCGCACCGACTTCCCCTCCGTCAAGCTCTACGACGCCCATCTCACCGAACATCCCGCCGAGTGCTTCACCTGCGGCAAGAAGTTCTACCGCTGGAAGAACTTCTCGCTCCACCTCAAGCGCCACCTCGGCTGGAAGGAGTTCGGGTGCTACGTCTGCGACAAGAAGTTCGTCGTCCGCTCCGCTCTCGTCGAGCACATGCGCATGCACACCGGACAGACGCCCCTCAAGTGCAAGATTTGCGGTGAGTTTCCGAAAATTATTAGTTTATTTAATGTGAAACTCTCGCTGGCCCAAATATCTCTGATACAACTCTCGCTGATACTACCTTCTATGGTCTATTTCTAATTGGCCCAACTCTCACTGGGCCAACTCTCGCTGACACAACTCTCTCTCTGTCTAACCCAACTCTCGATGACACAACTCCCGCTGATCCAACTCTTGATAGCCCAACTTTTACTGGCTCAACTTCTGTTGGCCCAATTTCATCTGGCGTAACTCTTAATGGTCCAACTCTCAATGGTTCAACTTTTAATGGTCCAACTTTCAATGGTCCGACTTTCTCTGGCCTTACTCATACTATCCCAATTCTCGTTGGCTGTACTCTTGCTGGCCCAACGTTCTCTAGAGTAACTTCTAGTGGCCCAACTCTCTATGACCAAACTCTTACTGGCCCAACTTCTGCTGGGTCAATTTCCCTTGGCCTAACTCTTAATGGTACAACGTTCAATGATCCAACTTTCAATTGCCCAACTTTCTATGGTCTTACTCTGGCACAAATCTTAATGGCCCAGCTCCCTTTGGCTAGCCTAAGTCTCGCTGGCCCAACTCTCAAAGGTTATCAGAACAAAAAACTTTAGTTGGGATAATTCTCGTTTTATCATCGTCCGTCTTTCGATTCTGTTTGCAGGCAAGAAGTTCAAGCGGTACTCGAACCTGACGCAGCATCGTAAGCGCCACAACAAGATCAGCGTGCGGAAGAAGGAGTACGTGTGCCACTGCGGGGAGGTGCTGCCCTCGAAGGCGCGCTTCCTGTGGCACAAGGAGACGCACGACCTGAAGCCCAAGTGCTGTCCCTACTGCTGCGACCGTTTTGTGCACGCCAACTCCCTCAGGAGGCACATCCGACTGGCGCACTCGGACAAGTTCGACTATGCCGAACCCGTCGAGTGTCCGATGTGCAAACAGATCTTTGCCAAGACCTCGATCAAGGCGCACATGGCGACGCACTCGACGGATCCGCAGTACGATTGCGCCATCTGCAACAAGAGCTTCTCCACCAAGTGGAACCTCAAGATACACTCCTGGGTGCACGCCAACCGTACCGCCAAGCCCTTCAAGTGCGAGTACTGCCCCAAGGCCTTTGTGCGCGAGCTGGACTTCAAGAACCACATGAACGCCCACAAACAGATCAAGCCCTACACGTGCGAGTACTGCGGTTGCAAGTTCATCCGGAAGTACAACTACATGCGGCATCGCAGGGAGCATCACGGCAACAAGAAGTTCACCTGCGATCAGTGCGACAAGTCGTTCCATCGTCACTACTATCTGATCGAGCACCGTCGCATCCACACCGGGGAGCGACCCTTCCACTGCACCATCTGCGGCAAGAGCTCCACCACCAAGACCAACCACAACAAGCATCTCAAGATCCACCATTCGCGCGATCCCTTCACCGTCGAGGTCTAAACGAGGTCTACAAATATCCACTAATCACACTAGGCAAACCCCAAACCCCAAACCCTCAAACCCCCAACCCATTGCTGCACTGATGAGATCTTGCTTTGTAAGACCTTCGAAATGATCACAAAACATTTCAATTTTCCGCATTGATTGTACATTTTGTAATCTAAATTATTTCGCTTTTATTTTGATGATTAGATAATTTTCCTCGAACATAGATCGACAAATTTCAATGCAAGTGCGTTTCGATAACCGATTCTAAACTATTTGGTAGCGTTGTAGCTCTAGTTGGGTTCGAGATCTTGAATTTTCAAGAATCGGCTCTTTTCGATCGATTGACGTCTAAAAATCGATTTTTCATATTCAATTTTTTTCCTTAAACGTTTCATGCGCTATAAATGTGCTATAATTTCACTTCCATGCTAAAAAACTTTGATATTATTGATATTATTTTGCATATTTACCTAATAATATATGGAGAATTAATTATTTGAGATCAGAGCAATTGGTAGAATTTCTAGCACAATAACAAACTTGGGTTTTTTGCTAGATCTCGAGGTCAGGGTTTTTTGCGATCATCAATTTTAAAAACAAATAAAAAAACTTGACCTATCAAAAAACCCAGGTTTATAATTGAGCTGGGATCGTATTGAGAAATGCTCTCAATCGATCTGATTTCGATTAATCGATTTTCCAAATTCTTGATTTAAATAATGTTTTTGAAGCGGTTTGTTGGGTTATATCTACATCTAGATACCCATTTCACCAGTACGGGATAATTTAACGGTTATAAAAAGTGGATCTCATCAGTGATGCAAAGGGAAGTTTGACAATTCTCGCCTAGGGCAATCGTCGTCGTAATTGAAGTTTTAATATTTAATACAGATAAGAATAAAATAATAATACTTTGACTCTTCTCAGTGTGTGTGTAATGTGTGTCTGTGGTTAATTAAAAAACAAAACAAAAAAACAAAATAAAGGAATAGAAAAGAAAAGAAAACGAAAAGTAACGAAATGATATGAAAGAAAAAGAATACAAACTAGTATTACCTATCGAACTATTATATATAATGATTATATATATATACATATGCGAATATGCCAATTCTTGATAAACAACAAAACATTATATCATAATAATAATAATAATAATATTAATAACTATAATTATAATATTAATGATAACATTAACATTTTACTAATCGTACATTTTTGAATGTGGTTAAAACGAGACTTAGCTAAATGTGTAAAATCCCTTCTAACTTTAGACAACAACATCCACAACATGCACACGATCCACTCTCCACTTTCCACCTTCCACCTTCCACTTTCGATCCACACAACAGTTGCTTCTACTTTGCTTTAAATCCAACGCGCGAAATCTGCTTTAATTATGCTTATTCTTAATCATATATTTTATATTATATTTTTTAGTGAAATGTCATGCCTAGTTCAGTGCAATATACAAACATTAATTAAACAATACTATATACATATATATTTAATTGTAATTTGAAACTATCTCAATTTTAGTTTGTTATGCTTTCAATACACAAATCTATAGGTAATTTAAATTATAATTAATTTAACTTTAAACTAAGTTAGCGACAATTGGTTTAATTAGCATTTCTAATTAGTTTTCTAGTTTTCAAATTGAGTTTTCGAAACTTGTGCACATTCTGAGCCACAACAACAATACACACACGGAAATTGAACCATATTTGAGTTGATTTTTTGTAATTTAAAAAACAAAAAACAGAAGCAGATACACGAACACAACTGTCATATTGAATATATTGAAACCTAAAGCTAAAACTAATCGTAATGCATCTAAACATATACATTAAAGTATAACTAAAACATTTCGATGTATGTAGCGTATATATAAATAAATATATATATATATATATAAATCTGATTTGTAGTAGTTGCAACTTCTCTAGGCTATTTTCAATAATTGTTTTCGATGGTTTCGATTCAGAAGCGATTAGTTAAAATTTCTAGTTCGTAAGCTAAAACATAAACTACAACAATTATTATCTATGGAAAACAATCGAAGCATCGCATACAAATAACATAAATCATTTTCAAATATTTACAACTTACAAACTTCAACGTGAATTAAACCAACATCCAACCAACAATAAATACGAAAATAAAACCATTTTGTGAAAGAAATAAATGCAATTTATGGATAATTATAACCCCGATTTTGTTTGGTACTCAAAGGGATGGAAATTATTGGGAATTTTAAAAAATTGAATTATTCAACTCAATTTAATGGACCGTAAAGTGAACAGGAACCTAGTTCAAAATCAAAAATCCTCCGATTACTTCTTGAACAGGAACCTATATCCTATATCAAAAGCGGCAGGGAGTTTCGGGACGCAACGTTTACACTGTAAAAATAAAAATTCAATGTTGACAATATAATTTTTAAACAAATTTTAAGATTTTATTTGAAGATTATTCAACTGAATAATGTATAGTAAAGTGAACAGGAAATCTTTCGATTTATGAAAAAAAATCTTAAATATTCCGAATACTTCTTAAGCAGGAAACTAGATCCAAAGCGGAAGGCAAAAATCAAAAGAATAAATATTCATTTATGTAAGTAAAGTGTAAGGTGTAAGTTAATGATAAGTGAATTGGTAAAACATAGATCTCCGGCCTACTTCTTGAGCAGTAACATATGACAAAATAATACATATTCATTTATGTAAGTAAAGTGTAACGAGTATATGCTAATAATATTGCTAAGTAAATTGGTATAAATATAGATCTCGTGCTTACTTCTTGAGCAGCAGCATCTGACTGTCGATGAGGGGTTGGTAGAGCAGCTCGGCGGTACGCTTGTTCTTATGGATGTCCACCTCGATCAGCTGGAAACCGTTGAGCGCATCGTTGTCGGAATTCTGATCGGAATCGGATGCATTATCATTGTTCTTGTGATACTTGACGGGATAGTGAACCCGAGCAAAGACGACGGGATATTTGCTGACGCAGGCTTGGAGGTAATGTCGCACGGTTGTCGCTTTGAAGTTGCGATTGATCTTGATGTTGTGGAGGCGGGCGCGGAAGGAGCGCTGGGGGAACATGTAGAGCTCCTGGGGCATCACCTTGAGATCCGCGTAGGGCACCTGTTTGGTGTCATGGAAATCGATGTAGAAGACGGTCGCCTTTTGCGCCGACTGATGCAGCTCCTTGACAATGGCCCGATACCATTGATTGTCCAGACTGTAGCGGGCCAGGCAGAGCTCCTCCGTCTGCACGGGATGCAGGGGGGCAGCGTCCCGGATCAGATCGCTCGTCTCCTGCGCCAGGCTGATCTGCTGCTTCGTGAATTCCGTCAATTGTGGCGATATCTGCAGCTCCGTCGCCGACAACACGTTGTCGATGCGGCAGGCGAACTGCTTCACGCCCACGGGCAGAGTCTGAGATTTGAAGCAGCTGGCGTTATGGGAATATGAACGCTCCGTGGACGAGTCCAGCGGGGAGAAGTGCGCGGAGTGCTGGCGTTCCTGCGAGCAATATAAAAAAGATATGTTCAGATAACAGCATAGATGAAGTTGGGTTCGATCTTTGATTTTGTAGATCGATCTTTTCGATTGTTTCACGTCTATACATATATGCAATTTGTTTGAAAACAGATTTGTTACAGATAGTAGCAGACCCTGAACTTTACCAAAAACCGTACAATTACATTGCAGGAAAAAATAGAACAAAAAGTATCGATTAAATCGATAAAAACATCGAAAAAAAGACTAAACATTGTATTCCATACGCAGAAAACGCAAAATTAGTAGGATAGTGCAATAAAAAAGGTGGAAAGTATGATGCAAAATAAATAGGTCTATAGCAATCAGGCAAGCAAATGATTTTTGTTATTTGTCAATTAGTGGTGAATATTGGAGAAATGCTTTGTTGCTTACCATATGGGTTAGCTCCGCACGTAGACGCAGCTGATCGGCACCAGGGATAGTCACAAAACGCTCTTTATCCGAGGCAGAACTGCTGCTATTGCGCTCCTGCTGATTGGCAAAGGGTGCAGACTGCTCCATGTTGGCATAATCGTCGGAGAAACCATCGTCATCGGGCAACATGTCGTCAATGTTATTTATGATGACGTGCTCATCTTCGATAACGACATCTGCATCGTCTTTGTGCTCTGTAGGGTGCTCATCGGCTTCGGAGCTGTCCTGCTCAAAGTTAACGCTTGTCTGCAGCTGCTGTGTTGCAACCTGTCGGCAGTCAAAGTCCTCTGTGCCAACAAAGTTGTGAAACATCTTATTTTCCAGCTTTAACTTCTTCTTAGCCGGGTTAGCAGGTTTGGCGACGGTTTTGTTCGGATTTACCTCCCTCTTTTCTGGGGCAGACATCTCGCCCAATCGCAGTAGCTCATCGAACATTTTGAAGCTGTCCAGCGTCACCGTTTTCTCGGGTGTCGGCGGTACGGCCATGTTATTATCCAGCATCATTCGCGCAATATCCAGGTCATCTATCTTAATGCAACAGCGAGGTATTCCATTGGGTGATTGCTCTGCTGTTTGGATAATCCGTATGGTGCAGAGCTTCATGACAATCGTGAGATGTATGGTATCCATAACCACACGCTCGTACACCTTCCCCATGGGTTGCACTCCAGAAATCTCCGTACGCAGACAGAGCGCAGTTAGCTCTGGGAAAGGGGCATATGGTAGCATATCCTGCGGTTTCACCTGCTCCTTGTTGCCGTAGTCCACGTAGTAGACATCGTACGTGTCCCCGGCATTCAGGTTGCTCTTCACTACACCCCGGTATAGATACGAATCCATGTGATACCTCGCAACCACCGGTTGACCCACCACATAGCTGCAGACCTTCTGTTGTTGCTGCTGCTGTTCCAACAAAGGTGCAAGACGTTGGCTCAGCAGATAGCGCATGTGATCCACGTAGGGTTTGTCGCTGCTCAGGCTGAGGAACACCTCGCACTCGTAGTTCACATAAGTGGGCAGCGCCGTGAACAAACTCTTCTTGCATTCGCGTGGCGTGAGCCAAGCGGAGGGTGCTGCGGTAAGGCCAATGGTGCTGGTTTCCAGATTAAAGTTATCAAGCCAGTGCAACGGTGGCATCTGATCGGTATGATGGAAGTTGACTTTCGACTTCGGCTGCTTCACTTGCTCGACAGCTAAAATGACAAAGGTTGCAGATGTATCACTTTTGTACTTTTTCAAAGAACAGGGTTTTAAAAGGAATGGTGTAAATATTGAAGAAGAAGATCGATTTTGGTTGATAGGAAAGCTTGATATTAATTCTTTTACTTACCACAAACTTCGTCGACTTTATCCAAAAAGGTCTGCAAATCAGTTTCATCATTTGCGTTGTCCACATTCTCGATCGAGCTGCACCCGTCGCCCAGCTCCTGTTGCGGCATGACGCAGGTTGCATGCTGTGAGGCGATGCCCGATTGCACAATCTGCTCGTTGATATTGACGTATTTGGTGATGGTAGGGGAGAAGGGACCGTTGATTTCTGTATGGCCACCCCAGAGGATGACGTTAAAGACATTCTTATCCCGTCCATGTCCCGTCAAATGCAGCGAACTATACGACTCCAATTGGCACTTGAACCAATCAAGAGCATCAACCGGGGATGATGAGGATTGGGGAATGACGCCGTAGAGAGTGCAACAGACGGCGCTATCCGTAACCTTTTGGAGCATCTCATCCATAGGCGCAAGGCAACTGGCGGAGATGCCAAGAATGCGTTCGCCAATGTCGCGCAGTTGAACATCGTATTTGCCGGAATCTTCGTCGGAGAGCACGGCGATTATTTTGCCACGATGCCAGAGCACATCCATATCGGCGCAGGCCTTGGTGCGAATGTAGCACAGATCATTGATGTTCCAATCGTATTTGGTAGCAGAGCGGTCATACAGCTCGTTGGCAGTCTGTTGCACCATCTTGCGCAGACTCTCCACACCGGTGACGAGATGTTTTAGGGTTATGTAAAACTCCCAGGGACTGTACACATGCAACATCACGATATCGCTGCGTTTGATGACCTTCTGTGTCTGCTCTTTCTTCGGCTCCAATTGTTTAGACTGCGCTATCAATTTCATCGTATCCGCATCCAGATCCGGTATTTTTGATGACCGTGACTCTATCTCCACCTGACTGCTCTCCCCGGTCGACTGGCAATGTTGCTTGGCCACCAGCAGAGCTGCCACATTCGTATTATCGCTTCCGGCCCGTGCGAAATGTAGCGCAACATTTGTAATTTGTGCGCAATAGCGCACCGAGATCACCACCATCTGAATCTTGGGATTCGAGACGAGCTGCCTGAACTCCACAATTGCCTGCTTCGTCCAGTGATAACCGTTCGATTGCAGCGTTGCCACATCGGCCAAACAGCAGCGTACCGCCAGTTCCCTGTGCCAGAACTGCTGCGGCAGCCTGAACAGCTGATCCCAGTAGAGCTTCTGCGTCTGACCCAAATCCACCAGGCGCACCAGCACGTAACCTGAAATCAGCACAAGAACATAGCGTACAGTCTGGGAACGTAAGAAATATCGATGTACAGCGATAATATCGAGATTTGCATAACTAATGCTAATAGTGTCCGGTCGATATATTTCAAATTGTTTTAGGGTAAAGTTTTTAAGTTTATTTCCGATATTCGGATTTTGGGCGATACTTCAAATAATCAAAATTAAATCGATATTTTTTGATACTTCATTTTAAAATTTATCAAATAAACGATCTAAATGCCTAACGTATTTTAGATTTTTGGGCGATATTTGTCGATGCTCTATGTCGATATAATCTAGTCGATTTAATTTGCTAACGTATACGATATTTTTGAGCGATACATTAAATAAAATAGATGTTTTTCAATACTCTTCCCTGAAATCATCTAGTCGATTTACGTTTAAAACTTATTTGATATTTTTGAGCAGTACATCAAATAAAACAGATATTTATCGATACTTCATATCGAGGTGAATCGATTTAAACCGCGCTGTGGAACGGTGTATGAAAAACGATAAAACGTATGCATATTGAATGAGAATACTTGTTCTATATTCGATAATCGATATAGTTCCTATATGCATAATCTCACCTTCGGGAAGCATCTGCTCAATGCAGGCGCGTTCCCACTTGCCCTCCCACTGGAGGACGCAGGCCAGCTGGAGGCGACCCATGTAGATGGGCTCCAGACAATCGGCTCCAGACAATCCCATGTGATCCATGACGCGCTGCAGCTCCAGCTGTTTAGTCTTGCGGTCGCTCTCCAGGGCATGGGGCATTACGTAGAACTCGTGCGGATTCTCCATGTGCATCAACTGTACCATGATCACGTCTCCAACGTTCATCTGAAATTTCTGCAATCGTTGCTGGACTCCCGCTGTCTGTTGCTGTGGATTCGGCACTTCGGCGGATGTAAATCCATTGCGGGATCGCGCCTGGCCGGTATATAAAAAAGCCTCGCATACCGAGATGGAGGAACCGTAGTTGGTGGTCACCAGATCCACCTCGTACCTCTCAGAATCAATGGCACGCATCATGGCCACGTGAACGCCATTGCTGGAAAGCGTTAGATAAATAAGTTATAAGATTGATAACGATAGAAATATTACGAAGAAGAGATTCTAGAAAATTTTCTTAAAAGTTAAAAAAAAAATGCTTCTAAGGAAACTTAAGAGAACACGAGAGAGGATACGGAGATTCCAAAGAGATAAGTTTAGAAGTTTTCGATAAAACAAAAAAAACGATACAGATATGTTCGAAAATGTTGTTAGCCAAGTTAAGGAACTTTAAAAAGATATTAGATTGCTAACGATAAAAAGTTTCTAATGAGATTTTAAGAAGTTTCGCCAATAAAACCTTGAAACACTAAAGAGTAGACGGAGGTTCTTAAGAGATAACTTACAAAGCTCCCGACACAAAAATGTTAGCGATATTCTCAAACAGAATTATAAATTAGTTATAATAAAGAAGAATATTAGGGAAATTCTGATAGACTTAATGATATATCGATAGCGAAACTTAAGTGTATGAAACTTGGGAACTCGAGAAAATTCCGATAAAAAAACCTAAGGCAGTTACAAAAAAGGAATAGAGCGATTCGCAAATAAGGTTAAGTATTTCCATTTTAAACTTAAAGATATTACTTACTTTTGCACAATCTGTTTTAGAAATTGAGCAGCCTGAGGTTCCCAACTACCACGAGACTTGTAGGGCATCAGCTGCCTTAGGCCACAATGCACAGCGGCATAGGGTATATTGGCTAAATCCTCCGGCAGGAAACGGAAGCTGAGAAAAGAAGACGATAGAGAGAGAGAGCGTTTTGATAGCATTGTTCTACTAAACTTGGAATGGGAAATAGGAATGGAATATAATTTCTTAAGCATTATATGATGAAAAAAATGAGTCAAATAAATAAACTTGGATGAAATTTATAAAATATCGCAACCCAAGAGCAAAATTTCTACTAACTTGCTGATGTGCATGGTGAAGAAGAGTCCGAGGTCTGGCAGAAAGACCTTGTAGGTGTTCGGTGTCATGGCTCTTTGACTGACGAGAGCTCGATGCCATTCTTCAGTATTGGAATTAAGGAGACGTGTGATGTAATGCTTCCCTACGACAATGCTGTCGGGGGTCCGGCAGGCGGAGGAGCCGATGAAGATGTTCAATTCTTCCCGAATGCGCTGGGCGACCTTCAGGCACTGCACATAGAAATCCTCTGGATTGTTCACATTGAGCACACGCACCAGGGCTCCCACTTTGAACCAACTTTCAGTTTTGAACGTATTGGAACGTATAGAATATTGAATCCCAGTCATATTAGAGTTGTTGGTGGAGCTGAGGCTGCACATGGAACTGTCCCGAATCGACCTCTGCTTCTGGTGGGACAGGGAAGTTTTGGATTTACGTGGCTGCCAGGAGTTGCTGTAGGAGTGGCCGAAGTCCTCCGATTCGCTGTTCGATTGGTTTAATTCGTTGTGGAAGAGCACCTTAATTTTTGGATCCACAAACGAGCTGGCAAAACGTTGCTGCAGCTGCTTGGTAAAATTGCTCTTGATTGGGTTAAAGCTGCAAATAGTTAAGAGCGAATTTTACTATCATAGTATATTTAATAAATCAAACGATTTGATACTCACGTAAAGGGATTCGACGACAGTTTGGTAACTTGTGTATCTGTCGGCATTTTCTCAATATAATTTTGAGTCATCGATATGATCTCGTTCAAAAAAATATTGGTCGGAACATCGCCGCCATCATTATCGTCGTTATGCAGCAGTTGGCGTAGTCTCTGTGCAAATATTTAATTGATATTTAAATAAATATTTATGTTAACTTTAGCGTTGGAAAACTATCGATCTCTGTACCCTGCATCCATTATTGTTATTTTAATTTTTAAAAATTTAAGTATGAGCCGTCAATGTCCGTCGGTCTGTCCGAACGAGCGCGCAACGCGAGCTGTGGATACAGGGTACTCGACTGTACTATATCCTCCATGATAATAATATTGGCCCTAAAATCTACACTTTTTGACCAAAAGCTGTCATGTTTGGTTTTTTCTGCATCATTTTACAATACATTTTTTTAACACATCAATGTCTACAATTAAAAAAAATTTTTTTTTCAAAATTTTTTATTTTTTAAGAACTTAAAATTTTCGAAAAAAAAAAAAATTTTATTTTTACTTTGATTTATTACTCAAGTATTAATTTCCAACATAAATAATTAAGAAAAAACCACACCGCTTAAACTTCGGTTCAGTTTTGGTAAAGCTATGCACATTCAAAGTTTAACATACCTTTAGCACCGTCTCGTAGCTGTCGAGCATGCTGGTGGCCTCATTGAGCTCCATCTGGGGGGAGAGACTGCATTCTCGCAGATTCTCAATGATCTGCAGCTCGAAGTTCTGCAGCTGGCCGTGGAGCAGGCGGAAATGATCGGAGATATTGGCCAATGTTTCGATAGCGTAATTCGAGAGTTTCGTCTTGGAGTTTTGCACCAGCTGCAAGAGAAGAGAGAGAGAGAGAGAAGAAGTTGAGCTCAAAATGCAAATGAGACATTCTAAATGACGTTATTTATGGAATGTGAATGATATGCGCCGAGTGGTCTCGGCCAGCTGGTGAATGGGTGAGCGGCATTTAGATTTAGCGCAGTTTTTGGTGTTTTAAGAACCTGTACTATCATAAAGTACAAAAGGGTCTATTAAGTTAGTGCAAATGGGAAATGCGATATAGCTTTGGGAATCTGTCCGTCCGTCTGTCCTTCTGTATGAACACATAGATCTCGGTAACTATAAGAGCTAGATAAACCATTTTATGTTTTAAGGTTCTCCTATTCAATAAGCAGTTAGTTTGTTCAAGTTTTTTCATACATCCCTTTTTTTTCCCACGATAACCACAAAAAGCCACTTAAGCATTACAGTTTGAAAGTTACAAACCTGTAATTCTAATTGTATTTTTACGTAGCTTAAAGCATTCTCTATAGACGCTGTGAACGGCGTTACTATCTGTTAAGAAACAGCGAAGATATTCAATAGACAATTTGCTTGACTTTGCTTAGAAGGGAACGTGATTTGTAATTGTCAAATGTAATTGTACGTAGCTTATGTCATTCTCTATGGACCCTAGGAATTGCGTTACTATCAAATAAGAAACAGCGAAGATATGTAACAGACAATTTGCTCAACTGATCTGAGTGAGTATGTCGCATTAATGCACATGATATATACGATGTTTATAGTAATCGATATCGAGTTAGTGATGATTCTTGGAACACAAACTACAGGTTCATCTACGGTCGGTTGCGTGCGACTGTTCCGCTGTGTTCTGACTGGCTTTTAGCTAGTTTTAATTGTGCGCATTTCTCAATGTGCTTCTTCTGCCACAGCAACAAACACGATCATTATCAGAGGACGCCGAGAGACACTTGCCTAGCGTTTCGAAAGGCGTTTGTAGAGCCGCAAGATACAAATAATACTACAAAATTGTAAAAATGTGAGAAATAAAAATAAAAACTTGACTCTTATGACAGCTGATTTGTAGCAGATGACAGGCAAGTTCGCACCAATCGCTCTCGGTTCTACCATAAATGGTAACACGAGCCCCAAAAAAAGATCATGCAGCTCCGACGCGTCGGTTTGTGTAAATGAGACCATGGCTTGGGTTTCATTTCAAGCATTTGACAGAGATCATTAAAGCCTCTCGTTTTCGTGTTCGAAGCGGGCCAAAAGGTTACTTAGGGCAGGGCAAACTGACAGACAGACGGACGGACGGACAGACGGATAGACAGCCTCCTGACCTTGTGTAGAGACAGACAGACACTTGGGTCTATTCCATTTTTGGTGTTCTCCTGCCAATTAGTTTTAATGGCCAAAAGGCCTACAAATCGTTTCCAATAATCGGCCATTTCAATTGCGCACTTCCAACTAATCTCAACTTCCTACGCAGGCCAAGAACTTGGCCTAAAGCTCAGCCACAATTGAAAACTCGTTGAGCTCTTTCAACCGCTTAATTATAGCTCAAATAACTCCAGCCGACTTTCCGCTAAAAAATCATAGTTCTCAGCTTAATTACCAGCACAAATTGAAATTGGCATGCACCCATGGATCTTCTTCCGCATCTAGAAACTCATTAAACTAAGTGAGACTGATGATAAAAAATAGAATAAAAAAAAAGTAACTAAAAAGCGTATAATAAGCGGAGTTGCAAACCGGTTTTAAGCCGAACCGGTTTTTTATTTAACGCCAAAAGAAAAATAAAATCTAAATTAAATAGTTTTAAATATAAACAAACAACATTTAAAAAAATTAAAGTAATGAAAAAAATTAAAATAATTCAAAAAAAATAAAAATATTTTAAATAGAAATCAATTATTTTAAATAGAAATTAAATAATTTTAAATAGAAATAAAATAATTTTAAATAGAAATTAAATATTTGTAAATATATATTAACAAATTTTAAATGTAAATTATATAATTTTAAATAAAAGTTAAATAATACTTGAAATTAAAGATAAAACTCATTGGTATAATTGGGAAATTTTGAGAGAATCCTGGTTTTAGCCTAATTTTTTGGTTTGCTAAAAAAATACTTTACTAATATTTAAACTTTACAATTAATAAGAGTTTTTAAACTTACAACAATTTATTACATTGTCTTTTTACATACTGAAAAAACTTAAGATATTTATTAAAATTTTAAAATTATTTTGATATATAACTTATCTGAACTTTTAATTTAATTCAATTGAATAATAAAAAATAAACCAGAACAAACGAGTTTCTGAGCCACTTTTGAACTGAACCCGTTTATAAAATGGGGATTGATTAAATATAATAATATTATTCATTGATTAAATAAAAATAATGCAATGCTTTCTGAATTTTATTTATTTATTTATTATATTTATAAAAACTGTTAATTAATTTAATTAATTAAAGTCAAATTACTTTAATACAAGATTTAATTAATTCATAATTGTAATAAAATTTAAAAATATTTTTTTTTTGAATTCAAATGAAATATGATGACTTTATGACTGTATTTAATTTGCCATTTTGATAATAAATTAATTTGAATTTTATAAAAAACTTATTTAATTTATAATTTTGATAATAAATGAATTATGATGGCATAAAAGCTGCATTTAGTGCGTAATTGTCTTAACAAATTAGTTTGTATGTGATAAAAGTTGTGTTTAATTTTGTTGAATATTTTTGGACATTCAAAGAACCTTATATGGGGTCTCTCAGGAGTGGCGATATTTACCGAGGAAATGTGCAGTTAAAACTGCGCACAGTAAACATTTAACAAGGCGAGCATTTAGCACACATTAAAACAATTAGCGTGCAATTGAAGTTGCTCAAAATAAATGCAACACAACTAAACAACAAATAAATGAGGAAAAAATAAAAATAAAACGAAGAAAAAAAAAAAAACAATTCAAGCAACAATAATTACGCGCACAGTAAACATGAAATTTTGTTTAATAAACTTTTGTCTGTCCGGCTTTAAGACACTTTATTTTGGTCAGTTTATCAATTACGACGGACAGACGGACACAGAGGGGGAGAGAGGGAGGGAGGGCGGTAGGTAGGAGGGGCATGCCTTTGTGCCGCCTCGTTAACCGCCTCGTTGCGATTTTTGGTGCGTGCCTCAAGCGGCTGCCGTTGATTTGTAACAAGAAATCAACTTTTGCCATTAGTAATTTATATAAATTTTGTTATTTTTCAGTTTATATAATAGATAATTCATGTAGCGAGCTTTGTTTTTTCTTGTTTTTTTTTTTTTGCTTTTTGTAGACAGATGCGGGGGCGACTCAAGGAAGCATGCCTCTGCCTACTAAATGCGATTATGATTTATTTTATATGCAGACCTTGAGCAGCAGTTGAAGCTGTCTGTCTTTCTGTCTCTCTCTGTATCTACCTCTCTCTCTCTGTTTGTCTCTTTCTCTGTCTGTCTGTCTGTCTGAAAAGCAGGCTAATTAGACATGCTGCTCAGCAAAAGAAGTAAATCAGTCGCCCTGACTATACAGCATTATTTATGCAGGCCAACTAAAGGAAACAGCAACAGAAACCGAAACAACAACTAGAAGTAGCATCCGCGGCAGAGACAGTAATAAATATACACTCAGCGAAAATACGGGCGAAAACTTTCTTCAACTTAAAACATTACATTAATTCAATTTCATGTTAAATTTCATTTTTCTTAAATTAAATTACAACATTAAATCCATTCCCCAGTCGCTCTGACTTTAAAAACATTGTAATATTAGAATTATTTCTGTTGTACAATAAAAATAAATAAATAAAAAATTAAATCCATTTTATTTCATTTTTAATACCCTGATTATGTTTTACTTTTAATTTAATTGGATTTTATACTTTATTTTATTTTGTATTAATAATAAATTATAAATATAAATAAATATAATATCAATAAATACATTATAATATATTAATAATGTAATTAGTAGAACTATAAATAATATAATTAAATTATAATAATATAATAATAAATTATATATTATAAATAATATAATTAAATTATATAAACAAAATATATCTTGCAAGTTTCTTACTTGATATTTTAGAATTAATTTAAGATTAAATAGTTAAAATGCAATTTTTTACTTAAAATATTTGAAATTAACAAATTCTGCAATTCTGTATTTTTAACTAATTTTTTTCTGAGTGTAAGCATAATTGTGACAATGGCAACTGTTACAACGACTACACTGTGCTACCTGGTCAAGGCCAAGCAAACGAATTGACGATTCTAGTCAAAGCTACACGAAAAGTTAGCAAAATCCACAAATAAATATTCCAACACATTTAAGTTATAGAGTATTATTTTTTTGCATTATAAATCGTTAAAGTTTGAAATCGAAAATTAAATTTTATATTTTAATTATTATTGCAAGCAATTTAAGAAATATTCAAGCAATTATAAAGTTGTATTAATTTTATTATTATTATTGTTATTTTATTTGAATATAAAAACATATCATTTACTTTTAATTTAATTTCTTTATTTAATTTCAATATTAAATTTGTATTTTTAATTTTCTGTCGACTGACAACAGTTGACAATAAATAAACAATTACATTTTAATTGAATTTTTTCAATATTTTTTTTATTCCGTTTTTTTATTTCGAATTCTTTTTGATTTCGGTCATTTATTTAATTTTTGATTTAACTCCTAAATAAACTAAACAAATCTTATGTAATATTTGTCTTTAAAAGTAAAAGCAAAACCTCCAACAATTAACTAAATAAATCAAATTCTCGCGGTGTAATAATAAAAATGAAAGGAGGTTTTGGTTATCATTTTTTTTCTATTTCTATTTCTGTTGTTGTTTTTTTTTGGTAAGATTTAACAGTTCTGCCAAATGCTAAACAAAAACTTCTTAATTACGTGATTCGAAGTTGTGACTTGGGGTCATATTTTTTCTATATTTCCATTTGCAGCTAATTTTGTTGTTGTTTTTAATTTTTATTTGGATTTTCCGCTGCAGCTGAAGGTTGCAGCATTGACTAGGGTCTCCCTCTCTCCCTCTCTCTCTATATATATATTTTTATTTCTGTCTCTGTCTCAGATGATTCATCAGGCGATTTGATATAATTTGATTTGCAGTTGCGTAAGGCCAAAAGTCTAGTTAGCACAATTAAAAGCGAGCAGAGCATAAGCCGAAGCCGAAGCTGAAGCTCAAACTGAATCTGAAGCTCAGCTGAGCACAAAAAAAAAGATAGTTTTTTGTTGTTGTTTTTGTTGTTGTTTTTTTTGGAGGCACGACAAACAAGTTAAAGCCCAGGCTCAAAGCCGCAACTCAAGTTTTAACGCTCAGCGTCTCGAGCTGTCTGAGAGTCTGTGCCTCCCCCCCTTCCTCCTCCCTCCCACTCTCCCTCCCTGCAGCTGTCTCTAGTTGCTCGTTGCGAAAAAATTGAACAACAATTGAAAACAGAAATCAGTTGAAGCTGAAAACTCCAAGCGAACGGTTCGTTGAGCGGCAAACTACAAAAAAAAACACAAATTTCCACCGAATTGTTGCTTGCAACAAGCAACAAAAATTGGCGACAGAATAGCCTAATAACAATAAAAAAACAACAACAACAATTTATGCTCTCAGTGTATTTGTGTGTGTGTGCTATTGTTTTGTGGCAACTGTTGCTGCCACTGTTGCAACTTGCAACAAACGCCCGCCCGCTATTTTGGGCTGCCTATTAGGCAACAAACATGCAACGACAACAACAATTACAACAACAACAACAACAACAACAACAACTCTAACTACAACTAGTTATTGTTTTTAATAGCGCATGCAAATTTAGCGCTCATTGTGCCAAATTAATGCCGTGTTGCAGGCTAAACGCCAAGCGTTTATAACCGAAATCGCTCGCAAATCGCTAGCGTTTTGCTTGCGGTTGCATGCCTTTTTACTTAGCGGGAAAGCGCATGAATGAAAGCGTTATTATTGCTACTAACCAACTGTGAAAAAGGTCAAAACAAATAGGCGCACAATCAGCCATAACAACAACAACAATAACAACATTAATCGGCAAAAGTAATTGTTGTCGCACCCGCTGGCAACATTTGCGCATATTTGTCTCAGCAACATTTCAGCCAGCAACATTTGATTGCAGCAGCAACATTTGCCAAGGATTTTATTCAAATATAGCAATGTTAAAAATCTAAAAAATTTGTGGCATTAAAAAAACATTAAATACAAATATTTGTGTATAAAATAAAACTTTGATTTTGTTATATCAAGAGGTGTTTAAATTAATTAAAGTTACAGTTCTAATAAATTAAAAATTAATATTCTACATAAAGGCCAAAAAACTAAAAGTTCTTGAAAATTAATTTTTTTAAATTAAATATATAAATTATTATAAAATAAGTAAATAACATAATTAAATAAATATTAAAATAATTAAAAATTAAATTAAATATATAAAGAACCTCTATAAATAAAAATAAAAAAATTTTTTTATAGCAACAATTTTAAATTATTCAGGTTAATAATTTTTTTTTTAATTTTTTATAATTATTTAGTATTTTATTTACATGTTTTTTTTAATAACTTAGAGAAAAGCGTTTGATTTCTAAAAACATCAATATTTCAATTGAAAAATGTAAATAAAAGACCAATAATAAAGTTATTGGAACACAATTTAATAAAATTTCGTTGATATAATAAATTCGATATTTAAACAAAGTGCAAGCAGCATATTCCTAGCAACATAAATAATTACAGAAATATTGCTAGCAACAATCTTTGACTAAGCACATTTTAGCAACCTTGAAGTGAACAACATTTTACAGCAACATTATTCCTTGGAGCACACTTGAGCAACATCCAACTGCATGAATATTTGTGGGAGCCAGCATTTGAATCAGCATCATTAAAGCGAACATTTGGTTGAGCAACATTAGCATCGGCAACATCTTAAAACTAAAGGAAAAATCTTAAAATCAGTATTTTGGCAACACTTCAGCAACATTTCGCTGCAAGGACTTTTGTGGCAGCAACAGTTTTTATTGGCAACATTCAGCTGCAGAAATAAGTTTATCCTATCAACATTTTGAGCAAGCAACAATTTACTGCAAGGATTTAACAGTGATCAACAATACCTGCAACATTTCTGCTGGCAACATCCAGCTTGCAGTCTCTGCAACATTTTGTGTGCTGCTCAACGGACGATAGCCTCAGCAACAATGTTGCCCAGGATTACAGTGGTGCTCATCGTCTTTTGTGGATATTTGCTGTTTACGGGTAAGTTGCAAAAGCACAAACGCAGTAAATATTTATGCAACAACTTAAACTTGCAACAAGTGGCTGTCTGTTGCCATAATTCATGTTCTCGTTGCGTGTTGTTGCCGTCTCGGAATTACAGCAAAACGCGCGTTAAACGCAATAAATTCAAGCAGATTACACGGTGCATGCAGCAGACGACGACACGAGGGCGGGCAACCAAACTTAACATGCGCCTCTCATGGACGCCTTCAGACGCGCAGACTCGCAGACGCAACAAGTCGAGCTCCAAACGCCCACAGTCGGACGCTACCGACTGTAAAATAGTCTCCATACTACTCAGTAAAAAGATACAAAGCGCTTATCTTCTTAAATTTATTTATTTATTCATATTTGTTTATTTTATTTTATTTATTTACTACTTTTTTTATTCTTTATCTTTTTTATTTTTTATTGTTTAATTTTTTTTTATAAATTAATATTTTATGTATTTTTTTTTGTATTTGAATTTTTTATATGATTTTATTTATTTATTTTGTTATTTATGTATTCACTTAATTATTTGTATTCACATTTTAATTTTTTTGGAATCAGAGAGCGAGGATTGCAAACCAAGCAATATAGTTTCCTTGATATCTTCCGTATTTATCAACCGATTTCAATGCGCTTTTCAGGGTAGTTAAATATATTGCTAAATAGTATATATTTTAAATAACAATCTTCTATGTTGATTTTTGACAGTTTCAAGGTTTTTAACGATTTCCGAGCGCAGTGAGCGACCTACTCTAAATTTTAGGTCAACCTGATATGCGTTTATGGTTTACATCTATCTAAAATCATAATTTTCTTGCTTCAACTCTCATCTGCACAAAGTATTTATACCCCTTTTAAACCATTTTAAATGGGTACAGAGTATTAAAACACATTTAACACAGCCGCAGGCAGACCAAAAACCGCGTGCAAAACGCGTGCTTCAGTCTCGACTTGGCTGGCGTCTTTGACATTTATGGTCAAGTCGTCGAGTTTTCGCATTATTCATGCAGATTTCTCAGTTCAAATGTTCAAATGTTGCATACGCAACATATAACCCAAAAAAAGGGGGCGTGGCATGCAGTTTTAGGTTCCCATGTTGCGCAACAAACTCTCAAGAATTTTGTTGTGAAAGTTCTTTTTATGACTTTTGACATTTTGTGCAATTTTGAAGGTTAACACACACACACACACACATACACACACACCGCACCCACAACCGACACGACATTTGTAGAGACTATGGCTAAAAGGGGCGTAGGGGGAGGGGCGTTACAGTTTTAATATGGCTTTAGGTGTGAGAGAATATTGCTTAGATTCGCCTCTAATTACAGTCTATTCAAGATTGATTTAAAAATTATTTGAATGAATTTGAAAGTTTAAATAGATTTCTTAGTTGAGAATAAATAAGTATTTTAATATTTATTTAACTTATTTAATGAAATTTGGAGGATGAATTAATCTAAGACCCTCGCTGCCTAACTTTCGATGGCCCAACTCTCGTAGGCCGAACTTTTGTTGGTCGAATGCTTGCTGGCCGTACCCTCGTCGACCGAACTCTCTTCGGTGGAACTCTCTACGGCCTAACTCTCGCTGGCCCAACTCTTGCTAGCCCAAATCTCGCTGGCTTAACTCTCTTTAGCGCAACTCTCGCTGGCCCAACTCTCGTAGACCGAACTTTTGTTGGTCGAACGCTTGCTGGTAAAACACTCGTCGTCCGAACTCTCGATGGCCCAACTCTCGCTGGCCCAACTCTTGCTAGTTATAGATACGGCTGAGCGAGCAGCTTCATCATTACAACTTCCTTGCGCCTGCTTCTGTCTATTATACAAAACTAACACCCAATTCATCTATAAGCTTGCCAGATTTATGAGCTATACTTATTAGTGTACTGCTAATGAGCTTAACATTAAGAAACTCTGCATTTACGCAAATGTTAATGCACTGTAAAGCTCTCAGCATTCGACTGTTACTGCTGTGAATGTTAATTGTACAGCTTAGCTAAACGATAGGCAGTAAGTCATAGAGCAGAGACTGTGTGAATTGTCGTGTACTCAATCATCCGAGAGTTGGAACATGCATGAAGAAATACCGAAAGGTCACCGAGACTGTTTAAAAGCGCATTAACATCGAGCACTATCCCATCTGTTAATATTTAATGTGAAACGTGATATTTGCAGAAAAGGAAAATCACAATTTATTTATAACTCAATAGCATCTATAATGCATGATAATTAATTGTATACAGAGACACAGAGAGAAGAAGAAGTTGTCTCCTAGCCTGATGCCTCAGCAAAAACCATTCACAATTTGCTGCGAGGCAACAGCGCGTATACTTAATGCCTTTGTCTGAGGCTATCTCCAAGCGGCGCACATCCGCCACAAGCCCAGATACATTGAGTATAAATTTAGGTACAAGAAAAACCAGAGAGGATGAACCTGATCAGTCGAACGTAACCGACAGTAGAAGAGCCTGTAGTTTGTAATATGCAAATATGATTTAGTTTAATGATGTACGCATGTCTGTTGCATATCTTCGCTGTTTCTTTTTCGATGAAAAGGCAATTTACAGCATCGATAGAAAATGTCATAAGCTGCAAACGAGCCAAATTACAGGATTAAGACTTTAAAATTAATTTTAAAAGAGGGAGAGCTATCACAAGTCTAAAACAAGCTTTATCCGCTTACGACTTGGGAGATCCTAACTACCAAAAATGGCGTCTTTAGCTTCCATAGTTTTGTGAGATGTAGGTGTTCACCTGGACGGACGGACAAACGAACATGGCTAGATCGTATCCCATCTTCCACGTCTCCTTCTTAGTGCTACTTACATTTCCCATTTGCACAAACTTTATAGACCCTTTTGTACTTTTTCCAAGTACAGTCTCTAACTACAACGACAACCACAACAACAACAACGCAGTCATGTCAAAACATTTGCCATCAATAAGTATGCAAATAGCTTTGCGATAGCAAAACAAATTTATGCCTCCAAAAGGCAAAAGTTTTTCAATGCGATTATTTCTATTCCCCCGTCTTTTGCATAATGCGAAACGGAAACTTTTATGCAATGATAAAACTGCCTGATCTATGACAGCAATAACCGCCTGTACTTGAGCCTATAAATTCAGCTAAACGCCTGCCGTATATATATATATCCATATCCACCGATCTGGCATATCTGAATCTGACAATAAACCTGCAGTTGTCATAGGAATGGGCCGTGGCTTTGTTTCACTGTCGCCAGCTGGAGGAAAAATGCTGCAGTTGCCACAGTTGGGCTTCGAGATAATCGCGTGACACGCGAGAAACGTTTTTCGATTCATCGTTAAATTTGATTTTATTAAAAAAATTGAAATTTGTGCCAAAAAAAATTATAAAATTTGATTTAGGCAGAAAACAACTTAAACTAAAATGTTACAAATTCTTTTTTAATTTTGTGCTGATCAAATAGTTCATAAAATGTAGGGGAATTGAAGAACAGAAGTTAATTTTAAAGATATTTATTTTACGATATTTAAGGATATTTTTATAGATTAATAGTAGGAGGATGAGTAGGCATCACTTCCACTAAATAAACCGATAAATCCAAGTAAATCAAATAGGTTGAATTTTAAAAAAGGTAAAAAAAGAAGAGGAAAACTTGAATGTGCCCATAGTCGTGGTTGAATATAATATAATATAATCATAATTATTTTTCATTTCGATCCAATAAGCATTAAATAGGTGGGTATCAAGGACGGAAATACGACAATATCGATATGTTGATGCTTCGATATTTCGACGATAATATCAGGTTCAATATTGATTCATTTAATTCAGTCAAGATCTCACATAATTATTAATATTACTTATTTCAATTATATCAGATAAATATTGATATTGGATCAAAAATCCAAAAATCAATAGTATCGATATTGACATCGATAATTTACTAGTCCTAAGATAAAAATGTAGAACACACAGGAGATTTTAATCAAAACAATTCTGCAGAATTATGCGGAATTAAAATTCAAAACTTTCGAATCACGCACGCCTGTTTGCTTCGTGTCACGCTGCCAGCTCTAGGGCTGCAGCTTAAGAACGCATTTGCATTCGCATGTTCAAAAATTAATTGATTTATATGCGGATAACATTCCACACGCACACGTGCAACAAAAAACAACAAAAAGACAAAAAGAGCTAAAAAATGTTAGCTGTAAAATGCGAAAATCAAACTACAAAAGATTTAACAGCTGAAATACTTTTGATTTTTGTGGCGCGTAAGTCAAACATTTGGCATACATGAGAAAACAATTTATACGCCTCGCCAGCCATAAAAAATAAACGCTAAAAAAACGGCCAAAAGACATGTGTAAATTGGCACAAAGGCGATAAGCTTAAGAGACATTTAGAAAAAAATAGCAAAAAAATGCTTTAAAAAATAGTAATGTGCATTTGACAAGTTGAAGCTGAAGGCAGGCTTTCCTGGCAATTTGATTTCCCCCCTCTCATCAACCTGCCCCCGTGCATCCTGGAGCGTTCCCTTTGTGCGCCTTTATGGCCATTAATTTACGATTAATGTTAATGCCATGGCATAATTTTCAATTAAATTGAAATTTGCTTTGTGCGCGACAAATTGCAAAATATCAAATAAAAAAAATAAAAAATACAAATTTAAATTTTGTACGCTCATTTATATTTATGAGCCGACCCGACCGATGATTAACTGCCTGCGGTCGCTCAATGCAATTAATATCAAATATAAAATACAAATATATAATTACTCCAACGGCGCATTAAAGCACTTTTTGGCAGTGCACACTTTATGCCATGCCTGACATTTATGATCTGCTCAAATAATGCTTAATTCCACGCTTTATGTCCATGATATTTCTGCATATTGAGCTAGACTTTAATTATTTATTTGAGCCAGCAAACGTGGGAATAAACTCAAGCTCAGCTCGAAAGGTAGAAAGTGTGCGAAAAATGTTCATTCAAGCGGAACTTAATTATAGCTAATTATTTATTTTATACCATAAAAATCTGAAGGATTTTAGCAGATTTTAAGCTGGCAAATTATGCTATTAAATCCTGGTTAATTGTAGTTTTTCTTTAGCAGTAAAAGCCAAGGTTTTATTTTAAACAGATTTTGGTTTATATTATTATAAATGCTCTCACGCTTTCTATAAGTATATAATTTTAGTAAATATTATTAATATTATTACTATTCATTACAAACATATTTGACAAAATTTAAAATGTTTTAAACACGTGACTCTATTAATAATACTTTTTGCCCAAAAATTAATTTATATTTATTTATTTATATGTAACTTTATATTTTAAATTGTCTTTTTCTCTTAATGACAAATTTCACATATATTTAGTATGTCAAACTTTTCATTTTATTGAATTTTCTGTAAATTATTTTATTTATTTATTTTTCATGTTTATTTATAATTATTTGCTTTATATTTTATTTAGTTTTGTTTTACTATATATACTATTTATTTTATTTAAGTTTCTTTAACCATTTCTTTAGATTTATTTATTTAATTTTAATTTATTTAGTATTTTATTTAATTTTTTATTTTTTGTTTCTATTTATTTATTTAAATTCCCCCAAAATGTTTATTTATATTAATACTTATTTGTTTAATTTCAATCTCTAATAGGTTTTAAATATTTTTTTAACAAGTCAATTATCAGCATATTATGCAATAAAAAACCGTCTCAAACTGCAGTCGATGCTCAACAAATTGTTGCAACAATTAAGCAGAAGAAGAAGAGACGAGGCGTGGCAGGCCAAGTGGCATTAACTGAAGTTAAGGTTTAAAAGCCATCGGTTTAAAAGCACGGCATTTCATTAACAATTACGGGCGTATAAATCATTTACGGCACAAAGAACCAAAAAGAGCCGAACGAGCAAAGACGACATGCCACATCCTTTGGCGTTGCATGCAACAAACAACAACATGTCCAAACATGATGCAGTTGCACGTTGATCAGATCCGCTGAGCTGGGCAAAATAAATTAAGCTCATTATATAATTGAATCCTTGATAGGCTGATTATCCAGATGACTGTGCGGGTGTATCTATGTGTGTGTGTGCCTGTGAGTATCTGTGTGTGTGTGTATCTGTGTGCTTATTAAGAGTGCATAAAGCACAGCCAGGCGCAAAGGATGCCAACGGACAACATGCAAAAATTATGTAAATGAATTTCCTGTTGCGCTTCAACAGCGCATAAATCTGCCAGGTGAACTCGCCAGTAGACTACAGATTATACTATATATATATACCAACAGATAGATTGAACATATACACACACACAACTACACTCAGAAAAATGCATGATAGTCCCGCAATAATACCAATATTAGCCCTAAGATCTACATTTTTAGACTAAATGCTGTCATGTTTGGTTTTTTTTGCATCATTTTGCAATACAATTCGTTTATGTAATAATTCTTAAAAAAAAAAAATTTTTTTTTTTTTTGAAAAATTTGCAGTTTTTTAGGGATCTGAAAATTTTTGCAAAAATTTCAAAATTTTTTTTATTTGATTTAATGCTTAAATTTTAATTTTAAACTTATATAATTAAGAAAAAACCACACCACTTGAAAATCGGTTGAGTTTTGACAAAGCTATGCGCATTCAAAGTTGAACAAAAATGGCTTTTTTTGTTTAAGGTGTGATAATACCTCCATGATACCAATATTAGCCCTAAAATCTACATTTTTCAACCAAATGCTGTCAAGTTTGGTTTTTTCTGCATCATTTTGCAATGCAATTTGTTTATGTATCGATTCTAAAAATATAAAAAAATTTTTTTTTTTCGAAAAATTCGAAAACATTTTTAAGGGAGCTTAAAATTTTCCCAAAAATTTCAAATTGTTTTTTATTCGATTTAATGCTCAAATTTTAATTTCAAACTGAAATGATTAAGAAAAAAACACACCGCTTGCAATTTGGTTGAGTTTTGGTAAAGCTATGCGCATTCAAAGTTCAAAAATGTTGGTTTGTCCTTTAAGGAGTGACAATCCACCGATGATTCCAATATTGACCATAAAATCTACATTTATTGACCAAATGCAGTCAGGCTTCTTAATCTTATTGCATATAATTCGTTTATCTTTTTTGTATTAAGTCGATCATGCCTAGTTTGAAATACGAAAAGTAAGAATGCATTTACTCTGCGCTAAGCTCGTTTCTAAGCTAATTTTGTGGGCCAGTGTAATCAGAGCAACATAGAAATACAACAAAAAAATACATTAATAATATTGTCGCTCCCAAAAACAAAACATAAAGCGCAACGAGCTCCACCTTAAAAACTAAATATACAAAAAGTAAAACAATAAAACATAGTGTGCCATGTGGCTGAGATTTTGCGTTGAGAGTTTGCCGCGTAGTCATAGATTTTAACGGCAACTTCATGCAGTCACGATTTGTTACAGATCTATATGTATATATCTATATATATGTATATATATATATTTATATAGCCGGCTCCTTAATCTATTGACTAAATGCATTGCATAAACAGCTAGCCAAACCTAAGCGTCGACGATTTAAAACTAAAACAATGCAACATGAAACGAGTTCGGCGTGGTTTCTCCAATTTTTTCCTCCGTTTTTTTTTCGGCTTTTCAGTTTTTCAGCTTGCGCTTTTCATGCGAACTACGTTGGTAAATAGCTCAAAGGCCCCAACTCTCGGCAGATCAAAAATTATGAACCAACACTCGGAGAAATTTAAAATAATTCATCTAATAAAATAAAGCTCTTAAATGAATCTACAATCTAAAATCTAAATAAAAATCGGAAAGGATTCGTAAATAAAATCGGATTAAACTTAAGCTCAATTTAAGTGCAAAAATAATTAAATTAAGTAGCAATCAAAACTTGTTTTACACAGAAAAGTTTATGAAAATAAAATTTAAAAGATTTTTAATGAGTTTAGTTTTTAATTTTAATTTCTAGTTCAACTTTTAACTTTAATCAAATTACTCTTGATTTTCTTTCAGTGTATTTAATATGCATCCATTCATTCGATATGCGCTTAGCAGCAGTTTCGATTCGATATTCGTTTAATCCTAAAAACAAGTTTCTGCAAATGCAAATTACCAAATCCAATCCAACACAAAAGCCGTTAGAACTGAATGTTGTTTTCATATAAATATAGTTTTTTTTTTTACCTATCAAGCCTATCATAAAGCTACGCCCTCGACTTGGACTTGGACTAACTAACTGGGCTGCTTTATAACCGGCAGCTATTAAATAATTTTTGGAGGCGGCAAAACTCGCGCTTTTAACCGAGGTTCATAGAGTTAATTGTGGTATCGTGAGTGCAGTAAACTCGATCGCCAAGGATGCAATAAACCCGAGGGCTTAATCCGATCTGATATTACCAAAAAATATGAATTTGCTTGAAATTTGAGTTATTTTACAACATTTGTTGGTAATGTCAATTACTAGTTTGCTGGCAGATAAACAGTAAATAATCAAATTACATTATAGACTTATAAAACTTAAAAATAAATCAAATAAAAATTGATAATAAATATAAGAAATAAATATAATAATAAAAAAAATTTATAAAATATAAATACAATATTATATATGAGTATATTGTGCCAAATAAAATATTTTATTGAAAAAATGAGTAATTATAAATATATTTAAATATTACTCAAATTTTATTGATTTTTATTTTTTTACAATTTTTGTTTTTAAGGTCACTAAATGTTGGCAACATTCGAAATAGTACTATCTGAGCAAAGCCACATTTTTTTGCTAGACGTCCAGCCCGAATTCTCACCTTCAGTTATATTTAAATATACTATAACAAGCTTTAAAAAAAACCAATTAAAATCATTACATATTTAAATTTGATATAAAAATTAATACTATATATAATCTTATCAATATAATAAAATAAATAAATAAATAAAATAAAGTGACCTAAAATTCTACAAGTCTACAAACTGCATTAACTCCTTGTTTACAGCAAGTGCAGGCAGTTTATTATGCAATTTCATGTAATAACCAAAGGATTAGCTTAATGGGAAAGGCTTTAGCTATTACTCTCTCTCTCTCTCTTTATCTATCTTTCTCTTTTTCTGTCTCACTCATGCAGAGAATGTGTGCAGTTAATTTACACAAATTAATTTGGGGGTGGGGCTGCATCTAGCTGCTTTTTATCAATTATCAAAAGCTGCAGTTTTTGTGTGCAGAGAAACCAATTACAATTGTGAAATGCGTGGCAATTGCAACCGTTAGCTGCTTAATGTAACAGCTGCCACAAATTTCGGTGCACACACACTCCACGGTCCACACTTCACACTCCACACTCCACACTCCACAGTCCACACTTCACACTCCACAGTCCACACTCGAAAGGCAATTACTTTAATTATGCGACTGTAAAACCAAAAAACCCAATCACAGCCAATGAGCAGAGTGTAGAGTGTGGAGTGGAGAGTAGAGTGTAGACTGGTCAGAGCAATAGTTGCAGTTGCAGTTGCAGTTGCACTCTCTGGTTACCTAACCCCAAGCATATGCCACAAAATGTGGCAAAAGGGGTGTGCCCCAAAGTCCGCCACATGATGCACTGCATCCGTCCAACTTCAAGCCCAGCCCAATTGCCAATTGCCAATTTCTATCCAAACTGCGGCCTATAAAATGTGCCAATATTATTCGGCCAAGGTTTACGCACAACTTTTGCAATTTCGATAGATACAGATACTAATACAGATATAGATTCTATTCTATTGATACATTTACAGATACAGATAGAGATTTATTTGATAAACATACAAATTAAAATTTATAAAGATATAGATTAAATTGATAATGATACAGATCTAGATTCAATTACACAGGGTAACAAATTTTTTTGAGTGAATTACCCTGTAAAATGTTTTTGACGATTCTGAAGCGTTTTGGGACGCTGATTTCAAAAATCGACTCCAAAAAATTATATTTCCGTACGTTCTCCAGATATCGGGCGATATATATTTGATCGATTTTTTTCAATCGTGGGTGCATTTAAACCACCATAACTTCGGAACCACTAAACCGATCATCGTGAATTAGGGTTCAAATGAAAGATTAAAGATGCCCCCTCATATTCTTGATACATTGTAAGAAGATTGGACACATAGTTTCCTCCCTACATGAAAACTACCGCACTTCCAATCAAATTTTTTGCAAATTTTTCAACTTCAGACAAAATTTTTTTGGCAAGCTCGATTAAAAAAAATTTTTTTTTTTTTAATATCATAAGATATATCAATTTCACGTCATTTGGTATATCCCACGTCAATATTGGCCATTTAGTTTTTAAGTTATACGCGAAAAACGAAAAACACCCGAATCACGCTTCATGTATTTTGGTTACAGAATGGAATGGCGCAGAATGTCGCAGAATTTTAACAGCCCTTCCGCGTCAACCAAATACAGTACAGGTAATTCAGATATTTTTCGTTTTTCGCGTATAACTTAAAAACTAAATGGCCAATTTGACTGGGATATACCAAATGACGTGAAATTGATATATCTTATGATATTAAACAAAAAAAAATTTTTTTTAATCGAGCTTGCCAAAAAAATTTTGTCTGAAGTTGAAAAATTTGCAAAAAATTTGATTGGAAGTGCGGTAGTTTTCATGTAGGGAGGAAACTATGTGTCCAATCTTCTTACAATGTATCAAGAATATGAGGGGGCATCTTTAATCTTTCATTTGAACCCTAATTCACGATGATCGGTTTAGTGGTTCCGAAGTTATGGTGGTTTAAATGCACCCACGATTGAAAAAAATCGATCAAATATATATCGCCCGATATCTGGAGAACGTACGGAAATATAATTTTTTGGAGCTCGATTTTCCAAAATCAGCGTCCCAAAACGCTTCAGAATCGTCAAAAACATTTTACAGGGTAATTCACTCAAAAAAATTTGTTACCCTGTGTTA